>NW_023591126.1:65322-94134 GCF_014843425.1 Jatropha curcas
AAACGAGCAGAATGGCCAAGAAAAAACCCAAAAACCCCCCCCCCCCCCCCCACAAAGCCACGCATTGAAAACTCCTAAAACTAACTGCCATATGGAGTTTTGATTCATTCAACTATTTCAGTTTGCTTTATCTATGCAATTTAGTGTTAATTCTTTTGTTTTGTGTTTCTGTTTTTGTGGAGGGAGTTTCTCCACTTTCTTTTCATGTTCTTAGTTGAGGAGCAGGTGTTCCTCCAACTTAGAAGTAGTGCCTCCTTTGATGTAGGAGTGTAGTTATGTCCTCACTTCTGTATTTACCAACAAGACATCATGAAGAACAGGAGCTTCAAAATCATTCAGTCTTTGAGCACTATAGTCTCAAGAGGTTCCAGGTTCCCTCTTTAGAGCCTGAACTACAGTCCACCTGTTATAGGTCATCAAAAAAAGAAAATCCCTCAAACCCTGCCACTTCAAACGCCATCCACACACCTTAACCCACAGACATAACCAGATCCTGTACCCGGGATCCCATAAACCACTTTAAAAACTTTCCTACTTTTTCCCAATGTTTATAGAACTTCGTCTAAACTAGCTACTTGTCGATTCAACAAACACCTCAGTTTTTTGAGTTTAAATCTGTCCTAACATGCTTCAATTATTCAATTTCACCAACTGCACATTAACAGGTACATAATATCAAATCTCATCTTAATATTTTCAAAAAACTATAAAAAGTAAGCAATAATAAGCAATGTGGCTGCTGCTTCAGGAGAATTCACTGGTTATCCAATCCAAAATTTGTTTCGCCCATATGCTAATTCATCTCATTTCCCATCAATGGGTTTTAAGCGTTATTCATCATCTTTCTACAATATATGAAAAAAATATCTCAAAAACATACAACTATTAGTAGTGGTTGCCATTGTAGGAGATTTGTGATTTCTTATCAATTTTTATCTTTAAATGCTTCCACAATACATTACCAATTAAAGGAATAAACAAGTTTCAGGCTCTTATAACAAGCTTAGTTAAGTAAACCCATGTGTTCCTCTTACTAGATGCTGTCAACATTGCTGAAGAGTTCCTAACCTGCTAACCTAAAACTCATTTTCTAATTGCCTACTTATTATCCATTTCCCAAACAAAAGGATATTTACAAACCTTCCTTTCAAACATTCATAATTTGTCAAACTCAATAAAGGCAACAATAAAGCTGCCTGTCAATATAATAAAAAAAATTATAATCCCCCTATCAAGCTTGTAAGAAATACATTAATATAGTCGTTAACTTACAAGCATTCAAAACGTATAGTTTCATTTGCAAATTATTTTAAATACTCTCTTAGATTTTGCTTAACAGAAAGCTTAGAACCTTGGTTTTTCCTCAAATAACAATGATTCAAAGCAATAGCCCATCATAGTTAATTTTCACATTGGTTGGAGAAATTAATCATAATCTTAACTTAAAGCATTGACTTAGAAACCTTATACCCCTTTTTTTATGAATTTTTTTGTAACAATACTAAATAAATCGCATAAACTATTGGAAGAGGAAGCATGAAAACTCGACTTTGGCTCACCAATATTGCGCTGGAGAGGTCGACAAAACGGTTTAGATTGGAGGCCCGTATGTTGAGTTGCTGCGACTGTTATCTCTCGAATGATCTCCTTGTAAATTCCTGGAACCGAGCCAAAAAGGATAGAGGGAATCTAGTGGAGCACTATTCTTGCAGGTGAGCTTGGGCTGAGTTTTCGGCGCGGAAAAAGCCAAAAGAATCAAGAGTGGCGCTGACCCGAATTGAACGACGAGAATCGGGCAAGTTCAACTTTGCTGCGGCTAGCCGAAACAGAAAGAGAGACAGAGACACAGAGACAAACAGAGAGGAGAGGGTGGCGGAGCCCTGAATGTTTAACGGCGATGGGAGTCGCCCGGAGAAACGAGGAGAGAAAAGCGAGATGTCAAATCGAAATCGCAAGCTCCCTCTCCTCTCTTGCCTACGCAATAACAGGAGGCGGAAATGGAGAAGCCGGTGGCCGGTGGAGGCTGTTAGCGGGAGAGGTGGTCCGTTTTGGCAATTAGGACGGTGAACGGGAAAACCGCATGTGGGAAGGAGCTGTGTCGGCGGAATCGGGAAGGATGAGATTTTTTTTTTTGGGGTTAAGGATCCATCGGGTATTTCCCATTATTCCTAGAGATTTTCCTCATTGGTCCTAAAGTCGGTTTAGTTTCAATTAAGAATCTGAATTTGCGCCAAATCAAGGAGTTTTGACTTGGTTTTCAATTCATTTGATGGAATTTCTAAATGGGTTTTAACCATAGTTTTCCAAGTTTGGTTTTAAAATAATGTATTCATTATTAGAAATTTTATAATTTAAATAATTCACAAAACTATTTAATTGTAAAATATCCTATAATAATTTTTGGGTTAAAATTAATATTTAAGACTTTTAAAGAAAAAGTTTGAAAAATATTTCTTTTGGATCGTTTTCATTCTCCTTGGTTCTTAATGGTTAAAACTCAATTAGGCAGTTTTCGATTTGGATTTTAATTTAACTGATTTCTTTTTGCAAACAAAGTTAATATTATATAATTTTTGAATTTTCTAATTTTAAATTTAAATTCAAAAATCTTTTGAAAATAAAATAAAATCATTTCATTTCAATACTAACAACAATAATTGGTTAAGGCGTACATAAGTTTAAAAATTTCGTATCTATAAAAGAAAACATTTATTCTCCATTAGATGGATCTACTTAAATTATGAATCATTTGGATTTAAAGCACATTCATAACTTGACTAACTATAAAATAGGTCAACATTTATTATTCACACATCGTATTAACACTAATGTAAAATTTTTCAAACAACAGTGAAGTATTAATTACCTTTGGACAAATAATTAGAAATAAAAAACATTAAAGCTTAATTATTACAATAATCTTTAAAAAATTTTGTGATGCTCATGATTTAATTTTTTATTCATATTATATTGAGCATATAGTTTTATATGCTAATTTCTATACTAAAATATTTTTTTTTTTTTTATAGTTCTTGTGGCACTTTATTTAAGTTTGAATTTTTTATTTCTGAATCTTCAAAACTTAAACTTGAAATTTAAATTTGTATAAGTCAAATTATATTTGTAACCTATAAATTTAATAAAGTGTATTGTTCTATTTTAAAAAAAAGGTCTATGTTTTTTTAAAATGTAACTATTACTTAATTCTATACCATGTCAAATTTTAATCGCATTAATTTGTAGGCGTCCAAAATACTACGATTGTAGATTTTATAAAATTTTGTTTATTCAATTTTTTAAAAAGTTGTAAACCAATCACTTCAATAATATAATCTAAACTCTTATTTTTATATAAAAATTAATTACAAATTTCAAAGGATTTAATTTTTTTATAATTCTTTAATTTGGTAATTAGAATCAATTTATTGAATTTTATAAAAATAATTAATCCCCAAAAAAATTTTGGGGTTTGGGGTTTTTTCCCCCCAATTTATAAATATTGGAAAATATAAAATTTAAGATGCATTTTTATAATGTAAAATTTTAACAGTAATGAATAAAATGTAAATATTTCACATAGATGTATGATATAAAATTTTTTTCATTTTTTTAATTTTTTTTGAAAGAAAACCTTTTGAATCCTTTATTTTCATATTACTTAATAGATAATTTATTTTTATGTATAAATCATATTAGAAATATTTCATGTAAATTTGTGACATAAAGATTTCATTTTTTTCAATGTATAATAATCTTTAAAAATAAATTTTCACGCTCTATAGATAAGAAGAGAAAAGTTATCCTAAAATACCAAAAGAAAGAAAGAAATTTAAATAAATAAAAAAATAATGATATAACCGAAAACAATCTAATCATGAAATCTATTCATGATTACTTGTATGAAAAAATCCGAATTTTTTTTTTCATAATTTTTCCACCTTAAAATTTTATAATAAATTAACTATCCTATTGGAATTTATTTAACAAGAAATGCAAAATAGTAAATTTATATAGTTGAAATTAACTCCACAAATTAATTGAACGCCGGAATAAAAACTGATATGGAAATTAAAAAACTACACAAAAATCACACGATTTAAAATCGAATTTTAAGACCCGAATCAAATCCGAAATCAAACCAAAATCAGCTCAAAAACCCCACCCAAACACCTTCTAGGAAATTCCCTTTCCCCCTATTTCCAGTGCAACCTCACCTTTCTCCTCCCTCCCTTTGTTTATTTTTTTCCGGCCACCGGCGACCCGCCTTGCGCCATTTATCATCTTGCGCCGCCGTCTCTCTCTCTCTATCTTCTCCTCTCTGTTATGGGTGAGCGCAAATCGCAGAGCAATGCGCTCGAGGCAGGCGGATTTGTTCTTGATCGGACTGTCGCGCCTCAGGCTCTGGGCCGCTCGCTTCTCTGAGCCTGTCTCCGGCCACCAAGAGACAGGCTCGACTAGCCTCCATCACGCCGCTGAAGAAGCTTCCTTTCCCTCTCTCTCAGTTCGGGTCGGTGCCCCACCTGCGGTTCCATACTTCGGTCGTCGCTCTTTACGCCATCTCCAACCGTCGACCACCACTGCTCGAAGTCGCTTTAAAAAAACAACCTGCTCGCAGCTCCGGTAAGCACAAGTTGGCTCAGGCGAGCAATGGCTCCCCGTCTTGGCTCGACTTCAAAGGAAACTAGCCTCCTCCCTCTTTCTCTTTGTTCCGGCAAGAACGCGTTGAAGGCCAGTCGATCTGGTCCCTTCCCCTACCGCTGGCTAGTGCAAACAGCCACCTCCCGGTTATCTCTTCCAGCGCGGATAGTCTCTGACTCCGGCCAAGTAAATGTTTTCGGCAATGTTGAGTTTTCGGAATTGAGACCTAAGTCCGGGTTATTTTTCAGAAAATTTAATTAATTCCTAACCATTTTATGGCTAATCAATTTTAATTTTAATTTTGAGTATTGACCATATATCATAAACGTGGTTTTGATTTAATTAGAGAACCTTTAATTAATTAAGGCTAATTTAAGTTAGCAACCAAATAAATTTGATTGAGGGATTTGGTGGATAATTGTATTAATTAATGGTGATTAAAAGGTTGTGAATTTTAAGGTACATTAGATTGAATATTATTTTAATTTAATAAATTAATGGTTCTGTGGTGATGTTGAAATTAAGGAGGATGAATAACTCGACCTTGATTGATTGCCTGATATATAAGTCGTGTGGATTGAAGTTAAAATTTAATGAATTTTTTATATTTTTAAATAGGTGGATTAGTCCAAATTTTAAAGGAGAATACCTTTAAAAATTTTGGTAGAAACTAAGGTCTAGTTTTAGGCAGTTAGATACGTAGATAGTTTTATTAGATTAATTCTTAATTATTTAATTTAACTAATCAATTTGGTCTGATTGGATTTTTTCCTTGTATTCTATAATTCTTTAGATGGTTCGACTTGTCTACATGCTCCCTTCAAGTCAGAATCCAAGTAAGAGCTTCTTTCCTTCCTCTACCACTGTGAGTAATTAATAAATTTTTAGTACATAACCATTATTGCATGACGTCATAACATTTATTTTATAAAATTATAATATATAAATGAATAATCTCAATATTCATTTTTATATTATCATATTATTATTAGTATATTATTATATGCATTTTAATCAATTAATTTATTATGTTACTACTAATATATAATTATATTTTTATGTTTGCGCATTAAGAATTGATTTGGTGCATTTAGCTATTGGAAGGAGATTGTTTGATTTCTTGTGCTGTGATTTGATTTGCTTTGTTTGGTATGATTGGGATGAAGTGGGCTTACCACGGGTTTGTGAGGGCTACTAAATATATAATTATATTTTATGTTTTGTGCATTAAGAATTGAATTTGGTGGCTTTACATTGAAGGAATTGTTTGATTTCTTGTGCTTGTGAAATTGATTTGCTTTGTTTGCATGGAATGGATGAAAGTGGGCTACCAACAGGTTTGTGAGGCGGTCCTTTAATATCGGTTGGCATGTATGGAGGAATTGGCGGCCCCCGTGTCATTGATGAATAGTACTGGTATGGAAACTCATAGGTGGCCCTGCCTGTTGGTATGGAAAAGAAAAGAGAGTATAAAAAAAGGGAGAGGGCTGCGTTGAACCATGTATTGGGATCATCCCTGGTGCACACGTTGAAGAGGGCGGGCCCATGTGAGAGGAGACTCGTCAAGGGTTTTCCGGTGGTGCCACTAACTAATTTCCACTTATTGATTAATTTAAAGATGAAATTACTCAGTGATGCTGATGTTGTAACCATAATGGCTTGACTGTTTGTGTGTCACTACAATATTTTATGATGCATTTGTGTGAATGTCTGTGAATATGCATTATTTAAATTTATTATTTCACTGAAATATGCAAAAATTCACTCTTCTTTTATTTTTTACTGTTAGGAAGTAGAAGCCAATCAATGTTGACTAAAAGCTCTGCATCCTTCTGCCATAAGCCTATAAAAAGTAATTCCTAATTTCTGCAATTAGCTAATTTATGTTAGTTGGTTTATACATAAAAACTTCACTACTTCCATTATTGTTGAACTCGCGCAGTTGTAGGATTTATGACATCTAATCTTATCTTTAAAATAGGTGTGATAACTTATGGATGTCCTTATCAATTTTATCTAAATAACATATGAATCAGTAGCCCATATTATCAACGAGAAATGTTTTCTATAGGCCGAACTATGGATTTATTGGAGATATTTGGAGATTGGCTAGGCTCAATGTGATTACATATAATATATATATATATATTATATATGGACCTTACTTCCTAGGAATGTTGCGTGACGTGTATGGGTTTTGGTAGTTTAGGTTTGCTACGGGCTTTGCGGGGGCCTTAAGCTTAACCCTGGGGCCGGTCCGGCCCAACGGTATTGGGTTTGTGAACAAGTTTGGTATTAGAGCCTAAGTTTATAATTCCTAGAATGTAACTGGGGAGTTATTTCTTTTCATGTCTTGATGTAATTTTACTTTGCCTCCTAAAATTTCAGCGTGACCATCTTTAAAGTCATATTATTAGAATTAAGACTAAGGAATATAGTTGATGCTAGTAGGGATAGGACTTATTATGATTTTTGATGAAATTTTTTGTCTTCTACTTTGGATTTCAGCAATGGTGTATACTAGGAAAAGAGCATCTGATGATGCCGGAGGCGAGAGGCCTTCCAGATGAGCTTCTTCCAGGCATCCGGCCCCAACTAGACGATGAAGGGGATAGACCTACTAGGAAATAGTTTAATCAAAAGAAGGAGTTTCAGGAAAATCAAAATGAGGAAAATACAGCTAGAATCCCTAGAGGTAAACATATTGATGACTGGAACTTTCAACAGGCCATAGCTGCTATGAATAATATGTTGATGCAACAACATTCAAAGTTCTTTTAGGCTTAGTAAAGGCAAAACATACAGCAGATGCCCTCCTTCTAATAACCCAATCCCACAGATCAACCCATTTCCAGGCCGGCTTCCCCCCTCTCGCCATTTTTCCGAGGGCTGCTAAAATGCACTCTTATGATAGATTTATTCCGTGTAATAAGCACCCAAGTTTAACAGGAAATGAGGATGCTCATTCCGTGCTGTGGCCAAGAATCAGAGAGTTTTGTATTGAGTTAGGCTTGTGATGATGAGAAGGTCCATTGTATTTCGCGGGCCGTAGGATGGAGGGTATAGCCGAAATATGGTTTTAAAGACCTATGTTCTAACCTTCCGTTACCAGATGTCTTGGCAAACAATTTCCACTCTTTTCATGAATCGGTTTTTGTACAAGAAGGGACTAGGAGAGGCCAAAATGGAGAGAAATTTGAGTCTTTGGTTCACGAGGATATGTTTGTTTGATAAGTATGCCACACCGAGATTTATAGAGTTGAGTAGATATGCTTCGGGATCTTATACCAGACAGAAAGGCACCAATATAAATAGGTTCATTATGTGGGCTAAATCCAATATATGCTACTTTATTTCAGCAGAGGGAGCCAAGAAACTTTAGTGCTGTGATTAATTCAGGCTAGGCAGATGGAGACCAAGTACATTTCTGAAGGGGGGTGATATAGGCGAAGAGTAATAGAAACTGCAGCTCCCACTTGGGAATCTTAGTGTGTCAGGGATAGAGTGGATCTTTCTTGCTAATGGGTACGCAAAGTCTCCAGGTTCTCGAGTTCTAAAGGGAAGAGGAAATCTTGGTAAGAAAGAAAGATAAGAAGAAAATTTGGGCGCGAGGAAGGGGTATTCCAACAGCTGGTAGTTTTAAACAGTGGGTACAATTCTAGTTTTGGCAATAGCAGATCTAGTGGGAACTTTTGTGTCAACAAGATGTTGTAAAACTTCATAAAGGGAGGATGTTAATTTGATGCTAACACTTGCTTCAGATGTTCATCAAAAGACTGGGCATGATGCTAGAGATTGCCCCACTTCTTTAGCTATGGACTATGCCCATCTCGTCTTCTATAGGTAGAGTGTCTAGACCCCTAACTGCCATATAAACCTCCTACAAATCAAGGTTCCAGATTGTAGGCCAACAGGGTTGTAGTTTTCTCTTTTGGTAGAAGGAAAGAGGCAGAGTTTTCGGACAAACTTCAAACAAAGTTGCAGGAGGACAGAGCTTCGACTTTTTTCCCACTTGAGGCCAGGGGATGCTCAAGGCATCCAATGGCCGTGGTGGCAGGTATTTTTACTATTTTGTTCATTTGAGGCATGAAGTTTTATTTGGATCCTGGTTGCCACGCATTCATTAAATATCTCAATGAGTTTTGCCACTAAAATAGATAGAGTTGCCCCGATTAGTTTTAGACTACCCTTTGTTGATATTGCGCCTTTAGTGAACCTGTTTACACTAATGCTGTCATTTGTGACTGCCTATTGTTCTTGAGAGGCATAGACTTACTTGCGAATTTTAAATTTATCGTGGATTGTGATTGAAACTTTGATGTTATCTAGGTATGGGATTGGTTCTGTCGAGGTAAATGATGCAAGAGCTTGCTCTATTAAAAAGAAGAATGCTGTTAATCTACAACATGGTGAGAGGCCTTTATTTTTATAAAGAGGTGGATAAAACCATAGCTCCTTATAAATTTTAATTTTCTGGCAAATAAGCACTAAGGAATGATGCTGGAAAGGGGTGTCAAGGGTATCTAAGCACTGGTAAAGGACATTAAGAACGGAAAACTTGCAAAGTTGAAAAGAGGTGCCAAATTGTGAATTGAGTTCTCTTGGATTTGTTTCCCAGAGAATTACCCGAATCTTCCTCCAGATTTGGAAGAATTTGAATTCTACAATTGATCTAGTTCCTAAACACAGAGCCATAAAATCTATCCCACCTTATAGGATGGCAACCAACAAATCAAAGAGGCTTTAAGGAGGTAGTTATAGTGAAATTTGCTAGACAAAGGCATTTATCAAACCAAGCACTTCACCTTGGGTGCTTCTGTCCTTTTTGTGAAGAAAAAAAGATGGCTCTCTTACCTATGTATCGATTATAGGCAGTTTGCACAAGGTGAAAAATGAAAAATAAGTATCTGCTTCCTAGAATTGATGATCTATTCGATCAAGTTTCCCAAAAAAGAGCTATTTGTTTCTCAAAATTAACCTTAGATCTAGTTATATCACTTGAAAGATCAAAGAGCAAGACATTCCTAGAACGGCTTTTCATAACAAGAATATGGTCCAATTAATGAATTCTTGGTTATGTCCCATTTGGATAACCAATGCTCCAACGGACTTTTATGGACCTAATGAAATCGTGCGTTTCAAGCCTTACTATGGACCAGTTTGGTGATCGTGTTTCATAGATGAACATTGTTAGTTTATTCTAGAATTGAAGCAGAACATACACCACCATTTGAAGGATTGTGCTAGTAAACTCTGAGGGAGCAATCGTTTGTGGGTCCCGTATATGTATGGCACAATCCAAGAGGGGGGTGGAATTCGGATTTTCTAAAAAATAATATAAATTTTTTAAAAAACAAAAATATAGAAATTCTAAGTGGGCACGGAAAAATAAAGGAACTTGGTGAGAATATGATTATGAAATTAGGAACTTCCGCAACAAATGTTTAGTTCTGAAAAATTAGAAGACTATGCAAGTGCAGCTAATTAATTAGAACTGCTTTCACAATGTCTTATTCAATATCAGAACTGCTTTATGACGGAAAGCTATTGTAATTAGAACTTCCTCAATAAAGTTATAAAATTATATATAGACTGGTGTGAGAAGAGCAGTTATTGAAATAGAACTGCTTCCACAAAAGCTTTAATTCAAGTTTAAGAAAACTGATTAGAAACTCAGGAGTAGTGAATATACTATAAATAGAATAAAGTTTAGAAAGCTTGGTAATATTTCACTTAATCACAGAATTCCAAGAGTCTAATATTCAGAGAAGAATAAGACTTATTTCAGTTTTAGAACATTAAATCCATTTAACACTTTTTTAAGCATTTCTAAATATAAACCAGAAGTGTAAGTAAAGTATTATCAAGCAAAAACTTCAGAAATTTAAAAAGAAATCAAACAACCAGTGGATTTATAGTGGTTTCGGCAACTACTCGCTTACATCCCACTCCCCAAGACTCATCTTGAGATGCCTCACTAGTTATTCTTTTTCAAGGTAAGAGACAAACCAAACAGTAAACAAGGCAATAGATCAACACCTAGATCTACCCTTTATCCAATAGATTCCAAAGGTTCTAGTTTAACCTCAACCCTTTCTGTTTTTTGGCAAATGTACAAAGAAACTCCATTCAGACATTAGAATTTCCTTTCTACGGAGAAGGTTGCTTGATAACCTTTCTTTCCACCCAATAAGCTTTTCACACTTAAGCTATTATACAATGTTTATTAAGATAAAACCCTTGTCTACTAAAGATTTACAGAATCTAAATAGACAAGAAAGAAATGCACATATAATCAAACAGGAAAAAAACAGTTTATCAGATTAGAAAATCGTTTAGAACACAGAACCTCGTTTTTTCAAAAATAGTTATAAAAAAATTCTTTTCTCTTTAAAGATAAAAATGTGGAAATGTAAGATGAAAGAAAAATGGGGATTGAGAGTAAAGTTTTTGAGAATAAAGAACGTGATCAATAGGTGTATACTCTTAAAACGAAAAACTCTTTCTTCCTCATTGTTTTCAAAGAGTGGAAAACTCCTTTTATATAGAGAGCTTTTTGTGGATTCTCATATTTTGAAGGTAAGATATTTCATTTTGAAATCAGAATATTTGCTTTCCTTATTTAGAAGATAACGAGAATCTTAGTTACCAAACATTTGTTTTTTATTCTTTTGGTAAGAAAAAATAGGAGACGATCTTACTTTCCCTTTAAACAATAAAGATTTTTCGAAAGCATTTTTATTTGGGAAAGATTTTTCAAAAGGATTCTAACTTACTAAAATGAAGAAGAATAAGATCTTCCTTCTCTTTAGGTAAAGAATAAATTAAAATTCTTTAGATCTTCAAAGATTTCCGAAAAAGAAAGCATACGATTTAATACCAAAATTGTTAGAGATATGATCTCTTTAAATTTAGTTGTAATTGAAGTCATTTTGATTTCTTTTAAAAGGAATTTCAAAAAAAGATTTTGACGAAAAAGAAAAATTAATTTTTGAAAAATTTCGAATGAGAGAAAAAAAAAAAAGTTTTTGTGCTTATAGATGATTTTTCTCTCTTATCTACACTGAAACCTAAAGAACTATCCCACCAGGGTCATCGATGTCTTCAGATTACGAAATTTTGTAAGGAACTTGCCTTTGTTCGTTTGTTACTTTCCATAAAGAATTCCTGCGCATAAAATATTATTAGCCATAATATATTTATTTATTTTTTGGTATTGTTTATTTTTATCAAATTTTCCGGAGATTAAGAGTTTGACCCCTGAGCCAACCTAAAATCGTTATATGCCAGTTTCTAAAATGCAATTTTGGCTAGAAGTGGTGATTTCTTAGGTCATCTGTGTATCTAAGGATAGAAATCATGGTGCCCTAAGAAAGTTGAGCGCAAGTTGGTCCAACTGGCCTAGATTCGACTACGGTCACAGAAGTTTCCGTAGCTTTCTAGGTTTAGCTGGCTATTACCGCCGCGCTATGCCCGTTTTGTTTGCAAGATTTCCTGGATAGCAGCTTTCCATTAATAAGATTAAACCAGAAGGAATACGATTTATATGGTTCTGATATCTTGTGAAGCCAGTTTTCCAGAGGGCTCAATTGAGTGTTTGACCTCTACTACTCTAATGCTACCCTAACTATCCGGCCATGAAGGGTATGTTTGTGTTTTGTGATGCCATCCAGAGTGGGGTTAGGCTGTGTCTTGATGTGCACGATCAGGGTTTATTGCATATTGCTCTAGACAGTTAAAAAGCATAGCAGACTATCCCACTCATGATTGGAATGCAGCATCATTTTGGGCATTTGAAGATATGGAGATTACTTAAATGGTATGTCATGTGAGATCCTTACTAATTCATAAAGTTCATTTTTTATCAGAGAAATTTAAATTTAAGGCAGAGGCACTGGATGGAGTTCCTTAAGGATTATGATTGTACTATTCAGTACCATGCTTGGAAAGCTAACGTAGTGGCCGATGCTCTATGTCGAAAGTCTTTGGGAAGCTTAACTCACATTTCAACGGAAAGAAGACCATTAATTTGGAATTGGATGAAATGCTTGACGAAGGCCTTGAACTGGAAATACCTACTTCAGATTGTTTCTTGGCTTATTTCAAAATAAGACCAATGCGGTTTGATAGAATCAAAGCTGCATAAAATAGAGACTCATAAGTATAAAGAATCATGCAAGAAGTAACTACTGGTGGTCAGGGAAATTTGTGATAGACGATGATGGGGTACTTAGAAATGGTACTCACCTCTGTGTACCCGATGTTGATAACCTTAGAAAGGAGATTTTAGATGAAGCCCACTATGCCGCTTATAAACCTCTGTGTACCCGATGTTGATAACCTTAGAAAGGAGATTTTAGATGAAGCCCACTATGCCGCTTATAACATGCATCTAGGTACTACTAAAATGTATCGGGATTTGAAAGATAATAATTGGTGGGCTGGAATCAAGGAAGATGTGGCAAAATTTGTATCTAGATGGCTTGCTTGTCAACAAGTAAAAGCAGGGCATCAAAGACCTTCTAGGTTGCTGCAACAACTACCAATACCAGAATGGAAGTGGGAAAGAATTACCATGGACTTTGTGGTAGGAATACCAAAAACACCAGGAGGCTATGATTCGGTTTGGGTGATAGTGGATCGACTTACCAAGACAGCCCATTTTCTGCCAATGAGATCCTCTTATAATGCTGACAGGTTGGCAAGGTTGTATTTAAGGAGATAGTACGTCTTCATGGGATTTCGGTATCTATCGTTTCTAACGGGGGATACAGTTCAGTTCTATTTCTGGCACTACAGAGAGCTTTGGGGACCTGACTCGACTTTAGTATGGCCTTCCATCCACAGACTGATGGGCAATCTGAAAGGACCATTCAAATTTTGGATGACATGGTTCGGATGTGCGTATTTGATTTTGGAGGACATTAGGACTTGCACTTACCATTAATTGAACTTGCTTGTAATAATAGTTATCAAGCTAGCATAGGCATGGCACCCTATGAAGCCCTATATGGCAGGAAGTACAGATCTCCTATTTATTGGGAGGAAGTAGGAGATAGATAGTTAATGGGACCCGAATTAATTCAAATCACATCGGAGAAGGTACCTGTCATTCGAGACAGGATCAAAACAGCGTTTGATAGGCAGAAAAGCTATGCAAATCCTAAACATAAAGAAGTGACATTTCAAGAGGGTGATTTGGTATTCCTAAAAGTATCTCCTATGAAAGGTGTCCTTCGTTTTGGCAAGAAAGAAAAGTTAGCTCCTAGATATATTGGAACTTACCCTATTATATGCTCTTTGTTTATCATATTGTCCCTACCTTGTTTATTTCTAAATTTGAGGATGAATTTTTGTAAGGGGGAAGATTGAAACAACTTGAATTTTTATTTTCATAATTTTTCATTTAAAATTTTAATAAATTAACACCCTACGAACTTATTTAACCAGTTAAATGCAAATATATAATTTATATAGTTGAATCAACCCCCACAATTCCCGTCCCCCTATTTCCAGCTCAACCTCACCTTTCTCCCTCCCTTCCTTTCGTTTTTTCGGCCACCGGCGACCCGCCTGCGCCATCACTTTGTCACCGTCTCTCTTGTTGGCTCAAGGGTCAAAAATTCTTATCTCGGATTTTGATGATTAATACAAAACAAATAAATTTAAATTATGTTATTTGTGCTAATTTTGTTTTTATGCAGAATTTCTTTAGAAAGAAATCAGGCAAGTCCTACATTGAGAGTGAAGATTTTGAAGATCCTAGTAATCTAGGTATTTAGGAAACTCTGTAGGATAGAGAGAAAGTCCATATATGAGCACAAAAATTTTTTCTCTCTCTCAAAAATATTTTTTGGAAAATTAGTTTTCTTCAAAATAATTTATTTTCGAAAATATTCCCTCAAATCGAATAGATTTATTTTCCTAAAACTAAAGAGATCTCTTCTCTAATGTTTTTGGTAATAAAATCATTCACCTTTTCGGAAATTTATTTTGAAAGATCTAAAGTGTTTTAAAGTTATTCTCTTACCTTAAAAATGAAGGAAAAACTCTTTCGGTTTTGTAAGTGCATCTTTCCGCAAATAATTTCTCTCCAAAATAAATGCTGTCGAAAATCTTTTCTAAAGGAAAGTGAAAATCGAGTTTTATTCTCTTACCAAAAGGGATGAAGTGATCTTTTGGTAACAAAGGTTTTTCGCATCGTTTAAAATAAGGAAAGAAGATATTCTGATCTCTTTCCAAAAAGGTGACAGCTTCTTTGTTTCCTATATAAAGGAACATTCACGCCTTATGCATTTGGTGAAGTAAGAGTATTTGTTTTAAGAGCACTCTCTCTCATTGAACGAATCCTTTTCTCTCAAAACTTACTCTACCCCTATTTTTTTTCTTTTCATCTCTACACTTAACGTTTTTATATTTAAAGAAGAAAAGAATTTTTACAGTTACATTTGAAAAACGGTTCTGTGTTCTAATTGATCTTCTAATCTGATAAAACTGTTTTTCCTATGCTTTCTAATCTGGTAAAACTGTTCTTTTTTCCTATGTCTATATGGAGGCGTTTTTCTTCTGGTCTATTTAGGAATCTGCTATTCTACAGTAGGGCAGGCTCTTTATTTGTTAAGATCTTTTTAGTGTACTCTAGCTTGGGTTAGAAGCTATTGGGGACGATAGATGGTTATCAGCGAACCTTCTCCATGTTTGGTGGGATAGTCATGTCTTGAATCGAGTATCTATATCTCTACCAAAAACGAAGGGTTTTGAAGTATAACTAGATACCTTGGAAAATCTGTGGGGACCCCAAGGAAGTACTCGCATCTAGGTTTTTGATCTATTGCCTTGTACTGTTGGTTTGTCTTTACCATTTCAAAAGAGATAATTTCTTAGCTGGAGTGTGAATCTCAAGATGCATTCTTGGGGAGTGGATGTAGTGTTTGGGGAGTGGATGTAGGTGAGTTAGTGCCGAACCACTATAACTCTCGGTGTTGATCTCTTTCTTTCTGAAGTTTGGTTGATACTGTCTCTTTTACACTCTCGTTTTATTTTAGAAACGCAGAAACTGTTAATGATTCAGATGTTCTAAAACGGCAATAAGTTTTATCTTTTCTGATCATTAGAACTCTGGAATTCTAATAAGTGAATATACCTTGTTCTAATTATTATTCTATTCACAGTATAATTCACTGATTGGGTTTCTAATTAATTTTCTAAACTTTATGAGGAATCTCTAATCACGATAGATTTCCATCATAAAGTTGTTCTAATACTTGTTTAAGGCTCTGTGAAGAAGTTCTAAATTCAATGACTGTCGTTCACACAGCTTTATATGATTTTCTAAAACTTTATGAGGAAGTTCTAATTTCAATAGCTTTCCTTCATAAAGAAGCTCTGATATTGTATAAGTCAGTGTGAAGCTGTGAGCTTGTTCTAATCAATAGGCTGCACTTTGCACAGACTTTCTTACTTTAATTATTAGAACATTGTGAGGTGGAATTCAATCCTATTCTACGTTCTCCCAAAGTTCTGGGTGTGTTTTCGCTGCACTTTAGAATTCTATTTTCTGTTTAGAATTTCTAAAAGATGTTATTTGTTTTAGAAACCCAATTCAACCCCCCTCGTTGGGTGCCATATATATTCGCGGACCCACATTCTCTCTCTCTCTCTCTCTCTCTCTCTCTCTCTCCCCCCTCTCTGTTTCCATTCTAGCGAGCGCAAATCGCAGCAATCACTAGGAGTAGCGGTTTTGCTCTCGATCAGACTTTCTCGCCTCAGCTCCGCTTTCGCCTCCAGCATGTCTCCGGCCACCAGAGGCAGGCTCGACGAGCCTCCATCGCACCGCCAGATGCTTCCTTTCTCTCTCAGTTTGGTCGCGCCCTACCTAAGGTCACAGCTTCATCACCGCTCTTTGCAATCTCTACCGTCGACCACCACCTCTCGAAGTCGCTTTCCACCTGTTTGCAGCTCCGATGAGCATAGCAGCTCAGGAGAGCAGCGGCTCCCGTTTTGGTCGATTGAGCGATTGCCTTGTTCCTCTTTCTCTTCGTTCCAGCGAGATGGGTTGAAGGCCAATCGATCTGGTCCCTTCCCTACCGCTGTGCTCCAGCCACCTCTGGTTATCTCTCCGGCATGCATAATCTCCGACTTCGGCCAAGTAATTTCCAACAACATTGAGTTTTGGGTATTGTTATTTTCCAGAAATTTAATTAAGTCCTAGCATTTTATGGCTAATCAATTTAATTTAATTTTGAGTATTGACCAATATGGTATAACGTGTTGATTTAATTAGAGGACTTTAACTAATTAAGGCTAATTTAAGTTTGCACCAAATAAATTTGATTGAGGGATTTTGATAACTGTATTAATGGAATTAAAGTGTGGATTTAAGGTAGATTAGATTGAATGTTATTTTAATTTATAAATTATGGTTGTGTGGTGATGTTGAGATTAAAGGAGGAGTTGATGTTGAGATTAAAGAGATGTTGAGATTAAAGGAGGATGGGAACTCGACTTGGTTGATTACCTGACGGTGGTAAGTGTGGATTGAGTTAAAATTTAATGGAATTTTTAATTTTTAAACATGTGGATAGTCCAAATTTTAGGGGAGATGCTATTGAAATTTCGATGGAAACTAGTCTAGTTTTAGCAGTTAGATACGTAGATAGTTTATTAGATTAATTCCTTCCTTACTTATTTAAACTAGTCTTTTGTCTGATATAATTCTTTCCTTGCATTCTTAAATTCTTAAGATCGCTCAGACCAGTCTACTGCTCCTCATGTCAGAATCTGAGTTAGAACTTCTTCCTTCCTCTACCACTGTGAGTAATAATAACCATTATTGCATATGCATAGCATTTATTTTATAAAAGTTATATATATATATATTATATATATATATATCTCAATGGTCATTTTATATTTCATATTTTCATTTTTATATTATCATATTATTATTAGTATATTATTATATTCATTTATATCATAAATATATTATGTTACTACTAATATATAATTATATTTTTATATTTGCGCATAAGATTGATTTGGTGCATTAAATTGAATGAATCGTTTGATTAATTGTTCTATGAATTTGCTGTGCTTTGTTTGTGTGGAATTGGGATGAAGTGGGACACCACGGGTTTATGGGGGCGGTCTGCAATACTGTCGGCCATGTATGGGGAGATCCGTGCCCCGTGTGCATTTGATGATATATGGTATGGAAAAACCACAGGGTGGCCGCTTGTTGGTATAGAAAAGAAAAGAGAGTATAAAAAAAAGGAGAGGGCTGGTAAGGTGAGGATTAGACCGGTCCGCCATATATGGGGAATCGACTCCCTGGTTTGCACGTTTGAGAGGACTGGCCATATGAGAGGATGACTCGTTGGGGTTTTCGGTGGTGTCACTGACTAATTTTCACTTGTTTGATTATTTGAAGATGAAATTACTTGTGAATGATAATGTTGTGCCATATGTTGGACTGGTTATGTGCTCAGACTGGTTATGTGCTCACTACAGTATTTTAGGATGCATTTTGTGTGAATGTCTGTAATATGCATTATTTATTATTATTCACTGAGTTGCAAAACTCACTATTCTTTTATTTACCTTGTTAGGAAGTAGAAGCCTAACAATCCGTCTAAAGCTCTACAATCTTCTCTATAGGGCTGTACAAGTAAATTCTTAATTTCTGCAATTAGCTAATTTATTTATTATTATATGTAAAAACTTCACTACTTCCAACTATTCTTGAACTCCGCAGTTGTAAGATTTATGTGCCTCTAATCTTATCTTTAAATAGATGTGCTAACCTATGAATGTCCTTATTATTTATCTAAATACATATGACTCAGTAGCCCATATTATGAACGAGATATATTTCTAATAGGCTCGAACTATGATTTATTTTTAAAGATAGGCTAGGATCATGTGATTACATAAGTATAATAGTATATATATATATATATCAGGTTTTGCATGACGTATATATATATATATATATATATATATAGGATTTTGCATGACGTATATGGGTTTGGTAGTTTAGACTTACTACGAGCCTCAGAGGCCTTAAGTTTACCTGGGCCCTAGTGCCGGTCTGGCCCACAGTACTAGATCGTGACACTGTAATACTAAGTTAACATTTACACATTGCATAAAGAGACAGTTCTCCATCAATACAAAATTTTCAAATTCTGTACAATAGCAATTGCCATCGTTACGGCCTTTCACATTTTTTAACTATTTATTAAGTGTTTAATGGATAGTATACCTCTCATTTTCCAACTATATGTCAAGTACTTAATTAATAATATAATTTTACAAGTTGAAGTGTTCAGTAAAATAATTTTAAAAGTTGAAATGTTTAATAAATTGAAATAAAAATTGAGGGCATTACAAAATTAAAATAATAAAACTCAGAAATGAAATTATGCATTTTGGCATTTCTCTTTCCTACTTTTCGCTCTCATTTCCCTCTCTCTCTCCATTATATTTGTTTCTCTCTCTCTCCGTTATATTTGTTTCTCTTTGATAGCATCACTCAACCTACCAATACAACAAAATCCTAATAACTTAATTTAGACCGATGACCAAGTTAATGATTAAATTAAATCTTTGTAAGGTAACTCCAACGGCAAATTCTAACCCTCATCAAGTAGTTTATTCTTTCTAATAAGGCAATGTTGATTTGATAATACGAACGTTTATCATAATTTTTTATTGCAATAAACGGTATTATATCATTACATTCAATTGTATTAACGTTTTTTTGAAAGTAAAATACTCATCATATTAACCAGGTGAATAAAACCAAAGTAAACAATCTGGAATAGTGTCCCAAACTTGGGAATGAGCAAAACGGTAGGAAGATCTAGCGAGAGTATGAGTCCCTATATTAGCTCTCCTATTAATCCAAGCTAAAGAAATCAACAAACATCTACTTAAAAATAATTTGTGAATCCTGAATTACAATGCCAAACTCAGAAAAGTCACCAATACTTTAGTTCAAAGCTGCAATCACCACCTGAAAATCAGAAGAGAGAGTACTAAGGCCCTATAAATGTGATTCTGCCTAAGAGAGAGCCGTGCATAATGCCTTAGCTTTAACAATCGAGCTTCACCCATGCCAGGAGATGTACCAGTCATAGCATGTTGAAACATTCCTTCAGCAGTCTCCACAATAAACCCAAAGCCTGACACCTGCAAATTTGGAAATATAGCACCATCTAGATAAATTTGCCAACAATCCACCATACCACCACCTCCACATCGCCTGACTACACAGTCCGCCATATTACTAACACTGTTATTTCCATGTTCTATGGAGGATATACCTCCCTGTATAATAAGCATAGCTCACCTCAACCAATGCAAACCATAACTCAACCCGATCCCTTGTGCATTGCGCCATTCAGCAAGAAACTCCATAGACGATCGCCAAGTAACCTGATCTGATAGCATTTCATGGTCCCAAATAAACTTATTTCTCACCGACCATATCTTCCAAGCAAGGATAAAAAACTTCGCCACCTTGTCCAAATTAGGAGAAGATAGGAATTGCAAAAAGAACTTCTTAAAAGAGAGAGGTACAGTAGAAATCATATATCCACCCAAGTCCTAAACTTCTCTTGCTTTATAACACGTCACCAAAAAATGGTTCATGTCTACCTCCTCCTCACCAAAAAATGGTTCATGTCTACCTCCTCCTCACAGTAACAACATATCCTGCCAATAAAAATACCTCTTGCAGATAGTATCACTCGAGTAGGAAGAATACCCTTCAAAGCCTGCCAAAGGAAATCCTTTACTTTCGGGGGGACCCTTATACACCATAGTTTCTTCCAAAACCCCTCATTGCTCCTCTTCCCCCCTTCCTAACACTCTTAAAGCTAAATAATAATAAGATTTCACCTTGTACATGCCTCTTTTATCATAGTGCCATATACGCACATTATATTTATTCCTCATACTAATAGGAATAGTAAAAAATATCTCTAACATCCCTTAAGCTACACAACTCCATAAGTTTATTCACATCCCCCTCTCTTCTATTATCATCAAGATCACAAACTCTCTTAGAAGGATTAATAAACATATCACCGTCTTCCACATAAAAATCCCATCCCTCGGTATTCCATAGGTCTAGAGCTACCCTCACCTTCTCCCCATTCCCTATCCATCACCTCAACCCTAGCTTCAAAATATCCTTAGCAAAAACCAAACTCTTCCACATATAGCTTTAAGTATTACCTAATCTAGCTTGTAATTTAAGTATTACCTAATCTAGCTTGTAAAAAGTACTTATTAAGAAAGAATTTGGCTTTTACAATACGATACAGAAGAGTATGAGTGTCGTTAATTAAATGCCACCCTTGTTTACCAAGCATACCAATATTGAAACAATGGAGATCCCTCCATCCCGCTTTCCGTGACACATCCTATCCCAAGCATACCAATGAATTCCCCTTGATCCCACTCTTTTACCCCCCCACCAAAAAGCATTCATATCTTCTAAAAGTCATCACAGCTACCTATAAGAATTTGAAAAACAATCATGCAATATGCAGGTAAAGCTTGCACTATAGATTTTAATAAAATCTCCCTTCCTACCTGAGATAACACCTTATTTTGCCACTCATTAACTCTATTCCATAAATGATCCTTTAAGAAAGAAAAAATTTGACACTTATTACATCCTAAAAGATTACTAACTGCTAAGTAACCTCAAATCACGTCTTATTTTGCCACTCAGTAACCCCCAATATGTATCCCCTCCTAAAGGATTACTAAATGCTAAAATAAATGAAATCTGATCATGTAAATCATTTAAAACATTAGGACTCACAAAAATTCTAAACTTTTGAAAATTAATTGCCAAGCCAAAAACATACTCATATTCTCTCAAGATACCCTTCACCCTCTGGCTCTCCTGCTCGTTAGCCCTGAAAAACAATAGCGATTCATCCGCAAAGAAAAGATGAGACACTCTGGGACATCCCACCCCAACCCAATGCCCATGGATCTCCCCTCTCCTCGCAGCCTCATTTAATAATATCGATAATCGTTCAGCACATAAAATAAACAAATATGGAGAAAAACGGTCCCCTTGTCTAAGTCCCCTTTTGGGATCAATAGGTCCCACAACCTCCCCATTCACCAACACAGAGTAGTTAAGATCCGTCGCACACAACATCATCCACTCTACCCATTTAGCATCAAAACCAAGACCCAACATCATAAATTTCAAAAAAATCCCAATCCACCCGATCATACGGCTTACTAATAGTTATCTTAAGTGCCACTGACCTAGTGTTACACCATGAAAACCTTTTTATACTATGAATTGTCTCAAATGCCACCTAAATATTATCAGTTATTAACCTACCCGGAACAAAGGATGACTGACTCCAAGAAATAATATGGGGAAGGACTTGCTCAAGCCTATTAGCTAAAACCTTAGCTAGAATTCAACATAACACATTGCACAAAGATATAGGCCAATAATCTTTAATAGACTCAGGGGTACTAAGTTTTGGAATTAATACAATCAAAGTAACATAAAGTTCATGCAAGAAAATAGCTTGTTCCAACCACAATGTACAGCCAGCAACCACATCCATCCCAATAGTATGCCAGAAATGTAGGAAAAAAGTAGGATTTAAGCCATCCAACCTTGAGCTTTATTGGTTTGTATTTGGAAAACAGTCGTCCGAAACTCATGATCAGTAAACAGAGCAAGTAACATCTCAATATCCTCAATCATTACTCTACTATTAATTAAACCCATAATATGTCCAGGAGTCACATTACCTTCCACAAAAGCCCATAGAAATAATCAAGAATCACTTAATGAACCCTTGCCTTGTCTCGAACCCAACTATCTGAATTTGACTTTAGCCCCATTATGATTCTGCCTTCTTCTTCCCTTGATATAAGCATGAAAGAATTGCGAGCTTTTATCGCCATGTTGCACCTAGAAAAGCTTAGCCTGCTACCTCTGTCTTATATCATCTTCTTCAATTATAGAATTCCATTCTGTCCGAAGAGCATCATATTCCGCAACCGGCAATGCATCCCTATCCTGTTGAAGGAAGTTTCAAATCAAAACTCTCCCCTAATCCACTTCTCATTTCATCTATAACCCTAAGCCATAAGAGCCTGCACACATTGCTCGTTACAATCCATAACAGAACCCAACAAACTTTGGTGCCATCCTCTTTCAACCCCCTGATTTTAAACCAGCATCCAGTAACCACCCATTATGTAACTGAAAGTGCTGTTTTGTATTCTCTATAGACTTTGATGGATAATAAAATAAAATTGGATCATGGTCTGACACTGGTGCAACCAAATTTTGAACTCTACTATTCACAAACAAAACCTGTCAGTATGACCAAGTTTCCCATATAAGAAGTAAAAAATAGATAGTTTTACCATGCTACTATTGCACAAACCAAAACCTGTCAGTTATGACCGAAGTTTCCGATATAAGAGTAACAATGGATAATAAAATAAAATTGGATCATGGTCTGACACTGGTGCAACCAAATTTTGAACTCTACTATTCACAAACAAAACCTGTCAGTATGACCAAGTTTCCCATATAAGAAGTAAAAAATAGATAGTTTTTCATACTAAAATTGAAAAACATAGATATCTCCATTGTCATCCACAACCTTCTTCTAGCACTTTAATGGTTGCCGAATATCCAGCATAACCCTAATACGCATGTACTTGACCCCTATCCTACTACTCAACACCTTTGTATCATACGCTTTAAACCTCTTAACAAAATCACCTAGAGCTTTGGCCGTCATCTCTGTCCTAAAACTTGGTGGGAGATCATGCACTTGTACCTAATAATCACTGAATATAAATGGAACAATAAGAGGGTCCTCCTTGTCCTCCAAACTAGAAGGTGTCTATTAAACATCCACAGGGGAGTCCTCACAAACCTAAGCAACATCCACTTCATTGAAAAAATGAAACAAAAAACATTTAGCCCCCAAATCTGAAATTGTTGATAGGTGTCGGTTTTATAATATTTTTAGTACAGTTTTTAATTAGAATTTTAGTAAATTTTATATCACTTTGATTTGTTTTTATTTTCATTTTTAATTCATTTTTAGTATAATATTGTTCAAAGCTTCCTTGAATCATAACCCACTTGATCTGAAAGAAATTTGCAGGGTTTTGGCACAGAAAAGAGCATTCCAAAATAAAATACTCAGTCTCATGCACGGCCAGCCCGTGCCAGAAGGCACTCCCGTGCTAAAAACTAAGGAATCAAGTGGAGAGTCAGGAGCAAGCACTGCCAGCCTGTGCTAAATGGCATGCCCGAGCCCTAAAGAAACTCAAGGGCGTGCTAGGCTAGCACGCCCATGACAAAAATCTATCTTGGAAGGACAGAGATAAGCATGCCCAACCCGTGCTAATGCGCACGCCCGTGCTGCAAAGACTCATCTGAGGCGTGCTGCATAGCACGGCCCATGCCCAATCAGCTAGAGTCCCAAGCTTGATCACGCTCAAGCCGTGTAGCATAGCACGCCCGTGCTTCGAAGGCAGAACTGGCGTGAACTAAAAACGTAATTCAATCGTTTTCTCACATGGGCCCGCCTCGGAATATTTCCTAAATGTACTAGACAAGATTTAGACCTATTTTTGAAAAGAAAGGAGTCCTAACTAAGAAGAAATCCAAGGCCTAAACAGTCATGATCTCCTATAGAAGATTTTGTACTTAATAAGGATTCTATTGATTCTATTTTTCCTAAACGGAGTCAGATTTTGCCTTCAGGAGCTCTATAAGAAAGAGGGGAATTTTTCCATTGTTGAGAGAGAGATCCGGTTCTTAAGTTGAATTCTTTCTGCTATGGTTCTCGTCTCTCTCAGGGTTCTCAAACATCAAGATTTGGGCCCAAGATTCAAGGAAGCCATCTCACATAGGCTGGTTACCTAGTTGTATTCTCTAAACTCTTAATTCTTTGTTTTTCTTTTCATTTGTTTATTATTGATTATCGAAGAATGATTAGTATTATACTTTGAATACTCAAATGTTGAGGCTCGAAAGCCTATTTTTTTTCAAGGCTGCAAAACAGTCCGGCGACCGCCAAGGCCATTTTGGAAGTTCACCGAAGTTATGCCAATACGGACTGGAGGCCATTTTGGAAATTTACCGGAAGTATGCCAATATGGTACTTAAAACGTCCGGGACGTCGCGAGGATCGCGGAACTGGTCCTGGAATAGTTTTTGGAGGTCTGAAACTCCCGGAAAAGCTACCGGAACAAGAGTCTCGCGCGCCGCCTGCCACGATGATATAAAGGCATGCAACTGCCGCCCTCCAGCCCGTTTTTTGCCCATAAAATTGGCCCCGACGCCTCCGTTTTGACTCACTCAGTCTGTGTTGACGGACGCTCCTTCTCCCCTACGCTCCTTGCGATTATTTACTGCTTTTCTGCATTTTAATTTAGCTGCTTCTTGTTTGTTGATACTTGTCACTAAATTTAAAATTAATAATTAAATTCCCCCTTTAACGAGGAGCTTTAACCTGGAGTTTAAGAAGTGGCCGTCGAATAAATTCAGTACATTAAACTAAAACTCTGGACTTATTTAATATTTAGCACTTCATGGCATGCTTCTCTTTCTACTACCTAATAACTGCTACAACTGCATAAATGCATGCCATGTCATCATTAGGGATGCATTCATGTCATCTTTAGGCAAGCAAATTGCCTCAATTAAATAAATTAAGGCTAATGCCCGGTTAATCAATAATCGTGGTATTAAAACCTAAATCCGACAATAATGGTTTAAAATACCTAGTTAATTAATAACTATGGTTAATTGCCTTTATTTCAAATAAATCCGGCTTAAAGTTCAATTAATCAATAATTGTGACTAAAAAGCTTTAGTTAAACACGTTTTTTTTGGCAATAAATTGCCTACATTACAATTTAATTGATCTCTTTTGGCAAACAAATTGCCTGTAAGTGGATTAATTACATTTTTTTAGCGACAAATCGCTTAAAATGCATTTAAATCACAATTTTTTGGCTAAAAGCCTTCAAACAATTGTCTTTGGCAAATTAAATTGCCTTAAGTAATTCAATTTTTGGCGACAATCGCTCCCAATTTTGGCGACAATCGCCCAATCATCAACTTTTGGCAATAAATTGCCTAAATCAACTTATTTTGGTTAAAAGCCTTCAAACAATTGCTTTTGGCACATAAATTGCCTTAAGTCAATTAATTTTGGCGACAATCGCCTAAATCAATCAATTTTGGCAAAAATTGCCTAAATCACTCTTCTTGGCTAAAAGCCATTAAAACCAACACTTTTGACAACAAATGCCTAAAAATCAATCATTTCTTTGGCAAAGCGCCTAAACAAAATGCACAAAGCATACACACACTCATGCATGAAGCATACCCATTCAAAGCCCTTTCAAAAAGGCATATCGAACTACGTTGACTTTGATCTTCCATTCAAACGGAAGTAGTGGCACGTTTGGGATTTCACCCCGGAGCAAAGCAATTCGGAAAACCACTTATAAACTTGTCAATGTCACCCTGCAAAGGCATTCAAGCATTCATTCAATGGTTAGTTGCCATCAGCATGACATGTCCGGGATCCACCTCGGCGTTCGCAGATTGTGCCTCTAGACAATTGGGTTAATTAATTCTATGTAAATAGGTTAATTATAAAATTGGAGTCACTTAGGTTTTTTCCTTAAGTTTGCCCTAACAAAATAAATTAAACAAAGGTGGCGACTCACACATCACGTTTGCATTTCTCCTATAGTCACATGGATTTGTATGCTTGATATGTGGGAGGGTTCACAGTTTGGCGGACTTTCACTGGGGATTTTATTGTAATCGTTTTTGCATATAAGTGGGACTACATTGCTGCATAGACTAACCGGCCTTCTTTAGGCATTATTTTACTATGCTTTGTTTTGACAGGGTACCTTGACTACGAACTTGAGTATTCTTTCTTTGAAGAATGTTGAGATGAAGAGAATTTGGCACTCTCAATTCTTGTACAATTTTAATATTAAAAAAGCATTTTCATATTTGCTTGAGTTTTATTTGCCGATGAGAATCGTTTTTCTCCATTGCATAAAAAATGAATTTCAAATGAAATTTCTTCTCTTTCTGTTTCAAACTCTGAGTTCCTGGATAGCACTAGTGTTAGCGCTGATCGGCGGATCTATTTGATTTATGTCGACGGAAGCCAAGCGTCACTCCTGTTACCGCACAAAACCATCCCTAATTCCTTTTCGGGGATGACCCATGGGTTATGCATACTGTTGGACACACGAAAACTCTTTGTTTCAGCATGTGGTTAGGTATATCCAATACTTCAAGGTTACAATGGTCCCTTTAAGCCAATTCTCTATTTGTGTCATAGCCTATAGAACCTATCCTTTTAGGACTGTATGCACCAATGATACGAGTCATATCATTAAACGAAGTTATGACGTGTGTTGTGGCATTATGACATATCATCTCATTTAAAAAAGAAACCATTCCATTTCAAATAGCTGGAAATCATATTTTGTCCCGATTGAGACCTGAAAAAATTACATTTTGGCCCCAAAGGCCCAAAATGTTCGCAATTGGCCAGAGAGGCCAATAATTCTCAATTTGGCCCCAAACGAGTCCAAAAATTTCTCAATTTGGCCCCAAAGACCCAAAAAATTCCCAATTGGCCCCAAAAGGCTAAAACTTCCCAATTGGCCCCAAAGGCCCAAAGTTCGCCATGGCCACAGGAGGCCCAAAATTTCCCATTTGGCTCAAGGCCTAAAATTCACATTTGGCCTTAAGGCCAAAAAAAAATTGTTTGAGAACTAGGGGCTTTCGGAAAGTCGACATGGTGTCGCAGGCCCTAAGCACTCTCCCTTACATATCAATTCCAGGGTCCTTATCCTGATGCGGTGTTCCCACCTTACCTCTAGACTACTCACATACCATATGAAAATTGCCTTTATATTTAGGATTAGTCTAATTCATTTTGACTATGTCTCTTTCGACAGTGCCCTCTCAAAAGACCATTTTCCCGTACCCGAAACGACCGACGTGAGACTCTCACCCACACAGTCAACAACCCCAACATGCTCACCGGAATGGCGTCAACTGTTCTTTGACATTCAAAACCTCATGCGAGACAAATTGGAGCTAATGGAGGCTAGAATGTGAGAAGCCATAATGGAGGCTAGAATGAATGAGGCATTAGTTGCCCAAAGGACTGCACTAATAGCTGAACTAGGTAGTGGTAATGGAAATGGGGCTTCAGCCGGGGGAAGTAATCCTGCTGCCTCCAATCAGGGACCTGGTGCTGAACCGACAAATCCTGCCCTTAACCTAGATGACATACCCTCCAGAACTGCTGCTAAGCTGGAAGCTCAGAAAATGAAGGAGAAACTGGAACTGTTGGAAAGGTCAATCACTGCCCTTAAGACACATAAGGAAGTGGTGGACATGGACTCCTTGTCCATGTTCCCCGAAGCAAGATTACCTACAAAATTCAAGATGCCTAACATGGACAAGTTTGACGGAACCACTTGTCCCAAAACGCACCTGAAAATGTATATGTGATGCCCATAAAACACGTTTGGCTCTGCAACAGCGAGCTCCTTGCTCAATTGTTTTCAGCAATCTTTGACTGGTGCATTAAGATGGTTTGTAAGCTAATATACCGTTCCAAAATGAAGACAAATCTGGGTGGAGCGACATGCAATGCTTTTCAACATGCTAGTACCTATCTATAATACGAAGTGGAATTGTTACCCGGAGGGAGCTGGAAACCATTCTAAAACAAAATAACAATGAGGCCCTTCTCCTCGTTACCTTTTCGAGGTTGGAGAGCATAGCTGCTCAAATGATCAACCGACCCTCTGTGACCAGGAAACAAGTTGACATGTAATCAAGAATTATGCGCTGGGTCTACCAGTCACCCAGCTTCAAACACAATACCTTGCCTACGTTCCCAATCCCGCTCATTGGACCCTGCAGAACCTAAGGTGAAAGACTTTAATCCCTCAGCCTTGTGGGTCAACCTAAATGAAGTACCTCATACAAGGAAGCGAATCTATTGCTGGACCTTTTGAAAATCCTACCAAGACCTGAGTTAAATGGATACTCCATCATCAAGAGCCAAGTTGAACATAAAACTAATCCACCTT
>NW_023591126.1:94634-158033 GCF_014843425.1 Jatropha curcas
AAGAGAGAGATTGTATAATTAAAAAAATAAATTAACAAAGAAAATTTATTGGGCATTAACCATGAGTCCAAAGCTGTAAGCCCGAGGTATTTGTTAGAGTTTATAACTTAGAAATGATTTTTTTAACATTAAACTATAATGACTAAAAATCAATCCTTTTCTATTTTTGCTTTTGTGATACTTTTTTTTTATAAAAAAAATAAGAAAATAGTAAATGAAAAGAAAAAAAAAAAAACCCCTCCACCAAACATATTTAAAATCATTATTTTTTTTTATATTTTTAATTCCTAAGAGACAGCTATAGCTAAGCTACTATGGTGTTGCATTGGAGTCAATTTACGTTTCAGTAGTTACTTTAATTAGTAATTACCGCTAATAAGAAATAAGTAGTTATTTTGGCCATTAATATCAATGGCAGTTTTAAGGGTTTAAAATAACTTTTATATCAATATACTAGTTTAAGACAGCATAATAAGAAATATTCTTTTAAATTCTTTTACTTGTATTAAAGACTTGAAAATAGATGCAACATAACAATTGAATCAAACTTTAGATATAATCTTTATTATTTCCTATGTTGAATTTGGTTTGGTGGATTCATAATTATAATTTTATTTGGTGAGAATTTTATTTTTTATTTTTGTTTGTGTTTATGTGTGTCCTAATTTTTTGATTGAAAATACTGTGATAATGATAGGTTGGATAGTAAACCTAGATTAGTAATGAATTAAGAATGGAGTGAGACAATTCCTTGAATTTTGCATCTTTCGTATTGCATCTAAGTGGTGGAAAATGTAATATGCTTGTATTCAATGTTTAATGTTCTTACAACAATGAGTCCGTAGAAGAGAGTATTTTGATCTGTTGATGGGGTTTTGTAAGAGGATACATCTACTTTGGGTTTTACATAGAGAGGAAGTCATGTCGCCTCATGTTACTAATTCATCTTTCTCTTCTCATACTAAGCATGAACCAGGATGGGACATTGATCAAAGAGGATTTACCACACTCTGATCCTCCTAGCATTACCTAACGATAGCAGAATTATTATGGCGATGCATGTATGTGAACCTATTCAAGTTAATAATAAAATGTTCTAGATGTGGATGTCGTGGTAGTCAAGATGAAGCGAATATGAGGAGGAAGTTACAATATAACAGGAATACCATAGAATAAGATTAGACTGAAACATTTGATAGGGGAGACTAGTGGGAATTTTAAATAAATTGTTACCACAGATGTGGAATAAAGATGTTGTTTTCAGGGTTTACAAACATTTTTCTGAAGTTATCATTTATATTACACTTTATCACTTAAAATGCTTGAATGGGTAAGACAGGAAATATCATTTAGTAAATGTTTTCCTCTTTGAGTTGTTAATTGATGCGTTTTCTCTATTTTTGGGTATATGTTTGCCGAAATCCCTACTGATGAGCTAAAAAAATATCACATTATGCTTAATTATAATAAGGATTCCATTCTTACATCAAACATGATTGGAATGTTGTTTTGGGGTGAATATAAGAATGATGAGATCATGTAAGGTTTATGGCACCCTCTCGGTTGGAAGACAACAAAAAAAACTGAGTAACCTTAATTCACATGGTGATTGTATGAAGAAACTTTTATTGTTAGAAATAAAATGTCTGTTATTAAAGTCTTGGCAATACTTCTCTTTGATACTAAAGGAGCTACAAAGGATATTTGCTTTCAAAAAAAAAAAAAAAAAAAAAAAAAAAACTGCAAAAGAGAATTGAAATGGCATTCTGAAGGTCCATAAGAAGGATGATTGTATTTTAATATAGACATCCTGCTGATGGAGATAGCATGAACGCATTTGTATGTTCATTATTCACATTTCTGTTCTGATCCTTGTAATGTGAGGCTTGGTTTTGTGTAGTGAGTGGTTTAATCTTGTTAGGACAGATGTCCACCACTTACAGCATATGGCATGTTATATTAATTCCATACAATCCCACTGGTCTTGCATAAAGCAATCTTCATTTAATTTTATCCAATGATTCATGACCAAGGTGGAAATAATGGTCCTGGAAATGATGATTGAGTATTTTTTTTGCTAACATTAGAATTTTCTTCGTGAAATGAGAAAGACAAATGAACGCCACTGATCAATCTCCAGTTTGATGTGATTGTTTGACCACGGTGATATCATTTTGTGGTTTGCTGATGATGTGTACTGTCTGGTTGAACAATGCTCAACTGTATAAGTTGAAAAAGCAATTTTGCGTGATTGTTTGGGTTTGCATTATTTATTAATTATTCACTGAGTTTGTGAAATTCAACTCCCTCTCTTAAATTTTTCCAGGAAGTAGACATTCTTACTGGTTCAACAAACAAGCTTTACCTTCCTTCTCCGCAGAGGTTACAATAGTAATTTTTTAGTTTTGGATAATATTGAATATAAATACATTATAAAAAATGTTCTGCATCTAGTTATGGAGCTCCGCAGTTAAAGAGTCAGGTATTTGTAAATTATTATGTGAAAAGTTATTAGTGTATTATTCAATAAACATGGTGGATTTTCTAATCGACTCTTTGAAAGTACGAATGGACCAGTTTTACCGTATTATGATGACGTTAATGGTATAATAAAAAGTTATAGGCCCGTATGAATTATTTGAGATGGAGAAGCTTAGCCAGAGATATAAATTGGACAGTATGATTTAAAATTAACGTCACATTAATGGGGCTATTGTTCCTTAAAACTAGTGTAAAAGGACTAGATTTATATGAAATTAGGCTTACTAACGGCTTCTGAGGCTTAACAGCTCACTTGGGCCCATAATACAGTGTCGACCCAATGATTTTGGTGTATGACAGTAATATCTATAAACTTATTGTTAATTCATCATTTTTCTCAATTAGTTTTTAAAGTTTTTATAGAATGGTTTAAGCAAGCTATAGCTAGGATTCTTGGAGTTACAATTTAAGGTTAGATTTGGCCAAAAACAGTTAATTAATGTGAAATTAACAATTAAATTCATAGTGTTATAATATTTTTTTAATAGTAATATACCTCCCTCCGTTCCATTTTATTTGCCATAATTGAACAAAATATACATATTAATAATTAGTCAACAAAAGTTATTTTGCCCTCTTTTACCCTCAAGCTCATAAAGATATAGATAAAGCGCATTCATTTAACGAACAATTATAAAGAATTGTATTATAGGAAAAATAATTATTTACATGTCTAAATTTTAAAATTTGCGAAATATTTTGGAACATTCAAAAAAGAAATAACAAATAATAAAATGGGGACGGAGGGAGTGTAAAATTTATAAAGATTTGATATTTTTAATATTTAATTTTCTTGATTCAAGAATTTGAATGGTTAGAGAGAGGTAAGTAACTATTTTATGAAAATAAATATAAAAATAAATAAGATAATAGAATATAATATGCATCTTAAGATCAACTAATATTATTTTCTTAAAAAATCTATTGTTGATGACTTACATCTAATACTTATTCTTTTGCGAGTATCATTCCCGTTTTGAATATTAGTTGGGTCTTCATATCATTTGTTCTCTCCCTAATAAAATTTATTTAATAAATAATTGATTAAGCCCTAGCAAGAATATGTTTTTTGATAGAAAAATAAAAAATTATTGATAGTAAAAATAATAATTTTGAATAAAACCCAAAAACAATTAAAATTGTATATATATATGTGTGTATAGTGATATAATAGGACAAAACTTTTCCCATAATAGATTAATAATTTCTAATTAAAATGGAACAAAAGAAAATTAAAATAAATAATATTGCACAATATTGATTTTAAGAAAAATGAAACTGCATAAAATTTCTAATCCACAAATCATACTATTGATATAAATTATAATAGATATATAGAGTAGTATTAAATATTTTATTGGTAATATACTTTAGAACTATGATGGATAAGTAATTAAAAAGAAATTTATATTTTGGAGAATAGTGACACATAATTTATTTTTTTTTAAATAATGTTCATTTATTTCAATATTTTTCCTAAGTTCAGTTGAGTTTCTTTTGATTACTTATAAATTCAATCTAGCAATCTAGCACAATGAATTGAAATTATCCTTTTAAAAATTCAATTATTTTTTATCAAAATAAATATGTGAAATTTGTATTATGACATTGCGATATTTTTTATTTATAATATATATTATAACCATTAAATTTTGGATTACGTTAACGTCTAATTTAAATATTTTAATTTTATTTTAATATGTTATTTTAACAAAATATATTATTTAAAATTTTATTTTATAAAATATAATATCCAGATTAAATTATATTAAACATAAAGAAAATAGTAAAAAAAAAACTTTTCTTCTTCCTTATATCCTCCTCATAAATAAATATTTTAAACTATAATAAAACAGAATCAAATATTAAAAATAAAATAATAAAAATTTTCAAATGTATCATCATATATATTTTTGAAAAATTAAAAAATAAATTATCTATATAAAAATTTATCTTAAAAAAATTTTTAATAAACTTTAACCGATTATAATTTTTTTTTAGTTGACTATAGCTAAAATATTATAGAATATTTCAACAGTGATATAAAAATCTTGATTATTTTTTGCTTATTTATCACTTTTTATATATAATATAGATATATAATAAATAGGTAGATAGACTAATATAATATAAAGGTAAAAAGCTCTTTTTTATTAAAAAAAAAAATAGAAACCATTTATCACCGTACGTCAATATATATATATATATTTATCGTGGATAATGTACGTGGAATATTGGTGAAATTGGTGTAAATTTGTTGGGAGTGCACGTGCGAATGTCAGAAGCGCGCGTACATAGCCAAAAACTGGGACTTTAAGAACTATTGAGAGGTGATGACGATGATGAGATGATTTGACGTTCCTTTTCTCTTCAAATACTCTAACGTTTTCGTGCCTTGTTCTCCCAGCATTCAACTCTGTTCGCTCTCTATACGAAATAATAATAATATATAATAATAATAAGTAATTTATAAACAAAATTCTCTTTCCATTAAAATCTTCTATCGGCCGAAAGGCAGAAACCAAACAAAACAACATGACAACTTAATTATATTTTCTCTTTATATAATAATAAAATAAAATATGTACATAATAAACAAACAAGGATGAAGAGGGATAAAGAAAGTTCTGATTTTGTTCCATTCTTGTTGGCAAAAATCCCTCGATCGTCCATTCCGTGCAACTGCCTTCAGAACGATTCCAAGGTTCGTTTTTTCCCCTCTTCTCATCATTTATTTCTTGTTTGCCTTATGCCAGCATCTTTCTTTTCAAGCCAAGTATGGCTTGCTCTACTTTTCGGAAGTCCGTTGTGAATTTTCCTATTCCTGTCTGGTTCTAGGGATTGGTTAGAAGTTTCCCTGGCGGCAAATTTTAGGCCAATTCAGTTGTGAATTATGGAATTTAGTTTGTGGCTGTTTTATGAATTTCTTGCAACAAGTAGGGTTTTTGTGCTTTTCTTTTGTAATTTTATTGCTATTTCTGCAGGATTTGGTGGATAGTTGTTTTGATGATGAATTGAGTAGAATTGGAAAGATAATCTGGTGTTGTTGGTTTGATGATCATATATGCAGACTAATTACCTAGTGGTTTTAGATATAGTATTATAATTCTAGTTGTAAGATTCAATTCAGAGACTTTCTTAATTGAAATATTTTGGCACAAACAATAAATTATAGAAAAAGGAAACCACAAAGAAGGAATCTGTCCAATTTGAATTGGATGGGCACATAACTGGGTAAGGGAGGAGACAAGTCGTGGATGAAGAGGTATACAAGGCCAACAAGGGCCTCTAATGTTCCACTAAAAGAATTTGACCATAAAGAAGCTGAGAAAGCTCATTCTTGAATCAAGCTTGCAACACGTGTTATCTCTGGGGGATAGGAGTGCTTGCCATGATCAAGAAGAAGTCCACATTTTGCTTTTTGGTCTGTATTACTCTGAATCAATGTCCTCTCAATTCTTTTTAATTTAGAATTTTTTGAAATTTCCCTATGGCCTTGGCTGTGTATGGTTGCATGGAAAATAAGGAAAAAGGAAAAATTGATTATTTGAAAAATTAAAGTGCCTTTGATTTACTTTTTTTCTGCTTGTCATTGGCTTTTTTCTCTTTCTTTTCTTTAACAATCTTTATATTCGGTCAAATTTTTACTATTTTTTTCGGAAAGCAGAGGCAGTAACTAACTAGATATATCAGTTTTTGTTCTCTTTTTTCAATGATTTTTCTTTTGATTTACGATAGAAGAAGAAGCTTGTTTGAGATTCATTATCGACAGTATATTGCAACTGGGATTTTGTGTATTTGGTGGTATGTGTGACCAATGGAGGCCTTTTTGTTTTGTTTTATCTCAGTATTACCCAGTCTCATCGTTCAAAGATATGTTGCATGAAAAGGTAGATTTGTACAGTAAAATATTCACTGAAATTGCAAATATGATGTTGTTGTTCGTGTTCTATATGCGATTTGATGTTTCTTTTGCACCAGAGTGTTTTCTGCAGATGAAAAACCCTAATTCAACCCGTCCTACTCGTATGCCTTCAATGTGAGATTTTGGAACAATTAGTTGCATAATTTTTCCAGATTTGACAATAGTTTTATTTGCTTTTTGGGATCCATATTTTCCATGCTTGTGAATTCTTTAACAAGATCAAGATGTCCTTTTTCCAAAAACTCTTCAAATATATGCTGTGGAGTATCGAGGTGGTGAAAACAAAGGAGGAAGAAGGGCAATGGAGGGCAAATGTTAAGATTTGTTTAAGCTTAGCGAGCTTGTACTTTTGTATCGGGGAATCCCTTATGTTTTCAAGCTGGGATTGTGTTGCTATAATGCTATCTTGATATTCTGCAGGAAGAACAACGTGTGATAGAAAGCAAAAATTAGGATGCGGCAAGCAGGAACTTCAGGATGAGAAGAGAAATGCAGAAAAGTACTAGAAGTAGTTTTCAAAGCACTCGAACATCGTACCGGGGAAATTGAATGTGGCTCTGCAACGGTATCTCTTCTTTGGAATTCTGATTCAGCTTTATTTATGCTATTTTTGCAACATTGGCTCACCAATTCTTTTTTTTTCTCTACCCCCTCCAATTTCCAGTCAATCTTTTAGGTCTCCTGGTGGAAATTGAAGAAGTCCCTTTCTTCTCAATTCTCATCAGACACCCTTCGCAATCATCAGAACAAACCAGGTAACCTTGTTTTGTTGTTCTGTTACTTTTTTCTATTCATTTTTAAGGTAACAGCAGGATTTTGAATCATGTGATGTGTGAAGTGTTTTATTAATGTGGACTGCACAAACAAATGCAACAACGCAACACTCGCGCTTACACACACAGAAGATATATAATATATATATATATATATATATATATATAATATAATATATATAGGAAAAAATCAATTGGAAGATGGATGGTTTGCCATTTGGAGAACTTCTTGAAAGTCTTGAATTCCTCAATTTGTCTTGGTAATCTTGGAGGTGCTTTCTAATTGCACTAACTGGCGAATTATTTTACTAGTAATCTTCTAAATTAAAGTAGGATTGGTTTCCTTGTTTTAGGGGAATCAATGATAGTCATATTAGGTAATTTGTCATAGTTAGAAGGACAAAATTTCAGGAGCAACAATATAATTTGATTTGTATCGTTGGTGCAGTCCCTGATTAATTTAATTTTCATTTAGAAAATGATGTTGTAGATAGGAAGCTATCTTGTTTACTTTCCAATAAAGAATTTGAACTATTTATATTAACCAACAGATATTTCTTTTTGTTTTCCTATGCTAACTGTATTATATAGGTTAATGGAGAAATGTTTAATAAATATTCATCTCAAAAAATAAATCTTTGATCTGTGCTTTCCATTTGATTCATGTTAGATTCTTCAATTTTTTTTGTGCTACATTAATACAAACTAGTGACAATTTATTGGTTAATGATTGAGTTTTTGGAAATAGCAGTAGTAGGGTTTTGTGACTTTTTGGAGTTTAATAATATGTGAAAAGCTTGCATGCTGGGTCCCCTTTAGCAATGTCAACTTCGACATTGACAGGAACTCTCACACTGCAAACAAGTAGCTCACAACTAAACCATACAATTTTCCTAGATTTTCTTTTACTAAATAGTTTTTCAAAAAAGAAATCCTTTGATGTTGCTAGTTGCTTGGTGGCATACTTTCAACTTGAATACATAAAAGAAGCGCCATTTATGTTTAAAATGCCATGGAAAAATGTTTTAATTGTTGCAACCGCAACCAAAATGGTGCCAGAGTTGACCTTCAATGAAAGTAGGTACTTTAAAGTTAATTTGGTAATATTGTCTACAAATTTTCATTGCGGGGACTCAATTTTTGGGGTGAGATCATTAATTTAGCCATGGGCCCCCCCCCCTCATATTGGATAGCGGTAGTTCCTTAGCTTGTGCATTGCATGTGAAATTTCTAATTTGCTTTTCAAACTTATGAATATTTCGGTAAAAATTGGATATGGTTCTCTTTTACACGAATTGTTATATTGATATGGGTTCTCTTTTACACATTGTAATTGGGATATATGTACTCTTTCACACTATATTGTAAAAAGATAATGTAAATAGCATGCTTATAAGGTTTATTAACATTTCAATTCCCCTATATTTATATTATAAAAATCAGCATAAAATTAGATTAATCCTCGACTCCAAGGTTGTCTTCTTGTAGTTGATCTTTTCACCTTTGGTTTTCTGTTCACTTCTAAAACAATTCATAGTAAACTAACATGTATTGATAGTTCTAATTGGCATATAACACAAACTCTTTCCCCTCCATTCAAAAGATACTCTTTTTTGTCTATAGTGGAAACAATAAATCTTTCTTTTTTTTTCCACATTTTTTATGATATGTCCCCAAATAATAGTGGCTTCCTTTTTTTGGAAAGATAAACTAATATATTTTACTACATATATATGTGGTGGTGCGTATAATAATATATACAGATACTCTCCATGGCAGATACTTCTACCATTAGACCACAAGGCTTTTATAATAAATTAAAAGTTTTTGTGATTACTTAATCATTTATTTTATGAATAATATAGATGTTCACCAGTGTGCATTGCAGACGATAATTCATTGTTCTTGATGCATGAATATATATTAAATCAGATGGGAAACATATTTCAAGTATGTATAATTATATACTTGGTGGTATAATTATTTTTGCTTCCATTATATACGCGCCGAGTTAAAGTTTATTTTAACTGATTCCTTCCATGTCAAATTGTTATGAAACACCGAATGGTCCATATTTTATATATTATTATTCTAATTCACTGTTAATATAAAAATAAGTTCAGTTCAATAAATATTTAACTTTTAGGTTTTCTTGTAGAAACATATTGTTCGCAAGTATATTCGTCTAGTTGTTATATATATTTTCTTGAAATATGCCCTATATTTAATGTGTACTAATTCCATTCAGTGTCCAAGGTTTATTTTGATATTAAGGACATGTTGCTGTTTTCACACGTGTTTAAGTGGCATGACACATAAAATGTTTTTAATTCTGCTTGCTGTTAGGCTTAATTAATTATTAATGAATTGGGCGATCTTGTTACCTTCATGTCTAAGTATGACACAATCAAATGCTGATGAAATCGTAGGATATGAAATTTGAACCTGGATCTGTGAGGACCTCATGGGTCATGAGGCTATTTGGCTTTCTATTCAGGTATACTTCAGTAATTGATACTTCATTGTGCACAATTGAGTCTGGCTACAAATTTTTGGGGCTTTGGATCTTAAAACACCAATCAAATTTGTGACTCTTGCGTGCACAATAGCAAAAAAAAATAAAAATATAAGTTTAGTCACGTAGTGTCATCTTTTTCCTTGATTCCAGTATTGGTAGTTTTTGAGTGAAAAACTTGACAAATAATAACTCAATTGCCCATTTGTAAAGTAAGATTTATAACATTATTCATACAGGAGTATATTAACATATCATGACACTCCTTCAATTCTATTATTCTAACTGCTTCTAGTACCTACTTGCCAAACTCTTCCATTATATTAATTGTATGTTAGTGCACCAGCCTGAGTTCCTTTGGCTTGTGATTCTAGGTCTGAAATACATTACTCTCGATTGACAATCACATTGTATCACTTGACTACCTCGTATTCTTTAATGGCATTAGTGTTAAAACTTTTATTTGAAATAACTAGAAGCTTTTTCATTCATTCACTTTATTTCATGAGTGGCTAGTACTTTGTCATCTTTTTTGGGATGATTTCAATGAAGGCTTAGTGAATTTGTAGTTAAGGATATTTTGAAGCTACAATGTCCAAACTTTAGCACTTTTAGAATACTTTTGGTGGACCAACTATTCAGAGAACTTATTTGAAACAAATCCCCCAACATTAGTTGTAGATTGTGCTTTTAAAGAAATCTTTGCAGTGGACATTAAAAATAGAAGAAGAATTAACTTCCTTTTTGTTAGCAAGGTTTGCTTTAGACAGTTGATATAAGACATGTTCAAATAACGACAGTATATAAATAAGTAATACACCATTACTTTACACTCTTTTTTGGTCATTACCTACATGACGCCATATGGAGCACGACCTTCTAAAATACTTTTTCCACTTTTGGAAACCTTGCATTATAATCCCCGGATTCTTTTAAAGCTTAGGTTAACATGTATTCAACCTTTACACTCCATTTTGGGGTTTTCCCTCATTTTGGATTCCCTTTGAAATCTCGTCACTTAAAATTAGTGCTTGATTTTACTTAGTAACAGGAAAAAAAATCAAAGAAGTTGGTAACTTCTAATCTCTCTGTTTTTGTTTCTGACTTGCATTATAATATTCCAATGATGTTTTAGCTATATTATTGAGGGGTGGATGGGCTTACCATTACATACCATATGATGGATTTTAAGATATTCTGAAGGGTTACTATGTTTATGAAAAAAGAATAAAGCAATTTGGCTAGTAGAACAATTTGTTTCCTATGATGTTTATCGCATATTATTGGAGGGTGGGTGGATTACCAGTCCTTTTTACATATCTTTTTATGGATATTTGAAGATATTTATGAGTAAGGTTACCTGTGTTATGTAGAAAAATTAGAAGGCCATTTGCTAGTGGACCAAAGTAAAGTTATCGGCAATAGCCTAGTGGTTGGCGCGTTTGCCTCATACTGCAAAGGATGTAAAAGGTTCAGACCAGGATTGTTGTTACGTTTCATTCCAGCCAGAATGTTGAAAATTTCTTTCCGATCAGGAAAATGGAACGAAAGGATGCTTTTATCATGCCGCAGCCAAATCTCAGCCATTCCAATCCCAAATACTTGAAAAGGTCTGAAAATTCTGTTCGCCAAATTCCAATCTTACCAGTGCAGCAGTGGCTTGTATTTCATTAGTCCCTGCTCTTTTGGCTCGTCTCTGTAATGTGACTATCTTCATTGGTCCCTCGGTTGAAAAGAATATTTCGAATTTCTTTTTATTGTGTGTATATTTTCAATCTTAACAATCAATACTATATTATATACACAAGTGTTCAATATAGGAGAGATTAATATAGGAATAAACCTAAATTAGGGAAAGACAATAACCTAAACAGGAAAGACTATGTGATTTTAATTACAAAGATTCAACACTCGCCCCTCAGTTGGTGCATAGAGATAATTACTCATGCCAACTGCAAACCACAAGGAATGAACAGTTTGCCTTATTCAAACCCTGTCGTGAAAACATTCGGCTAGTTGCTCTTTTGAAGCTATATTAGGAGACATTATAAGGCCTTCAACTATCTTCTTCTTTATAAGTGACGATCAATTCTCTATGTGCTTAGTTCGATCAATGCTGGACTGGATTATTCAAATAACTGATGGCTGCTTTACTATCACAAAACAAGGAATTTTATTGGTTGTTTCAACCAACTTTAACTCTTCCATTAATCTGCGCAAATCCATAGGAGTTCACATATTCCTTATGCCAAGCTCTATATCTGCTTCTGCACTGGACCTTGCAACAACAGCCTGCCTCTTGCTTCTCCATGTGACAAGGTTTTCCTCCAACAAAAACACAATATCCTGAGGTTGGATCTCCTATCATCAAGAAATCCAGCCCAATCCGCACCTGTATAGCCTGTTATTTGTCCAAATGACCATGTTTAGGAAATAATAAGTCCTTCTAACCAGGAGCTGATTTAAAATATCTTAGAATCCGATGCACAGCTTCTAAGTGAGACCTCTCCGAGGGTCTGCATATACTGACTGCACTAAACTTATAGCATTGGCAATATCTGGTCTAGTATTGGCAAGGTAAATCACCTCCCGACCGATCTCTGATATCCTGCCAAACAACTTGAACTTCCCACTCCAGCTTGAAGCTTATGATTGCTTCAATAGGTGATTTGCGGGTTTACATCCCACATACCAGTTTCTTAAGGAGATCAAGGATTAACTTTCTTTGAGAAATAAAAACATCCCTTTTTCTGATCTAAGCAACTTCTATCGCAAGGAAATACCTCAACTTTCCCCAAATCCTTAATCTCAAATTCCCTAGCTAACAAATTTTCTCAAGTGAGTCATTCTTCTTCATTATTTCATTTCAGTTATCACTAAATCATCAAACATAACACAATAAGCAAGGTGATTCATACCTTTAATATGTTTGATGAACAAAGTATGATCCAGCATCGCTTTGCATGTACCCCAAAAGAAAGCATAGCTAACTACCTTTCAAACCATGCCCTTGGTGATGTGCTTCAAGCCCATATAATGACTTTCTTCAGCTGCAAACTTTTCAGTCTGGTCTTGTCATCAATCAAAATCTCAGAGGATATCTCCATATACTCTTCTTTCAAATCACCATGTAGAAAAGGCTTTTTTTAACATCAAAACTGATGAATTCCCAGTCAAGATTGCTGCACAAGACAACAAATTCTAATTGTATTCATTTTGCTTACAGGGGCAAAGTTTTCCTGGTAATCAACTCCAATAGGTCCTGACTGAACCCTCTAGCTACCAATCCTGGCCCTTCGTACTCTAATGGAACCATCTGCCTGATGTAATCTGATGAACACCCCATTTACATCCCAACTGGCTTCTTTCCTGATGGAGAGTTACAAAGATTCCCATGTCTCGTTTTTTTGCCAAAGCCTCAATCTCCTCAACCATTTGCAGCCCTTCATTTTGAGTCCTGTAATGCCTCTTGCCAATCCTGCGGTATAGAAACAGAAGAATACAGACGGCTCTATAGGAAGGGGACAGAGCATTGTATGAGATGAAATGGGAGATAGGATGTTTAGTGCATGTTCTAACTCTTCTAAGAGCAATAGGAATATCAAGGTCATTATCAGAAGGACTGGACTCAAGATTAGGATCAGAATCATCAGGAATTAAAGAAGACTCACCAAGTTCTTGCTCTTCTGTATCTTAAGGGACCGAAATTGGAGAGGACGGTTGATCAGAGGTTTCATGCTCCATGGTTGTATCTGTATTAGTCCGCCGTGTGTAGGTTTTCAAATCAGGTCTATCCAATCTTCCAAGAGATTTGGGTGGTTGCTCTCTCTTACTATCTATGTCTACAGGAATCTCCTAAGGTGTCACACTATGTCTACAGGAAACTCCCCCTGGAAAGGAACGTCATTCATCACCTCTTCCATCTGAAATTTCTCCCCCTGAAGAGGTGATTGGGAAGGAAAATAAGACTCAAATTCCCGAAAGGTAACATCCATACTCACAAAATATTTTCTAGAAGGAGGATGACCTGTATCTTTTTTGAGTAGCAGAGTAACCAACAAACACACACTTCAAGGCTCTAGGATCTAATTTGCTTAGACCATTCTGATGAACAAAACAAACACAACCAAAACAAAACATTACAACCAAAGACTTTAGGAGGTACAATATAAGAGTTTTTTCCTTGAAGAACCTCTAATGAGTTTTAAAAAATTTAAAGTACGAAGAGGCATACCGATTGATAAGGTAAAAGCAGCAAGTGCAAAAATAGCATCCCCCCCCCAATATGGTTTGGGAAGATTTATAGTGAACATAAGGGACCTAGCTACTTCCAGTAAATGCCTATTTTTCCTTTCTGCTACTCCATTTTGAGCACTAGTATGGACACAACTAGTCTGATGGATAATACCATTAGAATCTAAATAGGTACGAAAATCTGCATTCATGTATTCAGTACCATTATCAGTTCTTAGGACTTTAACATGAGCATCAAACTGAGTACAAATCATTTTATGGAAATTCTGAAAACACGAAAAAACTTCATTTTTTGTTTTCATCAAATAAACCCAAGTCAATCTAGTAGTACAAACAAGTCATAAAGGTCACAAACCACCTATAACCAGAAAAAGAGAGACCAGTTAGTTTTAGTAGGACCCCATACATCAGAATGAATAGTAGCAAAAGGAATCAAGCTTTTATTATTAATTTGAGAATAAGAATGCCTGGTGTGTTTGGCAAGTGCACAAGCATCACATACTAATGAATCGAAATCACACTTAGCAAATAAAGTGGGAAATAAACGTCCTAGAACAGAAAAAGAGGGATGTCCTAATCTCCTATGCCATTGAATAACTTCATGGGAAGGATTTCTAGAAGTTCCTAATAAAGCTTGACCGGTACCCGAATTTGAAAAACGACAAACGTCATCCAACAGATACAGTCCATCGCGCAAGATACAGTCCATCGCGCAAGCTACCACTGCCAATCGTTCTCCCCGTGTTCAGTTCCTGAAATATACAATGAGTAGGGTAAAAGGTTACTTTGCAATAAAGCGCTTTTGTGATTAAGCTAACAGATAACAGATTAATAGGGAATCTAGGGACATGAACAGAGGAGAGTTTAATATTGGAAGTACAGTTAATAGAACCTGCGCCAGCAATGGGTACTAAGGAGCCATTCGCAATGCGAATTTTTTCTGTGCCTTGATACTTAGAATATGTGAGGAAATGTTTTATAGAGCCTGTTGTATGTTTATTTGCTCCTGAATCCCTGAAATCTAATAACACCAAAGAGCGTGTTGCAAATTTTTTGCAAGAAAGGTAAGAAAAGCATTACATGAATTTTAAACAAAAATTAGAAAAGGCTGCAGTCCTGAGTTGAGGAAGAAATGCAAGCTTGTGACAACAATCCGTTTCAGGGACTGGAATTTCCTATTAGAAAAACCACCAGTAGTAGAATGTTCCTCCACATAAAGCTCCACCATCAGATATGTGTGCCTGGTAGTTAGAAGAACTGACCGACCGCCCCGCTTTCCTCCACGCCCTTTAGTTGGGCATCCATGTAATTTCCAGCAGAACTCCTTAGTGTGCCTGTTCTTACCACAATAGTCACAAAATAATTTATCTCTGTCTGAAGAATCGTTCTTGGCAGCCTGTATATGTTCTTTTGCAGAATTAGCAATCAACCTTGCTTTATCAATTGTAGATCTGTGAACCATTGCATTCCTCCGAGTCTCCTTTTGCTGTACAAAAGAATATGCTTGTCGCAAGGATGGAAAAGGATCTCGTCCAAGAACTTGGACTCAAATCTAATCATACTCATTGTTTAGGCCAGCCAGAAAATCATACACACGTTCTACTTCAATCAACTTCTGAACTTGAGTCGCATCATCAGTACATTTGGCTTGAAAGTCTTGGTAATTTGAAAGTCTTTGGTAATAATCCAGTTCTTGCCATAACCCACTAAGTTCAGCAAAATACTGAGCGATAGTCGATCCTCCCTGTTTGGTTTCATAGAACTTTCTGTCGGCAATTCATACCTCTGAGCATAGTTTCCAAAGTTTTTGCGAATACGTCTGTGAAAGCCGACATCCCAATAAATCTTTCTTAGCTGTATCGAAAGAAGCAAATAGCCTCAGGGAAATTAGTTGGCTGCAATGGATTTATTAAAACCAAGACATAATAAGAGAATTCCTCGGATTTCCATTTGTTTAAAGCCTGGATCTTCCCGAACCTGGTTTAGTTGCGCCACCATCAAAAGGTATCCCTGCAAACCTCTTTCTCTTGCTTCAATGAATAATAAGCAAGATCGAGACCAAGCCAGGTAGTTTGTTCCATCTAACTTCACCGGACTAATCTGAAGAGAGGGGCTCTCTGAGTGAAAGCCCATATCTACCTTTTTTCCGTCAGCCATATTGTCAGAAAAAAATTTTTAAGCGGCAGTCGCGAAGAACTGGCAGCGGCAGAAATCAACCAAAAAAAGGAAAAAATTGCAAAAAGCAAAACTGGTGCTGAAGAACCAGTAAAGGAAGAACGCCACAACAAATCGAGGCCGTCGGAACAAAAAACGTCGACGGATCTCGCCGGAAACAGCCGCACGCGCCGGCGCATGAAGAACGGCCGAAAACTTCTGGCGGCGCGTGTGCAAAACTTCTGGCGGCGCGTGGTGCACACGCGCGTGTCGGACGGCGACCGCGGGCTTGGATGGAAGGGCCGATCGGGAGTCCCCTCTTCCTTCTGAGCGGGGACCGGTGACGGCCATCTCCTAACTCCGGCGGGCACTGTGTATAATCTCAGCCCTGTTCAAACCGAAAACCGTCGCCAAAAAAATTCAGCAATGGCTGCTGATACATGTGAAAGATATTTTTTCAAAAAATTTCTTTTTATTGGTGTGTTATATTCTTCAATCCCTCTACATGCACTATATTATATACACAAGATTGTTCCAAATTAGGAAGAGATCTAAATAGGAATAAACCTAAATTAGGAAAAGACAATAAACCTAAACTAGGAAAAGATCAATAATTGATTTTAATTACAAAGATGTTCAAAACAAATATAGGAAGAGATCTAAATAGGAATAAACCTAAATTAGGAAAGACAATAAACCTAAACTAGGAAAGACAATATTGATTTTAATTACAAAGATTTCAACAATCCCCTTCTTTAAGAGATCTTGCAGGGCTAATAAGTTTATTAGTGCCCTTTTTCAGGAGAGCAAATTTTTTTGATCGTTTCTTGATTGTTTTTTCTTCTTATTCATGTGTAGGACTGTGTTGGTGTAGTGGTTTTATTGATTAGTAAAAGAAAGTTTGTGCTTATTAATGCTTAGAGATGTGAAGATTTGTTTTCCCTTTATTTGCTTCCTCCAATCATTTTTCTGGTTATTATGATGCTGCCTTAATATGAACTTTTACTGGTGGTTGAAAATCTGTTGAGGTTGGATTTCGGTCTGATTAGTTGAAACTCCCTGATAAGTCGGGACCTCAAGTTAGTTTTAACTCCTTGGGCTTGAGATAGTTAACTGAATCTCCTGCATCAGGTGTGTGTCTTTATAAACAATAGATTTAATCCCCTTCTTGAAAATAAAATTTCCATTTAAAAGGAGTTAATTAAATTGTATGCTTGTACTTTGAATTTTATATCCAGGTGCATTATGCAATTGATTGCTTCAAATTAAATGTTCAACTATGAAAATTGATTTCTGCTTTAATTCTCAATTTATTTGATGAGCACCTAATAGAAAACAATATAGACAGTTAACTTTAGATGCTGGAGGAAAGTGTAAATAAGAAGGTAAAAGTAACTGATAAGCCGGCTTATTTCTAGAAATTTGAATATGCTGAATCACTTGTTCGTTTAAGGCTTTAAGCCTTCAACTCTGTCTTCAGTTTAGCATTCATTTTCAAAATTCAACAGTCTCTTCATGTATCTTACTCTTGCAATTTCAGAAGGATTCTTGTTTGAAGGTGAGATTGGTCATTGCTTGGCTTAATGCTTTGAATTTTATGCTGTTGATTGATGGGTAATGCTTTAAAAAATTGCAATTGCATGCCTATATGAGAGGTGGAAACCTTTCATGTTCCATAATGTAAACAAAGATTATTGTTGGAATAACATATGGAGAGAGGGTTGATTAAGTTATGAATTGGAGAGGGGTTATCCATTTGGTTGGGTCTCAGTCTGGATCTAGACTTAATAGCGCTATTGGGTAAGTGGGCAAGATAATGGTTGATGCAATGGGTATGGATGTCTGTATAATTTTAAAATGACTCATGAATTGGGATGATGGATCACTTATAACCAATGACTAAACCCCCAAAAATTATGTATTTTAGCGCTCCATATATCCCATTACCCTTTGGAACTTAATTTTTATAATTTTTATTGTTGTTATTTTTTTATTTATTTTAATTGTTTAAGCTATTGTGGTTACTATACTGATTCTCTATTTTGTTGTCGGGAAAATTCTTTTACTTCAGTTTGGTTGCCTAGGTCTTCTATTGCTGATTAAGTTATTTTTGAATTGGAAATGATATCACAGGAGAATGGCAGACAGAAAAGTCCAGTTTATGTTGATGCTGCTGCTTCTGAAAATTATAATGTAGAAGGTCATTATGCTGCACAGGAAATGGCTCCATTGACAGGAGGATCATCATCATCTCCTTCTGGAGGTCTAGCTTGTGCAATTGCTGCCCTTGCTGAGCGCCAGCAGATGGGTGGGGAATCTTTTGTTCATAATAATAATGGAAATGTTTCAGCAAGTAACATGCTTCCAGGAAGTAGTACATTTTATAGCAGGCTAGATCAAGATGCAGAGAATTATCCCCCTAGACAGAGTTGTAGCAATACATCATCAGATTGCAGAATGGTAATGTTGAGAGGTGAAGGTGATTGGGCTGCAGATCGAGGATCAGATGCTGCAGAAGCAGGGACTAGTTATGCAAGCTCTGGCACAACAGAAGAAGCTGGTGGAATTTCTGCTTCATTACCACCTCCACCACCACCATCAGATGAAATGGGGAGCAAGTTTCAGAATAACACTGGACCCATTGTTCCTGAGAGTTTTGAGGAGCAGATGATGTTGGCCATGGCTGTTTCTCTTGCAGACGCTCAAGCTGTGACCGGTGGAACTGGAAATGCATGGCAATAGTTTTTAGGGTCAGGCTACAGAATCCCAAACAACTTATACCAGTTATGGCTTTTTAGGTGGCCGACTATTGAGCTAGAATGGGTGCGCAAAGTGGTGTATGAAACTGGCTCAGAGGTCAAGGTAGTGATAATTCTCTTCTCTCTCCTTTGCACTTCCTATCCCATTCCCTTGTATACTTGTTAAAGGAAAATGTAGCGAGCAAAAGGTTGTTTGGTAATAGCATCCACGATGGCTCAAATTCTTTTACTTTATGTAAACTTCTTTAGCATGTTTGGAAGTCTTACGCTGGCAAAATCTTTATTTTTTGATGCTCTTTATAGTGATATTCTGCCTTGTTTTATCCTGTCAGGATGAGTTAGTATGAGTTGAATCGATATATATATTAACCAATGCTTTCAGTAAAACCAGTTGTTTAAAGTTACAGAACAAAATGTTCTGTGGAGATGTTTTATAGCGCTGTAGAAAGCGCAAGTTTAATGTTCTATTGATTTTATTCTTCTTAATGAGAGTTATATTATTATATTGCCTGAATTGGATCTTCCAGTTTGGTAAACTCCTGACTTATTGAGTTTTCCTTATTATTTTGCTTATTAAAGTTCCATTTATTTCCGTAAAACAGCTTGCATGGATTGCACAATTTTCTATTGTTTAAGGCATTTATGAAAATAAGTTAACAAAAAGTATTTTTTTGGTCAAAGAAAAAATAAATTATTTTTAAAGAAAATGACTTTCATTTTCAAGAGATAGAAAATATTTTTCGGCAATGATAAATTTATTATAACTTTATGGATATATATTGTTTAATTTATTAATTATCAGTAGCTACTATTACCCGATGCTATATTCACCGCCACTGACCGGCAATATTCACAATTTATCATTTCTTTTTATCATATTTAATAATAAAATTTTAAAATACGAAATTTTTATTATTGCAAATATTTTTACTGTGTTATAAAATAAAGATTTTAATTTTTTTTTACTAATTTTCAATATTGCAATTTGCGACCAGCAATGTATTTTCTTGAAAATTATTTTTCAAAGATAATTATTTTTCAAAAATAATCGGAGTCTAAATTTTCAAAATTAAGTCCTCAATGTTACCGGTTAGAAATAAAACAATAATTATGTGTTGCATGGATGGTTCAATTGAAAACAAGGGCTTAATTTTAATTAAAAAAAAATAAAAATTTCAGAGGTGGTTTTTTTGGACTGGATGCTGAAACTGAATCAATAGCTTATTAAACTGATTGATTAATAAGGAGTGATATTAAGAGCTTATTATTGAATGATTAAGATTGTTTAATAAATGAGATATTCGAATAATTTGAATGATTGTATTTTTCACATATTTGATCTTCTATATTTTTACATATTACGTATTTTTTACATAATAATAAAATTGACATTATATTATATAAGATAAAGTCAAATATATAAATTTAATTTATCATTCAATTATTAGCATAATATGATTGTAAATGATATATATGTATATCATTTATGTTATACATAAATGATGAATATAAATTTATTTTAATGATGAATGTTATAAATTAATTACAGCTTAATTACAATATATCATTTATAAATTAATTACAATATATCATTCATGTACAGCTTATCAAATAAGTTAAGAAATAAATTTTGCCTTAATTTGCCTTCATATTCATATAAGTTGCTTATCTGAAAAGGCAAAAGAAATAAATTTTGTTTTTTTATCTAAATCACATCAATAAGATAGGTTTCTAATAGCTATAATAAACTCAAATAAACACACCCTAAATGATAATAAAAATTATAGTTATTTTTAATAAATTAAGTGAAATATCAATTAAATTCAATGTGCATTTAAGGTGTGTGATTATCGCTCTAACTTTCAATCCAATAAAGATTTAATTTTAATAAAAATAAAAATTTAAGTATTCGATGTCTATAAGTAAAAATTTAAGAGGCTCTTAGGCAAATGTCATGTTCAAGGTTTCAATTTTTACCAAATATCATAAAATAACAAATGTTAAGAAACTGAGACATTTGGTCAAAATTAAAAAAATAATACTTAAAATAACCTCTTCCCATATGACGCCATTAGTAGTCCTAAATAAAAACTAACGCAGCTCAACCAACAGAAAAGGAAAGCCGAGGGCACTCAACTTCTCCACATCCACTACAAAAAAATGCATTTTTGCGACTGATGTAAATATTGCGATGAAATTGCGATGGTTGGGAGGTTAATATACACCGATGGATTTACGACTAAATGGCGATAGATTTGGCGACGGATTTGCAACCGACATAGCATCTGTCACTAATTTTAGCTTTAATAATTGCCGCCAGTTTTAGTTTGCGACCACTTTGTGACTACTTTTCGATTGATTCTATGATGAATTTGCAATCGTTTAAAAGTCTGTCGCAAAATTGCGCACTGCAGTTCAGTGCCAAATTTAAGTTTCATTCTGCGACCCATAGAATCGGTCGCAAACTGGTCACAATTTTCTTATTTGAAAATAACATCGCATGATTAAAAATTGCGACTGACATTTTAATTATTTGTCGGTCGCAAAAAAATAGGGCTTTATAAGCCTTGGTGGCGTTGCGTCACAGCCCTCCTTCTTTCCTCTTCTCCTCTTTGTCGTGTTGCAGCCCCTCCCAGCCGCCTCCTCCTCCACTCTCTTGCAGCGCCGGTCGCCGGAGATTCTTGCAGGAGCTTCGTTCATGTTCGTTGGTCAGGTACGCCTCTTCCTTTTATTTTATTTTTTTTTTTTTTTGGTTTTTTTCTGTGTTGATTTCATTTTGCAATGAGCGAATTCCTTTCATTTTTTGTTTTTAGTTTTTATTGTTGTTTTTCTTTTTGATGATTATTCTCATGGGATGATTATTGTTGTTTTTTTAGTTATGCATTTTGTTTAGGGTTTAGTGATTATTGTTTCTAAGGTTGTTTTAGCTTAGCGATATTAATTTTAGGAGATAAATTTTGTTATTATTGTTGTTTTTTCTTTTTGATGATTATTGTTATGGGATGATTATTGTTATTTTTTTAGTTATGCATTTAGTTTACGGTTTAGTGATTATTGTTTCTGTGGTTGTTTTAGCTTAGCGATTTTAATTTTAGGAGGTAAAATTTGTTGTGGGAGGCTGTTAGATTATGGTTTTAGGTTGAAGTTGATCTTTGAATATTTATGAATAAATTGTTTTAGGCTGTTAGATTATGGTTTTAGGCTGTTAGATTTATGATGTTGGTCTTTGAATATTTATGAATAAATTCTTTCTCAAAGTAATCATAATCATTGTTTACATATCGGTATTAATTAAAAATACATATACAATTATACATAAATTGAAAAAAAATAAATAAAAGAAATAGGCTGTTAGATTAAATGGTTTTAGGCTGTTAGATTTATGATTTGGTCCTTTGAATATTATGGAATAAATCTTTCTCAAAGGTAATCCATAATCATTGTTTACAATATTCCGGTATTAATTAAAAAATACTATACAATTAATACAATAAATTGAATTAGGCTCTGCGCTTAAAATTTGCCGCTTTTTTATTTTTTTCCTATTTATAATTTTTTTCTTGAATTTAATCACTTTTAAGACAATTTCAAACTCAAAGTAATCATTCTATGTCACAAGTCCAATCTATCTTTTGAATTGTAAGGCTGTTTCATGTCTTATACCTCATCATAAGCAGTTAAAATACAGTGCTTCTTATTTTTCTATGAAAAAAAATGTACAACAGAATTATTAATGGTCATATCAAATAAGAACTAATAATTTTTTTATGGGAAATTTTAAGGTTCGTGACTGTCTTTTTAAATTTTAGAGAAATATTCTATTAAATTTAAGCATGTCTCATCGTTTAAATCAATTTTCAATTTTAATATTAGACTCCGCAATATTATACAAAATAAACCGCTGCCCACTTAAAGCAGCTCTTATTATTTAAAATTTAAAATATACTAATTTTTTAAAATTAGTTTATGTTGATTTGTGTTTTCGTTTGATTGTAAATGAAATGAATGATGCGTTTGAGTTGCAGGTCTAGTAGTGGCCATTTTGACTTTGGTGGATGTTGGGATGCTATAGAAGTGTTTATATTATTGTGTTTTGACTTGAGAATTTGAGAATGTTATGCCAAAATGCTGCCGAAATTTTTTTAAAAACTGATTAAGTTATATGTTGATACAGTATTGCTTAGTACATTATACTCGGGTTGGAGCGGCGTAGAGTAGGAATACTTATGTTCACGCTACTCAATCGAAACGGGACTATAGTTGCGATGCTATCCCATATTAAGCGAACTGCGCAAAGTCGGAATGGATGGGGGATTGAATGGCGTGTCGAAGTACGCGACATAGAAGTCCGGCCTTTTCGTAGCCCACTATAACCGTAACGAGTTAGACTACTAGGCGCACGTAACGCGGGGATTAAATATAGAGATGTTACTACTGGAGTGAACCGTTGAGTGTTTTATATTTTACGTGTTTTGACCCTTGAGGAATTTGGAAGAATGTTTATGGCCCAAAATGCTGCCCCCTTGAAAAATTTTTTTAAAAAACTGATTAAGTTACACTCACTATATATAATAATAGTCATTATATATTATATATATAATAATATATATATATATATAATATATATATATAAACCTTTAATTAAGAAATAAGATGAACTTAGTGAGTTTATGAAATACCTCCGGAATTTTATTTTCAAAACAGAAGATATGATCGAGTCTTTCGCCAATTTTTAATTTAACGAACCGACAGCCTGGAAATTTGCTATTAAATATTTTTAGTGCGAATTACTGAATGAGAAAAATCGAAGATCGAAAGACCGATTGAAAAAGCCGAAACGGTTGAAAATCGAAGAATTTGGGCGAATCGAACCGAATCGAACCGGTTCGCCCAAACCAATCTAGAAACATCCTTTTCCCCCTCCTCCCTCTCTTCTCTTTTTCTTTTTCTTCTTCTTCTTCTTCTTCTTTCTTTTCTTTCTTTCTTTCCTTTTCCTTCCTTCTTCCCTGCGTCTGTCTTTGTGTGACTGGCGAGAGACAGAAGGTTCGCTGTGCGCCACCCAGCCCTCGCCGCCACTCCACGCCTCCAGTCGCACCGCCTCCGTCGCCTCGCTGCTCCTCCGCGCGCCACTGCCAGCAGCTCCACTCGCTGCCAGATCGTGCAGCGTCAGCTCCTTCTGCCCTCGATCGAGCAAGCGCCGCGCCTCACCCAGCTCATCACGCCATCGCCACTGCCACTGCTGCCGCTCCAGCACGTCGACCGGTCGCCCCCGCCGGCGTCACAGCAGCTCTGCTGCTGCTCCAGTGCACCTCCGGCCACCAGCCTCCATTTCCGGTCAAATAATTCCAGCAGCTTTTGTTTTTTTTTTTATAGGTATAATTAAATAGATAATCAATTTTAATAATTTTAGATAAATAATTTAATAATATTAGATAATTAAATATATTTTAGTTAATTAATTTAATATTAATAATGATAGTTAATTAAATTTAGTTAGTTTACTTTTAATGATGTTAGTTGAATTAGTTAATGTTAATAATATTAGTTAATTAAATTAAGTTTATTAATTGTAGTTAATTAATTTAGTAATGAATTAATTTTATTATTTGTAATTAATGAGTTTCTTGATTACTTGTAGTCAATTAGTTTTAGTTAAGTTCAATGTTAGTAGCGCTAGTTAATTAAATTAATTTATTATTCTTGTGAGTAGTTAACTTAATTTGGTAATTTAATTTGAATAACTTGTGAGTAGTTAACAGTGTTAGTTTTATAATTTTAGTATTGATTTAATTAAAGTAGTTTAAATATAATGTTATTGTAATGTATAATTTGGATTGTGTGGTGATGTTGAGATTGGAGGAGAATGGGAAAATGTTGTTTGATTAATTGCCCGACGGATGGGCCGTATGGATTGAATATTTGTGAAATTATTGATATTTTAATAGGTAGATAGTCAAATTTTTAAGGGAGATGATGCCGAAATTTCGGTAGAAAAATAAAAATAAATTTGGTATAAAAATAAAATAAATTTCGGTAGAAGAAAATAAATAAACTAGAGTTAGATAAAATAAAATAAAAGAAATATAGAATAAGATTGGAGGGTGATAAATAAATAAAGTGAACCCAATATCTGTAATCGTATAAATATATATATATAAGGTTTAATTAATAAATTGAATTAAAATGACTGCCAAAAACTAGTAACGACATATAGAAAATAGGAATCGTTCAAATTTAAAATTCTTACTTAGAATTCTATTGTTTTATTATAGAGGGTTTATAAAAATTTTGAAAAATGGAGGACGAAAGCTGGAAGCATGGAGTGATAAAGACAGTCCTTTTAAAGGACGAATAAAGAAATGTGAGGTAGATGTGTAGATAAATTCGGCTTCAACTCCGCACTGCATGCATGATTCACGGCATAAAATGTTGATGAATGCATAGTATTTTATTGCAATGTTGCCATAACTTTATGGAGTGCACTGGGCTGCGTAGTAGAGTTCTATGAGGTATGAAAATAATGGTTGATTGAAGTTAAAATTGTGCTTAATGAATTATGTGCCTGGTTATTGGTGATCGCGAATTGGGATGGAAAGTAGGTGACACTACCAAGACTGGTATTTCTGTGAACGGTCTGTGATATGGATCCTGAATATGAAATTATGGATATTCGGACCGTCGCGCGGGAATAAGATAAGGCAGTTATAGAGACTAGTATCTCGATCGGGAGGTCAGAGGACCGTGGGTTAGCCTGGGCCTTGTGGAGGGATTGGAGTCAGTGACTAAGAGTGAATGAAGGCGCTTACTGGCAGGATGTGTATATGTCCGGAAAACGTGTGCGACCTGTGTGTGTCGGTGATGACTACATTGTAGCATCAGCAACGGCGCGCCATTTGCTCTGCGAGAGAAATGTTTATTCGATGTACGAGCATATCCGCCGTTTGACGAGTCAGCAGCGCGGAGTGCTCGCCGCGGATTAAAGAACACAAGGTCGGTTGATCTTTGAGATTACGGCTGTTCCGTGGAGAGTAAGACCAAGAGCGGCGTAGCGCAGTGATAAACCTTGTCCATAGCCGCATGGGAGATCGCGGCAATAAAAGTCGGTGGACATGCGCATTGAATGGATGTGAGACTTTTAGGTATGTTACGCGAATCGGTCGTTCTTACCGTTGTGATTGCAGGGCGCCAGCTCTGTCGCAGGCATGTAAATATATTGAAATTGTAGCAGCCAAGGCAGGTGAGGCCTGCTCTGTTAATACGGTGAGCGAGGTTACCTTCGATGGATGCGGTAGGTGAATGGACTTGCAAGACCCGGTTGCCCGATCAACTGGGGGGTATGGAGCAGCAACAGTGAAGTAGAATAGAAAAAACAATGAGAGGACTGGTCAAGAGATGAGGATTAAGTACCCAGTAGACCGTGCGGGATGGGGAATCGGCTTCCCGGTGCACATGTATGAGAAAGGGCGAGCCATGTGGTGAGGACGGCTCGTTGGGGTTTCAGGTGTGCCGACTGACTAATTTTCACGTGATGTGGATTATAATGAAGGTGATGATACTTGTGATTGCTGCTGTGTTGCAATTTTGTGGTGACAAACTGCATGAATCATATAATTTAACGGTAACTAGAATAAAATATAAAATATTTTAGCATCTGTGTGACTGTGTGGGGTGAGAGGGTTATCTAACCCTACTCATTGAGTTTGGCGCTCACCCCTGCCTACTTTTTTTTTTCCAGGTAATAGAAAGAAAGGAAAGCCCTATGGAGTTGAAATACTTATTATAGAAGACTTTTAATGATAGAAATAACGATGTGAATGTAAAGGTAGAGTTCCGCAATTGTATTCCAGTTGGTTTGTAAAATAAATAGTAAAAGTCCATATTAAATATATGAACTGCATTTTGAGTTAATGGGCCTGAATCTATAATTATGAATAGAAGGTGAGATTTAAATAAGTTATATTTAAATAAGTTAGGCTTACTACGGGCTTCGGGGGCCTTAAGCCCACCCAGGTCCTAGGGCCGGTCCGGTCCATGGAAATGGGTCGTGACAGTTTACATATATATAGTTACCCTTATTATAGAAATAACCTTAGTAAGTTAGAAATGTAAATGACACATTACTTTTGCCATATTTTAAGGATGGTTTAGGACTAATGTAATTACATATAATTTGCCCTTTATAAACAGAGTGTTAATTAGGTAAAAATATGCGGACCAATCGAGATTGGATGTACTGGAGGTATGAGGTCAATGGGATATTAAGACAAGAATTCTTACAATATAGTTTGTAGTTAGCAAAAAAAATGTTGCGATGATTTTGTGCAGTTAGCAAAAGAAATGTTGCCTGAAAGCAAAAGAAATGTTGCCTGAAGAACTATAGTACAGCTCGCGAGCGTCTTGTTTCTTCTCAGGCTGAATCTGAAGCTGAGTCAAGAATTGATGAATTAGCACTTTATCTAGAGGCTGTAGGGAATGAAAAGAAGAGGAAAGTATATGGCATCAGGTCCCAGGCGTCACAGTTTTATTGCGGCTCAGTATCGTATGCTTCTGCAGCCGGCTCAGGACCACAGCCCAACCACAGCGCCGAGGAGTTTACTGCATTATGGGCTCGTGTTGATGAGTAGGCGAGGAGTTTACTGCATTATGGGCTCGTGTTGATGAGTAGGAGAGACAGCTTGCAGAGCTTAGAGCGCATGTCATGTGGCTGTCCGGTCAGCTTGGTGCTGGTACTTCTTCCTTTGATCCTACTTCTGCTACAGATCGAGATGTTTCGACAGCTCATCAGTAGCCACTACCGTCTCCTCTTGATCCCCATACTGCAGATGATACCTTGGTCACTCCTGCTGACAATACGACACATCCAGTAGGTATTCCTCCCGGCAATACGACACTGGATCGTGCATATGACCAACCTTGTAGATTTGATTTTGGACCTTTTTGGCTTTTTGTGGTTTTTTCATATTTTGTACAGTACATTACATCAATAATTATATTTTTACATTGTTATTATGTTGTGATTGTGATATATGTATATATAATATATATATAATATATATAATACTATATATTTATTATAATGCTGGTTTTTTCAACAGTGCAAAAAAATATAGTTTTTAATATTATTAAATTTTTTTTGTTAATTGTATATTTGTGACGAATTTGCCGACCAAACTGCAACCAAAATATATAATCGTCCACATTTTAAGAATTGCGACAGATGACCGACCAACAGATTTCAAAAATTTTGCAACCACGTTTATAAATTGCGACAGACGACAATCTGCGACACCATTTGAGATAAGAGTTTCCAGAAAGGAAGAACACGACCAAATTTTGCGAACCGGAAATTTCAGTCGCAAATTAAGCGACTAATTAGTAAATATCGGTTGCAACAAAATTTTTTGCCGATGAGCAACCTTTCTGCGACCATTATCATCATCGCAAAATCGATCGCTGATTGTATTTAGTGACTGATTTATTACAAATCGGTCGTAAATGAGCAAATTTTTTCTAGTGATTACAACCGCTTCTCAAAAAATCGGCCAGATCCTTGTTCCATCTTTCCGATATCATGCGATTTCCCATTTTGGTTTTACATTATATTAACCACCATTCACTCCAATTCCTCTTAGAAAGAAACCCTACTTCAAAAAAAAAAAAAAGGAAATCTTTTGCTGCTAAACTACCAACTTTGTCTGCCATTATGATCTATAAAATGATATCAAACAAAATCAGTACCTTCATATTTTACCAAATTGTTTTTACTTGACCACTAATTGCACTGACATTGCTAGTGACAATTATGAGTTATATAATATTATCAATGAGGGGTTATATATTACTGGGAAGATCTACAATTTTTATAGTAAGATCTATGATAGATGTCCAATGTGGGTTTTATACCGCAATCATTATTATTTACATCCATGTACATACTATATATATGCTGGTTTTCACAGGTGCAAAAAAATATAGTTTTTAATATTATTAAATTTTTTTTTGTAATTGTATATTTGTGACGAATTTGCGACCAAACTGCAACCAAATATATAATCGTCAAATTTAGAATTGCGACAGATGACCGACCAACAGATTTCAAAATTTGCAACCACGTTTATAAATTGCGACAGACACAATCTGCGACCCATTTGAGATAGAGTTTCAGAAGGAAGACACGACCAAATTTTGCGACCGAAATTTCAGTCGCAAATTAGCGACTAATTAGTAATTCGGTTGCAAAAAAATTTTGCGATGAGCACTTCTGCGACCAATTATCATCAGTCGCAAATCGATCGCTGATTGTATTTAGTGACTGATTTATTACAAATCGGTCGTAAATGAGCAAATTTTTTCTAGTGATCTACAACCGCTCCTCAAAAATCGGCCAGATCCTTGTTCCATCTTTCGATATCATGCGATTTCCCATTTGGTTTACATTATCTTTAACCACCATTCACCCAATCTCTTAGAAAGAAACCCTACTTCAAAAAAAAAAAAAGGAAATCTTTTGCTGCTAAACTCCAACTTGTTGCCATTCTCTAAGATTCAAAAATCAGTACCCATGTTTTTACTACCAATGAGAATGCATGTGAAAATATGAGTTTTATTTCATCAGGTATATATACAGATCTACAATATATAGATAGATTTCATGGGTTTATACCGCAATTTTTAATACATCCTGTACATACATCTTTCTTATATAGTTTAATAACAAAAATTCGTGTTAAAACCTCATACATCTATAATCTGATTCTAATAAAAGGTTGTAAGTGAGCATGTTTGCATGATGTAAAAATACAGAAAATATTTAGTCAAATTTTGATAAATCAGTGTCAAAATTGAAGGGTTGTTTGGCTACTGTAAATATAGTATACATATGCATATTGGTTAATTAAGACTGCAAAATACAAAAATATGTTTGGCTATTGTAAATATAGTATATAGATAAAAACCATTCAATAAAAAAAGAATGCACATTGATATGTGAGTGAAAACAACTGAACTATGATATATATATTCATATATACATGATTTAGACTATGATTAAATACACATTTACAACCTGATTGTAATATATAGATGAATGTTTGAGTACTGTAAGTACAGTAATTATCGGATTAAGATAAATCAGTGTTCAAGGGAATGATATCTTCTACTAATGCAAATATAGAAAATTTGACTATCTTCATCCAATGTAAATACAGTAAATATATGTATATATTATAAGTCATTGTATAAATTGACGGTATGATAGGCTACTGTAAATACTGTATATATATTAATCTCTATAAACCTATTATGCGTTTTAATGCTATTTGTAGATTGCAAATACATGAAATATATATACACACACACATATATATGTGGTAATTGAGTCTGCAAAATACATTACAAATATTAGGCTACTGCAAAAACAGTATATATAAAAACAACTGATAAATTAGTTTGTATATTGTTGTATGACTTGATGAGACTCAAATTGGTATATTTGCATAATTTATATATTAAACAATGTGTATAAGTAACTGTATTGCTATAGATATGCATATACACTAAAACATATATGATTTGTAGATTTCTCTATTACTAACTAGATATTGATATGTTTGCAGCACTCTTATCATAAAAAAATGGCTAGAATAAAAATGCCCAGAAAAGAAACACCTACCAAAACGAAGCAAGCTAGGACTAGTACACTAACATCCAAAGTAAAGAAGAACGGAAAACAACCACAACATGTATAATTTTATCTACCTATACCTACATCATATAAAAAAGCAAAATATGAATATATACCATTAATTGATGTAATATATTAAAAAACATGCAGAAAAATTTTGCTAGACTAAGAGACAAGTCTGATCATAAAGTGCGGATGAACAACCAGTGTATTTTGAAAGTAATAGATGATATAAGAGAGAAGTTAACAAAATCCCAGCTGAAACTGTTCAACCAAGGTCCATTCGGAAAAATTCCTAACAATCAACTACCCAGAGGTATTCCCTATGAGGTTTATAAAACAATTGATCCACATGCAAGCAAAGAATAAGAACCTGAATGAGCTCACATTCTTCATTGGTGAAAAAGAAATATCTTTCAAGCTACAAGACTTTGCAATGATCACATGACTCAATTGTGATTCCCTGTCTCCTCCACATCAGATACCTAAACTTTCGAAAGAAAATTTCATGAGAGTATTTTTTGACAGCAGCGATGATATCACAATGAAAGACCTTATCAATTTGTTTGAGACTGATGAAAATGACATTCAGCTTGCAGATGGCAACGATGTTATAAAAGTTGCTAACCTTTATATTCTTCACAAACTCATCCTCTTGGATCAACAAAAAGTGAAGGTTAACCAAGATTTTGTGAAAATTTTATGTAATGAGAAACTGACAGGGATATACCCATAGGAAAGTTGTGTTTTAATAAAATAGTAAGCAATTTCTAAATGCAGCAAAAACAACAGCAAAGCATGGAGTGACAATTTATGCATTCCCATATATAGTGATGATTTGGGCATTTGAGGTCCTGCTAATACTACGTCAAGAGGAAAATATATACATGATTGCAAAAAGAGAAAATCTTACCAAGGGTGTTGAGGTGGTCTTGAAAGAAGGAAACGGATTGGAAAACAATCAACGAATTATTCCAGGAAAAGGAAGTAAGATATAATCCTTTTATTAACTTGTTCAAAATATTAAATAATTTGCAAATGAAATCCTATAATATAAATGCATGCATATAAAATCCTTTGTACATGCAAATAACAACGAATAATTTGAATTGATGTATAAAGTATATATACATGTATTTTCTTACCTATATTACTTGTACAGCTTAGTAAACAATTTGATAGTGGTATATAAATTAGAAAACTGTATTTACTTATAAGATTGCACTGACTAACTCTTTGACATTAGAGAAAACATAATACACTTACAAATTGCATTGCATATATATAAATATATGTAGGTGTATTGTTATATTTATAAAATTTATATACAGGTCTTTTTTACATGTACATAGATCAAAAATAAATTAATATATGTACATAAAGTATATATATGTATATATATTCTGACCTTTGTCACATGTCTACAATTACAAAAAATTTGATGTTGATATATTTATTAAATACCTGTATATACTTACAATATGTATATTACGTAGATATCTATATATGAAGTATAATATGTATAGTCGTATAATTACAATACTCTAAAGTTGTGTTTTTCAGATAGAATTTGTGTTTAAATGAATTTCTTTATAAGACCAAAATCTTCGAGCATAGAAACAATAATGTCAAATTCGAAAGATGAAATACAAGGGGAGACAAAAGAAATAAGAGGTGTAAAGAGAGAAAACAATAAAGAAAGATTGAAGAGATTGAAAAGGAAAAATTGACAAAATTATCCAATATCTAAAGCAAATAGAAGATAAGACAATGCTCCAAAAAGTCAATGATGAAGACAGAAAAGTGTGCAAGATGATGAAGAAAAGGAGGACGATGAAGATAAAGAACTGGATGAGGAAAACAAAGAAAGAAATGAAGAAATAGATGATATAGAAGAAACTGAAGGTGAAGATGAAGATCAATATACAAAATTACAAGCAGTGATGAAGATAGCAGGAATGACGAACAGAAAGAGAAGCAAGAAAGCCAATAAAAAAGAATAAAATATATAATAATGAAGAAATATTGGATGACAAGGCATTGCACATGACTTTGTTTTTTGAAAGAAGTAGTCAGAAATATTAAAGATTCAATACAAGATAAGGTTAGTACATGCATAGTAGTAATGACATAATACTTCACCAACGAGGTATGAAAAAATCAGATATATAAAAATGTTTATTATATATAAGCAACAACTGTCCTATTTAAAAATGCATTAACATATGATAGTGTAAATGCCCAACACTTAAACAAGACAAAAAGGCGAAAGATGTAGAGCATACCAGCAAGAAATTGCAAACAAGTGGGAGGTTAGATGATCTGTAAATATTGGAAAAAAGGTAAATATACTTATATATTTTTATTAATTGATTCATTTCAAAAACCACATAGCCTATTCGCATGACAATGGTACTTATTCAATTTCAAATTGAAATACTCTTGTAACAAAGAAATATATTGTAACAGACGGATGGCAAAATAAAAGAACAGATTGGAAAACAACAAACCAGCCCAACACCAAAGATTGCATCAACACAGGTAAATATGTGTATATACACTGATTCACCATGTATGAAACACTAATTATGCCCAATATTTGCCTTCAACAGTACATAAAACAATACTTGATAAAAAAAAAAAAAAATTCCAGTGCAACAGAGCACTATCAAACAACCAAGTGAGAAACAAAACAGTCAAGAAAAAAATATTCAGGCCAAAATAATTCCAGCAAGAAAGGTAAATATATGTATTCAAATATATACACATATATACATATGCACACACACACACACACACATAGACGTGTATATATATATACATACATATATATATATATATACAAGCGCAAACAAAGAAAACAAAAACGTCCTGTTGAAGTAACAAAAAAAAAAAAAGCAAAACATGTATATACATACCATATTTACATGTTAAAGTACTGACAAATTTTCTGAATTTTTTAAAAACAGAAGGCAGTAAAGGTTAAGAGAGTGGCAGAGAAACCAAAAAGACTAAAAAGTCCATTCACAGAGAGATTTGGTTCTGCCGAAGACAAAGAGGGGCAGAAACGGATGAAGTTTGCAAAAAGAAACGAAGTAGAAATACCAACATTTAATTTGAAAATTGATATGGTTCATGAATCGACAGTGAAGAAAGACAAACAGTCGAAATCAACCACATATGCTTCAACAATTGAGCCATTGACAGTTGAACCTCTAACATGGATGCCACCACCAAAGAAATCAGACCAACAAGAAAACTGATCTTATCTTTTCTTATCAGAGATCAAGGTCATAAAAAACGATTAGTTAAACATTAAATAATAAGTGTATATACACACTTGTTTACAAGTAAAAAAATGCTTCAAACTGAAATATATCATATCAAAAGCTCTTTAGAAAAATATATCTAGTATAAAATAATTTAAAATAAAAAATTAGATTTAATAACTAAAATTTGCATGCCCGTTTGTTGTGGCCTTACTTCTTGCGCTTCCCACACTTCACAATTATCTTCCCCATTTGTTCACCAACAGATGAAATATATCGCTTGCTAGGCCTTCTTGCTGATCGCTTCACTTCAGGTGGCAACAAAATCGAACTAGATTCGTTAACATGTATAACCAAAGTAAAAAATTATCCAACGACATTACAACACCACTATAAGTGTCGTTATATATGGATGTTTTGTAATAAGATGATACAAAATCAGAAGGATTGAGATGTCACTTCCATATAGATGTAATAGCATGCGCACAAGGAAACTCATCCAATTGCTAAACATTGCAACAATATGTTTTATCCACAATATCAACCACGTGGCTCACAAAACGGTCAATTACTTGATATGTATTTCCACCGACCGAAGCAACCTAGCAAAAAGAAAAATATAGACAAAAACAGAAAATATATACTCTTACATTAGTATATAATTAAATATGAGTATTTACACAACAAAGGAATACACATTGTATAGATAATCAAATATACATATTTAGGGAGATAAGAAATAACTTACAAGCATCTTTCGTGCAGCCGTCTCAGCATCAACCAGACGAGAAATAGCCTGCGGCGTCAACTTTGTAAATGTTGAACTAGCCTCAAGATGTCGTTCAAAAAACCAACGTTGAAGCAATGCCCTATAAGACACCACCAGAGACAAAATAGGATGCTCTCTAGCACAAAGTAAAACAGAGTTCATAAACTCAGATAAATTTATGGTCATAATATCATATCTCTTCCGAGGGCACAATGCAGGAGACCACGTCTCAAAACTAGCCTCAGAAAGATATTTACTCAATCCTTTCCTTGACGACTCTATCTTACCAAAAAAAAAAAAAAAAAAATACTTTCGTGGCAGCCCGTGCTCAGCTATCAAGCCAGACGAGGAAATAGCCTGCGGCGTCCAACTTTGTAAATGTTGAAACTAGCCTCAAAGATTGTCCCCGTTCAAAAACCAACAGTTGTGCACAGCAGATGCCCTATCAAGACAAGAAATAGGATGCCTCTCTAGCACAAAGTAAAACAGAGTTCGCATAAACTCAATAAATTTATGGTCATAAATGATCATATCTCTTCCGAGGGGGCACCAATGAGGAGACCACGTCCTCAAAAACTAGCGCTACAGAAAGATATTTACTCGAATCTTTCCTTGACGACTCTATTTACCAAAAAAAAAAAAAAAAAATCAAAATCTTTCTTACAATATGCAAATGCACAACGCCAGAAATAACCATCAACCTTCAACCCTTTGTACTTTGAGTTCATATTCCTAAGCAAATGTTGACAACATATAGCATGAAAAGTATCAGGAAAAACAATAGATACGGCCTTAGAAATGCTCAACTTACAATCGAATATGATAACCAACTCTTCGCAATTCCAATCGCCAAACGCAACTTAGAAAAAAACCACTCCCGTGATTTATCATTCTCCGAATCTACAATAGCAATACCCAACAGAAAAATATGATTATTGCCCTCCAACGCAATAGCCATGAGCAAAGTACTGCCAAATTGAGACTTAAAAAGTACCATCAACAGATATAACAAGGCTACAATTCGACCACCCTTGAATAGATGCAAGCAAAGCTAACAAAAAAAATATAAAAATCTATTTTCAAACTCTCTCTCATACCATGTAATAGAACCTTTAAAAAAAACAACGCAAACACCAAATAAATATGTAAGTAAATATCTATAAATACACATACACACACATAGACACCAAATAAATATGTAAGTAATATACATAAATACAAATATATACATTAACAAAAAAGACAAAAAAAACATACCAGATTTTTCTCCTCCAAAATAGAGCACAACAGAGGTATGGAAGCATAAGAATCCTCTGCAAAACCTCTAATATCATAAAAAACATAATGCAAAGCCTTCCATGCTTTATAATAGCTAATTCTAACACTATGCCTCCCTCGAATGAGATTCATAACATCCTTTGGAGTCACATTCTCATTCATACTGAGCTTAAACTCATCCTATATAATATCAGCAACAATACGACATGTTGCTTGACGGTGCTCAATACTGTTAACATGTGCTCACTCACATTCTTCCTAACTCGCCAAATATCTTCATGAGAGGATTTAGATGCAAGCATAAACCAACTACACCCGTCATCCAAATATGTTATTACATAAAAATCATGACTTGAACGAACAACATGAAAAATAAAATTCTTATACAAAACAATCAAAGGCATCAACTTCTGGAAAGACTCTTTACTACGAAACTCAAAACCAACCATAACATCAACTTCTGGAGAAATACTACCAAAATCAATATCCCCAAAAGCAAAAAAAAAAAAATCCAATTATGAACCATGAACCATAACATCAACTTCTGGAGAAATACTACCAAAATCAATATCCCCAAAAGCAAAAAAAAAAAAATCCAATTATGAACCATGAATACTAGAATTACTCATTGAAGTACAACCAGTAAAAGGAACATAGCCATCAAATTACTAACAGAAGAATCCATCAAACCTGCAAACATAAAAACAAACCAAAAATATATATAAATAAATAAATACAATAGATACATTGTACATATGTAACATAATAATGAAGTAAAACACAATATATACATATATATCCATAATACAGAAAAAACATTAAATATATAAATACAAATATACATTGTAGATACATATCATAATATTCAAAGTAAATATAGAGTATAGGTAAATCTAGTGAACAAAACAATATATATATATACACTCACACCTAATTAAAAATAATACATATGAAATGTATATATTTAATTACATTCCCTAATCCGCTAAAAAAACAAAAATGAAACAAAATATAAACACATTATACAAACAAATCAGAAATATCTTCAAATCAAATAAATACGGAATACATATATATCTATGACATGTATGTATATACAGAGACACATAAAAAGACTCATGAAAAAAAAATATAAACAGAAAAAAATACATGAAAACAGAAAGAAATTATAATGTAGAACAAATTAAGCCAATGTAAATCAAATAATGAACATCTAAAAACATATATCAATTATGCGATTACATGATTCTATCCAAACGGTAAGAGATTTTTTCAACAACGAATAATATATAAAAACTAAAGATCATCATATCTTATGATTGAGGAAAACAATAATAGTTTACTTTTGAAAATATTGCATGAAGAATGCCGGCAAAAAATGGAGAAACGAAAAATAGAAGAAAGTTGAAAACGCAGAAACGAAAAATACAAGAAGAAAGCTGGTTGAAAAAAATGGCAGCAAAAAAGAAAAGAAACTGAAAAAAAAATAAAAGAGCATTAAACTAGGAAATTAATACAGAAGGAAAGACAAAACAATTAAAATACTGATAATTAAAATAGGATATTAATACAAAAGGAAACACAAAGCAATTAAAACACTGATTTACTAACAAACTAATGCCTAATAAAATAAAAAGGACATAAAAGTAGTAAAAAAAAAAAAAAAAAAAAAAAAAAAAAAACTTAAACTGAACTAATTTAAATTGGTAAAGCTCAAACTGATTTATTCTATAAACATGAGTTTCAAAAATGTGACATCTATTAGAAATTACCCAAAATTTAAAGATTTAGTGGACAAAACTTTAAAAGGTCCATGGACCCAGCAATTTTTTAGTTTTTCCTCTCAATTTTGCTTATGTGCATATTAAAGTCTCTTACTACTTGTTGACAAAAAAAAAAAAAAAAAAAACTTAAACTGACAATAATTTAAATTGTAAAGTCAAACTGATATTCTATAAACATGAGTTTCAAAAAGTGACATCTATTAGAATTACCCAAAATTTAAAGATTTAGTGGACAAAACTTAAAAGTCCATGGACCCAAGCAATTTTTTAGTTTTTCCTCTCAATTTTGTTATGTGCATATTAAAGTCTACTTACTACTTGTTGACACCGGTCCAAATGGCAAGCCCAAGATAAGAGCCCTTGTACAAGATGACACATCAATGAGAGACCAGTTGGGCCTAGGGATCCCATAAATTTTATATGCTATAAAAATGACAAAATTGCAAATATTATTATAGAATATTCACTTGTAGTGCTTCAAACTTGTATAAGGATGTTATTATTGTAATAGAGTAAAACACAAGGTTTTTATCTTATATTTTTCCCGAAAATAAAAAAAATTAAGGTAGCTACTCTAAACACACCACCCACTGTGAAAGCGCTCCAAAGAGCCAATCCGACACACTCAAGTGCTAAACCGCGCTATAACAAACAAAAGGAACCATAAAGAGTTCCTAGTCATTCGGGACTGACTTGTTAGATTTCGTCCTTTGGATATTTCCCATGGCGCTCGGAAGGGACTCACAGTTGGCGACTCTGTTACAGCCTTTAACATTTTTTTTTCAAAACTAAAAAATGTAGTAAGAGGACTACCAAGAAGGCTTCGAATCTACAGTTTGGGTTTGAGCAAGAAATCACCCTTTGCATATATTCAGATGCATCCTTTAGGATCCTTTCCCATCATTAGAATTAAGCAAACTGAGTTGCTATTATCACCTAGGACACTTTTCCTTGGAGTTATCTCGGGTCGAGAAAGTTGCTCACCCAATCTTGCGTGCCTCTGATCCTTTCGGTAGGGTAAAGGGTTTGGCATACCAATCCTTCCATTTGATACGATATGGTTAAATGATGAGGTATATTCCAACCCTAGAGGATGCGACCCTTAAACCTAATCCACCTAAAGCATGTAATGGCCTTAGAACCGATCTCTAAAACAACATGCACCTGAAAATCATGAAACCATCTTTTGACACGACATTCATGCATTCAAGAATTACATGTCATGGACCAAGAAATCCCCCTAAACACTGATCAGTGATCAAACCTAAACACAAATCAGTGGTCAACCTAAACATCAACAAGTGGTCAACCTAAACACTAAACAGTGGACAAACCTAAACACTAACCAATGGCCAAGTTAAATACCAACTAGTGGTCAAACCTAAACACAAATCCCTACCCGAGGAGATGTATGTGACCTGATTACTTAAGCCTCGAATACTGACCTGAGCTACCAAAAAGCTTCAAACACTGACCTAAGCACCACCAAAATGCCAAAGCCTCAAACACCGACCTAAGCTACCAAAAAAGCCTTAAACTGAACCTAAGCACCCAAACTAGGGGGAATGCTTCGATCAAATCCTTAAATACTAATCTAAGCATTGCCCTAAGCCTCAAACACTGATCTGAGCACCGCCAAATTCCAAAAAAGTCTCAAACACTGACTTGAGCTACTACAAAAAGCCTTCAACCAGACCTAAGCACCCAAACTAAGGGCAATGGCCCGATCAAACCTCAAATACAGATCTGAGCATTGTCCTAAGCTTCAAACACTGACCTGAGCACCACCAAATTCCAAAAAAGCCTCAAACACTGACCTGAGCTACCAAAAAGGCCTTAAATCAGTCTAAGCACCCAAACTAGGGGCAATGCCCCGATCAAAGCCTCAAATACTGATCTGAGCATTGCCTTCCACATCCCCTAAGCCTCAAACAATAACTTGAGCACAACCATAATTAGAAAAGCCTTAAATACCGACCTCAAGACCCTCATACACTAAAAAGCCTCAAACACCAACCCGAGCTACCAAAATCCAAAAGCCTAAAACAGTGGCCTGAGCTACCAGAAAAGCCTTAAATCGGACCTAACCACCGAAACTGTGGGGCAATGCCCGATCAAAGCCTCAAATACTGATAAGAGCATTACCCTAAGCCTCAAACACTGACTTGAGGTACCAAAAGGCCTTAAACTGGACTTAAGCATCCTAAGTAGGGGCAATGCCCAGATCAAAGCATTAAACACTGATCTGAGCATTGCCTTCTCCATCCCTGAGCCTCAAACACTAACCTGAGCATACCAAATCAACCTATAGCCTCAAACACTGACCCGAGCAAAACCCCATGCACCAAAGCTTTAAGTCAGACCTAAGCTTTATGCACTGGGGGCAAGGCCCCGACCTAAGTCTCAAACCATAATAAGAGCCTCACCTTTTACCAGTGTAGCCTCAAACACTGGCCCAAGCAACATTACTCCCTTTCAGCCTCAAACAATAAGCACCTATCAAGCACCAAAACCTCAAACAATGATCTAAGTTCTAAACCTGATAATGCATGCTTTTAAAACAGACCAAAAGCTAAATACTTATACCTCCTTTTTCTTTCTTCTAGAGAACAACAACAATGGCTGCTACACCTACCAACCTGAGAATTATGATGGAAGAGATGATCTGGGATCAAGAGACCCAATTTCAAACCAAGCTCACTAATAGAATGACTCCCTCCATAATGTTATTACTACTTAACGAGAGACTATACTGGGGGAAATTAGGACCTTGATTACTGCTATCCAAAATGGCACTGTTCCTCCTAAATAGGCTAGGGGATCTAATAACTAGCATGTTGTCCCACTCAACGATGATCAAACTGCCCAAGGGTCGATTCTTAAAGTTGGACCCACTTCCAATACCATAGCCACCCTGAATCAGACTAAGGAATAGCTAGCCTCGCCTGAGGTGAAGAAGATGATGGAGAAGATGGAATCCTTTGAGAAATTCCTAAAAAGCATAAAAAAGTATTAAGAGTTAATTGATGTTGATTCCCTTCCATTGTTCCCTGAGGCAAGGTTGCCTCTCAAATTTAGGATGCCGAGCATGGACAAGTTTGATGACACCACTTACCCCAAAATTCACCTAAAGATGTATGATGGAGCCCTAACTCCTCTTGGGGTGAATAATGAGCTCCTTGGTTAGTTGTTCCAAAGTCCCTAACTGGCGTAGCCCTACGGTGGTTTGTCGCTCTTAACAACACCAAGAAGAAGACATGGGACGAGATTTATAATGCTTTCAACCAACAGTACCATTACAACGTCGAGGTTGACATTACTAAGAGAAATCTGAAGACCACTAAACAGGGTGCCAGAGATTCCGTCTCCTTGTTCCTTATGAGGTGGAGGCGAAAAGTGTCCTAGATGCTCAACTGTCCTACTGAACAAAAGCAAATCAACATTATTGTCAAGAATCTCCTCCCATCATACTAAAATTTGCTAAGGACCCAGCATGTTCCAGACTTCAGGTCCTTAATTACAACCACCACTAAGACTGAAGACTTGATCGATCAGGTCAAATCAAGGAAGACTAGGCTTCCACCTCCAAGTATAGAAAATCATAATAGAGTATCATGCAGTTCCTCCTGTCAACCAGAAAGGCGGTGAGGTGGTTAATCTGACCAGCCAAAGACAGATTCCTCCCCATCCTCCAAGACTAGTCGCCAAATTTGACCAATATAATTTTACAGACTTGGGGGTCCCTCTATCATTCATCTTTCAAAAGGTTGTGGATGACATGTTGATATAGCCACTTAAGCCAAGACCTAAACAAGCCCCATTCCCAAAAACTACAATCAAAATGCATATTGTGCCTTCCACTAGGGAGCAAGGAATAAAACAGATGAATGCAAGACCCTTAAACACAAGATTCAAGACCTTGTAGACAATGACCAAATCCTTCCTGTTCGACCTAAACCAAACATAAACACCAGCCCACTTCTCCATCATCTAGCCAACATCCACATGTTGCACCAAGAGCTAGGTATTGACTTGGTCTCTCTCATCCACCCTATTCTTGAAAACTCTTGCTGCGTCATAGACCTGAACGACGTGTTAAAGGAAATCAATGCTATCACCCAGAGCAAGAGACATTACCTATCTCCTCCTCCCAAAGCATCACAAACCTAGCCTCTCTAGCAAAAGACACCCTTAGCTCCAGTGTTGGCCCCTAACCTTAAAACCTTGTCTTCGAGCAGCTGAAGAAGACTAAAGCTAACATCTCAATTTGGAGTTTGATTCAGTCATCTTTTGTGCACTACCAAGCCTGGTCAAAGCTATGAACCAATGTCAAACCACCTTAGACATAACCCTAGAGGCATTGGTGGCTTCAATCACAAGAAACCCTTTAGCCATGGCAATCCATTTTGTAGACCATGACATCCCGAAGAGGGACACTAACAACCATGCTCTGTATGTTATTGTAAAAGCCTGGGGTAAAACAATGTCTATGGTGTTGGTTAATAATGCTTCGCTCTCAATGTGTGCTCCCTTAAGGTTGCTAACTACTTTGGGTTAACAGTTGAAGACTTTATGCCCTCCGATCAGATAGTGAGAGCACATGACAACACTAAAAGAGAAGTGTTGGGTGTGGCTGACCTAGAAATCACCATTGGGCCCGCAATCATGACTATACCATTTCAGGTGGTAGATGTGTCCGCATATTTCAATCTCCTTCTAGAAAGCCCCTAGATTTACAAGGCTAAGCAGTAGCCTCTTCTCTCCACCAACAGTAGAAGTTTCCCTATGAGAATGTAATTATTATCATCAAAGGGGACCTAGTTGGGAAATCATACATCCCTTCTTTGGCTCCATTTTTGGAAATTTAGCCCGAACCTACTATATATCCGCTCTCCGGCTTCTCATTTGATTGTGTCCAGTTCATAGAAGCGGAGCTTGGTAAAGAAATATTCCCCATGGATTTTGACTCGTTTAGTAACCCCCCAATTACTAATGTGATAAGGGAAATATACTATTTTCTAGGTATTTAACTTGGCCGGGACCAACAAGGTATGGCCACCTTCACTGAGTATCCAATTGTAGAACCTCCTTCGGACTTGGATTCAAATCGACCGACCAAGATTGAGAGGAGTTAGAAGATGCCAAGATTTTAGGGAGGAAAAGAGGTGAACCTAGGGAGATTCAGATGTGCCCATATTTCAAAACCCTCAATGGTTACTTTGTTAAAGAGGGAGAATCTGAACCCTACTATCAAGAGCCTTTGTACTGCCCTTTGACTAAAAAAATGAATCCCTGGTTTTGAAATCTTCTTTGATGTCAGGCTCTCTGTAGAAGACTGTGAGCCTCTTTTCAAGCTCCAAACAGATTGAGAGGACAATATGGAAGCATCTCTTTTTGACCTATACATGATAACCAATCAAGTGGAAGCGGATCCTATAAGCCTCGTTGAACCTATCCAAGCCCCCCTTCAGAATTAGTACTTGGAGGAGAATATAGAGCAGTTCACCCTACTTGCCGAGTCTAAACCTGAGTCTGAGTCACAATCTAAAATAGGCAGAGTTTGAGTCAGAGTCTAGTTCAGAGTCTTTCTTATCTTCTCTTTTAGATCTAGGAGATCTTTTTGTTAAACTTAATGTAGATTTCGACTATGGCTCCTTTAATAGTAATGAAAGTTTTCAATTTTCTTGTTATCCTCTTTTCAACCTGAATGAGATTACTGGAAAAATAGAAAAAATGAAAATGAAAAAGAAATAAAAATTACAAAAGAAGAAATAAATGTTGGCACAAAAATTGAACCAAAGCATACATTTATTGTGCATGAATGTGAATATAAACCGGAGTTGTCAGAGCTCATCAAGCAGTATTCAGATTGTTTTGCATGGACTTCTAGTAATATGACCAGCATAGATCCTGACATTACAGTCCACAAGATCCCCACCCATGATCAAGTTAAGCCAATAAAGAAAAAACTCCAGAGACAAAAACCAGAGATTTCCCTTAGAATCAAGGAAGGAACAACTAAGCTGCTAAAAAACAACTCCATTGAGGCAATGGATTAGCAGACATGGCTGGCGAATATAGTACCGGTTTCCAAGAAAGAGGTTAACTACCGGGATTTGAACAAGGCATGTCTTAAGGATGACTCCCTGTTACCCCATATGGACCGCTTGCTGACAGAATGACCGAGTCCAATGTTATTTCAGTAACAGATCTGTATGTAGAGTATAATCAGATACCAATCAATCCACCAGATAAGTTGAAGACTTCATTTATCATTGAATGCAGTACCTTTTGTTACAAAATGATGTCGTTTGGACTAAAGAATGTTGGTGCTACCCACTAAAGGATGGCCATGTGGGTCCCGTATATATATGGCACAACCCAAGAGGGGGGTGAATTGGGTTTTCTAAAAATAAAAATTTTAGATTTAAAATTAAACTTAGAGTTCTAAGTGCAGCGAAAAAATTAATGCGTATATATATGGCACAACCCAAAGAGGGGGGTGAATTGGGTTTTCGGGGGTGAATTGGGTTTTCTAAAAATAAAAATTTTAGATTTAAAATTAAACTTAGAGTTCTAAGTGCAGCGAAAAAATTAATGAACTTGTGAGAATAAGTTATAGATTAGAACTACCTCACAATGTTCTAAAACAAATAGAAAGAATTTGCAAAGTGCATCTATTAATTAGAACTGCTTCACAATGTCTTATTCAATATCAGAACTGCTTTATGATGGAAGGCTATTGTAATTAGAACTTCCTCATAAAGTTTAGAGAATTATAAAAGCCTATGTGAGAAACAGTTATCGAAATCAGAACTGCTTCACAAAGCTTTAATCAAGTTTAGAAAACTGATTAAAAACCCAAACAGTGAAATATACTGAAAATGGAAGAACTGTTTAGAACTTGGTATATTCACTTAGCAGGATTCCAAAGTTCTAATGTTCAGAGAAGATAAGACTTATTTCAGTTTTTAGAACATTAAAATCATTAACAACTTTAGCATTTCTAGAGTATAAACAGCTCAGAGTCATAAACAGGAGTGTGAGTAAAGATAGTATTAAGCAAAAACACTTTAGCAATTTAAAAAGATCAACACAATGATTTATGTGGTTCCGGCACTAATCGCCTAATCCATCCCGCCAAGACATCATCTTGAGATCCTCACCTATGTTATCCTCTTTTCAAGGCGTAATGAGACAAACCAACAGTACAGGCAATAGATTCAATGTACCTAGATCTACCCTTTATCCCAACTAGATTATTCCAAAGGTTTCTAGTTTAACCTCAACCCTTTCGTTTTTGGTAGAGTACAGAAACTCAATTCAAGACATTAGAATCTCTCTCTCGGAGAAGGGTCGCTTGATAATCTCTTTCAGCCAATACTTCTTCAACTAACAGCTATTACCAAAATGTTTATCAAAATAGAACCTGTCTACTAAAGATTACTAGAATCCTAAATAGACAACGAACATGCAAATATAAGCACAGGAAAGAACAGTTTTTCAGATTAGAAAAATCGTTTTAAGAAAACAGAACTTTTTTTCCAAAAGAATTGTCTAATATAAAATTTCTTTTCTCTTTTAAAGATAAAAACATAAAGTATAAAGATGAAAAGAAATAAGGGGGTAGAGAGTAAGTTTTGAGAGATAAAGGATAAAATCAATGGATGAATACTCTTAAAACTCAAACTCTTTCTTCCACATTTTTCAAGAATGAAAACGCCTTTTTATAGAGAGGTATGTGACTCTCATTTTTAGAGAGTGAAAATCTCTTTTTGAAATCAGAATATTGACTTTCCTCATTTAGAAGATTTGGAAATCCTTGTTACTAAAGTCTTTTGAGTCAATATTCTATCTTTTTGATAAGAAAATAAGATACAATCTTTCTTTCCTTAAAATAAAGATTTTCGAAAGTAAATACTTGAATAAATATTTTCCGAAAAGATTTTTCTTACTAAAATGATTTTTCTTTAACTAATGAATTAAATAAGATCTTTCTTCGTTTTAGGTAAGAGGATAAAGTAAGGATTCTTAGATTTCCAAAAGGTTTTTGTTTCCGGGAATTGAAGTGCATAAGATTTTTATTTCGATTTATTCTTGGATAGAGATTTTTTGCAATGTACAAAATCGCAACACAAGTTGAAAGTGTGGAGAAAGTCTCGTACTCCACAGGGGATTGTATATTAAGTACAAAAATTTATGTTAACTCTCATTATTATTTAACAACAATAAGAGAGGATTTGTTCTGTAAGGAAATTAAACTTGAAAGGTAAAACAGAAACGAGATCAATGCAACAAAGTTTAGGTGAAACGAAATCAAGGAATTTTACAACCTACTAGGGAATTTTGATTTCACTTAACTCTAATTCAATTTATTTTAATTAGTCTGTTAATCAATTTTAAATTGTTCAAGTAGGAGAAACAACCCTAAAATCACTAAACGAAGCTCTCCGATGTATTGTTTTTATCTATTCTTAAGCTCTAGTCTAGATTTACCTATTCTTCCAATACGCGCAATCAAATATAAATTAAATTATTAAGTTTTGGTGATTGTTTTTGTGAATTCATAACCTAAAGGTCATTAACATAGTGAAACCCCCCATTGAGTCCAAACACATATGTTTCCGATCGAGTTAATTATTTCTCAAGTAATTTATTCCCTTTTTTCATATAAAAAATCTTCTCCCGATACGTGATTATGAAATAATTCAATCCAGGGGAAAAACTCTGCAAGCTTTAAGCTCAATAATAAATTCATAACAAGAACAATGAAAACAAACAATGAAAAACAAATCTAATATTATAAATTGGAATCGAATTAAGTTACATCAAATCCCTAGTATAAGAGTTTAGCTAGACATAATAATTAAATAAAACTTAGTCATACTTGAATCAATCATCATACTTAATGATAACAATGAAAAGAAAAACAAGATGAAGAGTTTAGAATTAAAAACTAGATCACAGCTATGTGGATGGCTTCCTTGAATCTTGGCACGAACCTTGGATGCTTGAAATCTTTTGAGAGAGAGAGAATTATGCAGAAAATAGCACAAAAAATGAGATATCCAACAATGAGAAGTTCCCCTCTTTATATAAAGCTCCTGAAGGCAAATCTGACTCCGTTTAGGAAATAGAATCCTTATTTAGTGCAAAATCTTCTATAGGAGATCATGACATGACTATTTAGGCCTTGGATTTCTTCTTAGTTAGGACTTTTTTCTCTTCCAAAATAGGTCTAGATCTTGTTTAGTACAGATCTTGTTTAGTCACGGTTTCTAGATCTTGTTTAGTACGTTTAGGAAACTATCCGAGGCGGGCCCATGTGAGAAAAGAATTGATTTGCGTCTTTAGTTCACGTTAGTTCTGCCTTCGCAGCACGGGCGTGCCATTGAGCACGGCTTGGGCGTGCTTCAGTCTGGAACTATGAATGATTGGGCACGGGCCGTGTTATGCAACACGCTTCAGAGGAGTCTTTGTGGCACGGGCGTGCGTATTAGCACGGGTCAGGCGTGCTTGTCTCTGTCCTTCCAAGATAGATTTCATCATGGGCGTGCTAGGCAGACACGCCCTGAGTTTCTTTTGGGCATGGGCGTGCCATGAAGCACGGGCTAGTCGTGCTCGCTCCTGACTCTCCACTTGATTTTCCTTAGTTTTTAGCATGGGAGTGCCTTTTAGCGCGGGCTGGGCGTGCTTCAGACTTAGTATTTTGCCTTGTAATGCTCCTTTTTTGTGCCAAAACCCTGCGAATTTCTTTCAGATCAAGTGGGTTATGATTCAAGGAAGCTTTGAACAAAATTATACTTAAAATGAATTGAAAACAAATCAAAGTGATAAGTGATTAAAAATTTACTAAACATTCTAATTAAAAAACTATACTAAAATACTATAAAAACTGCACACCTATCAACGAATTCCTCAAACTTTCCTCAAGCAACAAAACTAAAATTAAGAGAAAAATAATTTGACAAACTAGCTTACCATGGTTGGAGATAATTATTCATAAACTCATAAGATATCACAATCAGTAATTATGTGAATAAATCAATTGTTTTCCATGCTACTCATATTTAAGCTAGAATTCAATTTTTTGATAAAGCACCTTCATTGAATTAAATATAAGTTAAAGAGATTTTTAACACTAATAATTATTTAACTTACGATAAATAGGGTATGTCATCCAAAGAAATTTTCAACCTTTCAAAATAAGATAATTGATAGTACAAATTTAGCATTCCCATATGCAAAATTAGTCATCCCTTCTCCACAATTGAAATGCATACGATTTTTAAAAGATCAAAAGGTCTTTATTTTGGCATACGATTTTTAAAAGATCAAAAGGTCTTTATTTTGGGTTGTAAATGGGTTTTCGGGGTATAAATTTAGCTTAATCAAAGAAAAAGGATAAACGGTAGACAAAGAGTACAAAAGAATGTATAATATCCAGACTTCTATTATAATCAAAACTTTAATTGTTTTAAGGAAGTTTCTGTCTTGAAATTCTTCACTAGCTAGAGACATTTTGGCAAGGTCTTTCCATAATATTTTGATAATTTCTTCCTTGCCTTTTGAATTGCCTTTTGAATTCCCCAAACTTGAATTCCTTTGATTGATTGGTTCTTTTTTTTCTTCAGTTTTTTTTTTTTTTCTTTTTTTTTTTTTTTTGTGTGTGAGGTGTTTCTCCTTGATTTTGCTTATTTGGTACACTTGCTAGCGTCAATGAAATTTTCTCCCTTCTTGTTGCTGTGTTTTAATAAAAATCGAATCCTTCAATTATACATTATTGTACTTAGGGTAGAGATTTAAATTGGTTTAATAGCTAGGTTTAATAGGGTTTGATCAATAAAATTTGGATATAGGCTTCAAATTGGTTGCAAAAAGTCATATAAATTTAGGTGGCCTAGGCTAAATATGAAGTTCAATAAAAAAAATGCCTAAATCATCTCTTTCTAAATGTAAGCATTTCAAATTTTTGCCTCAAAGGGAGTTCTAACTTGTTCTAGGAATACTAAGGTTAAATAACTTTTAGATTAAAACATGCCTATGTATCATAAATTTTCATAAAAATTAGTGTCTATAATCTCAGAAACAAATAGTTAAATCAATAAATCATGTTAAGTCAAAAATTTAAATTTAAAGCTTAAATATACTAGATAAGAAAATCAACTAAATTCATCACAAATTACTTAAATTCTTAATTAGACCCTTTAAGCCTAACTTATAATCATTCCAACCAATGTTAAAGCAAAAAATAAAATTTTAGCTAAAAATTTTTCCTTTCCCCCTCCGATATTTTGATCAACACACATTGTCCCGCTATGTTGTGAGAAAACTATACTTGATTTCCCAAACTTATGACAGCAAGCAATACGAAATAAAAGGAGCGCGGTAGTAAACCCATTACGCAATCCTGAAATTTGTATTTGATGAAATGTGAAAATAAAGGAACTGGGGTGGTCTCGGAATGCTCATAAGCTAAACAACCAAAAATAAAGGTGTTGGAATGTCATAGCTAAACAACCAAAATAAACATTAAGAGAATTAGCTAGTAAAAGATATAATAGTCAAATAAAAATCCAAAGAGAAATAAAAATTCAACACAAAAACGATCAGTGTATGAGAACAAAATAAAATAAGAAAACAAATAAAAGCCAAAATCTATCAAGGCTCCGGCGGTGGAGGTGGATGCGGCTGTAAAAGCTGGATAACAGTCTGGAGTTGGCCTTGCAGTGTATCCATGCGAGATTCAAGGCTCCCGTGCATAATCTCGATGGATTGGAATTTGTTTGCAATCATAGATTCCATCTTGTTAAGGTGTGTGTCAAATATGTCCATTCGAGACATCATCCGTGCCAGGACTTCGTCATTGGACATGTTTGACGTACCTTGAAAGGATGGACCAGCACCAGAAGTACCTGCACTGAAAGAAGAACCAAAAGGAGGCAGATTGTCCTTCTCCATGTTAGCACCACCTGCGGCCTGGGCTTCCTCATCGTCAGAACTGTCCTCTTGATCACCTACTACCCGATAAGCATCTCCAACTTTTTCAATCAATTTCATGTGGATCATGACATCCAAATCTAATCTGGTACCCTTTCCCCCTCTAACGATATCAAAAATTGGTCTAGCCGGGTTCTAGACTTGTAAATACCTAGCAATGCAGGTCATAAAACACCCCATCATGATAGCCCCTTTATCTGCTCTAGCTACCCTTGCAAATTTTTGGCATAGCCAATACCCAACATTTAGCAAAACTCCCTGTTTAATCGCCCATATAAAGTACACGATTCTCCTATTTTGCTGTGCATCCATTTTTTTTTTTATCGTCCATTAGAGCTCTATAGCTACCCTGTAGTGCAAAGATCTTCTCTTTACATAGTCCCAACTATCCCAACATTTTAAGGCAGAACTACCCTGTTTTTAATTGCGCGATTAATAAAGTAATAATTCCATTTCAAGCCACAATTAAACTCTCAGTCACTATCACGTTCTCTTCAGCAAACAATGAGTGTTAGACAAGAATTTGTGAATGTACCTTAGGGCAAAGTGATTTCTTAGTTTGGATGCCTTTGATATACCTAATGCATTAGGTTAAATTAATTTCAGCCGGTCAAAGTCTTGCCACGTATTTCACATGTGCTATGAAAAAATCAATTAGATAATGGTAATATTGTAGACATTTTCCGGGGGAATTGCCAACAAGAATATTGTTATAGATTCGCTGTTCAAGTTCCACAGATAATTTCAAAAAGTTCGTACGCCAATGAAACCTTTAAAGCGAATTTGCTTGGGGAGGAGGTAGGCAAAAATTGGTAATTAATTTCACCGGTCAAGTCTTGCCACGTATTACGTGCATGAAAATCATTAGATATTGGATTTGAGCATTTTCCGTGGGGAATCCAAAAATATGGCTAACTTCATTCACAGATAATTCAAAAGTTCTACCAAGAAACCTAAAGCGAATTTTGCTTGGGGGAGGAGGTAGGCAAAAATTGAATGAAAGAGGAATAAGAACTGAAAAATTCTAAAGTTAAAGGTGAATAAACTAGATCCTTTATCTCAAGAAACTGTCCCCATCCTATACGTCTAAGTGGTTCTATCACAGCATCTCGAAGACCCACTTACGCTAAGGCATTTTCATTAATGAATCTATTGGGTAAAATAGAGCGAAGGGATAGTTTATTGTACCTTTCTTGTTGCTTAGGTGAAGCGATCTCAAATGGAGGAGGAGCAGGCATCGAAGGAGGTGGACCCGGTGGAGGGGCAGTGGAGGATCGTGCGATTGGCCGTTTTCTAGAGGCAACTGAGGAAGCGGGTCTGCTACGCTTGTAACGGGGAGGCATGGTGAAGGAGAATGGTGTGAAAATTTGGTGTGTAAGGTGTTTGATTTGAGAGAAAAGGGAGAAAAAAAAAATTTGGAGAAGAGAGGTTGACGACTAGGGCGTGCGAGAGAGAAGTAAAGGGTGGTTAGGGCGTGCACTTTAAATAGAGGCACCATTTAATGCGCACGTCTGGTCGTGGCATGGGCATGCTCCTTGACACGACTAGACCGTGCACACTAATCTTTCTTGGAGGCAGTTCATGGCACGGGCGTGCTGTATGAAACGGCTTGGGTGTGCGAGCCTTTGTCCTGCAAAAGAAAAATAAAGCGTACCTGGCATGGGCGTGCGAAATAGCACGAGATGGGCGTGCTTTCCTCTGACTTGCAAGGTGGAATTTTCCCCTTTGGATCGCACGGGTGTGCGCCTGAGCACGGTTGGGGCGTGCTTGTCCCTGACTCTCACAATGGTTTTCTCCTTTCTTGACGCACGGGCGTGCTGTGGCACACGGTCCGAGCGTACTTTCCTCTGCCTCTCAAAATAAAATTTTTCTTTTTAAGGCACATGGGCGTGTCCTGGGACATGGTCTGGGCATGCTGAGTTGTCATATCAGGGCACGGGCGTTCCTATTGGCACGGCCAGGGCGTGCTGACCTGTGGATTTTAACTTGATCCTGAAAAATTTTGAATAAACAAAAGAACAATCATGGAGAAAATTTGTGAAATTTTGCAAAAGAAATAAGAGAAATAAATGGAAGAAAATAAAAAAAAGATAACATGGGTTGTCTCCCACAAGCACTTTTGTTTAACGTCGTTTAAGCTCGACGCACTCAACCTAATTCAGGTTAAACGAGAATGATGGTACTCTTGATAGGATCAAAGTTGTCATTGTGATAAACTTTCAAATGTTGAGCATTAACTTTGAAACTTCGATTAGACTTACCATCCACTATTTCGATGGCCCCATGTGGAAAAATTTCCTTGATTGTGTTGCTGATAAACTGTTCAAATGTTGAGCCATTAAACTTGAAACTTCGATTAGAAACTTACCAATCCACTATTTCGATGGCCCACAATGTGGAAAAAATTTCCTTGATAGTGACGGACCAGACCATCTGGAGGCGGCAAGTTTAACTCAGAAAAGGAATGACAGGGAGTCTACGAGTTATACGAGCAATACTGTTGGCCTACTTTTAGATTCCTTCATGATAAATATGCTTATACGGTGCCATTGTTTGGTGCGATCTTTATATATTTTGGCAACTCTCATAAGTCATGCAGGCGCATTTTATATATTTTGGCACTCTCATAAGCATGCAGGCGCATTTCATCCATCATAGTCAATTGTAGCAATCGATTTTGACCAGCTTCTTTTGCATTGAAGTTAAGAAATTGAATTTCCCAAAACGCCTTATGTTCTAACTCAACAGGAAGATGACAAGCTTTACCGTAAACCATGCGATATGGAGACATACTGATTGGTGTCTTGAATGCGGTTCTGTAAGCCCATAGAGCATCATTAAGCTTCTTGGACTAGTCCTTCCTAGATTGTCCAACAGTGGTCTCCAGGATTTTCTTGATTTCTCTATTGGTAACTTCTACTTGTCCATTTTTTTAAGGATGATATGGAGTTCCTACACGATGAGTAACACATATATTTTGCAAGAAGGGAATCTAAATATTTGTTGCAAAAATGCTTACCTCCGTCTGTGATTATTGCCCTAGGAGTGCCATGACGTACCTCCATCCGTGATTATTGCTCTAGGAGTGCCATGACGTGTGAAAATATTCTTTTTAATAAAATTCACTTTTGGCATCATTGTTTGGAAGAGCAACAGCTTCTGCCCATTTTGACACGTAGTCCACCGCCACTAGAATGTATTGGTTAGAGTATGATGATAAAAAAGGTCCCATGAAGTCCAGTCCCTAAACATCGAAGATTTCGACTTCAAGGATGCTATTCAAAGGCATCTCATATCTCTTCGAAATGTTACCTAACCTTTGACAATGATCACAAAGACAAACATAATTAAAAGCATCTTTAAATAGATTAGGCCAATACAAACCACTTTCCAATATACGTGCTGCTGTCTTGTTTGCTCCAAAATGCCCTCCACATACGCGCTGCTGTCTTGTTTGCTCCAAAATGGACTCCACCATTCATTGAATGGCAGAATTTAAGGATACTTTCCATTGTCACTTTCCGGTTATAGCTCAACGCAGCCGCAATAAGCTATATTCCACTAAACAGTATTTATCTGAAAATCCAAATTTGAACAAAAAAAAAAGGGCTCCTCCTACCTAGTGTCCAATAGTAATAATTTGATTATCATGTGAAGAACTTTTTCTGTTGTTGATAAGAAATAGTTGGGAGGATGTGATTTCTGCAAACAGAGCATAGTTAAACTATAATCAGCTAATATCGCAATGTGGGGCTTGTAGTATTGCCTAAGTAAAAACGCTATGCTCATGGGGATAAGCCTTTTCATTGATTTGGTAGCTTCGGTTGTATCTTCTTCCCCAATTCTAGCCTGGAAAATGGTGGTCAGCCCACAAAGATTCTCGGTTCCCTTTTTGTTCGGGCGAATTTCCAGATCAAAATTCCTGCATAAAAGCACGCCAATGAATTAGTCCTTGGTTTTGGAGCATCTTTCCTTTTTTCCTATCAAATATTTGAAGTGAGGCACTAGAGTGATCTGAGTGTAAACTATTGTATTTGTGCGTTCCAATTAGAATAGGGCCCTGAATTTATCAAAAGGCACAAAAACATAGTAGCTATACAATAGCTAAAGAAACAATTCTTCCAGCTTCTTTTTCAGTAGTTGCAATAATTTTAAATTAGCGGGCATGCATTCAAATGCGTCGACTAGCATAATAAGATGACGTGCAACTTTCGTTGTCTCCTTTCTTTGGCCCAAGAACAGCTCCACAGCACTATCACTAAGGCCATCACACATAAGCTTCAAAGGGAAGAAGTCCATCTGGTGTAGTCGATTGATAGGGTGCTAGATCAACTGCTTCTTTAACCTGTTAAAAGATCTAAACACTCTTTGTCGAAAAATTAAAGGAACATCTTTAACTAAATAAAATATAACATATAGAGGGATTTTGTGATTTTTCGAGAAGTCTTTGATAACCTTCTGTAAGAATCCTGCATGACAAGGCAAACTCCTGATTCCTTTCCCATTTGAGTTAGGGAGGGAGGTAGTCTTGCTTTTGCCTTCCAATTACCTCGATTTTGGCCTTGTTCTACTTCAATCCCTTTTTGAGAGAATCTTATGCGCTAAGACAATACCTCACTAACTATGAAGTGACAACTTTTCCCGATTTAAACAAGGTTAAGTGTCTCGGCATCGCTGGCATTACTAAGTGATGAAGTTATAAAAGACATGGCATCGAAGAAGGAACCAAATACAGAAAAGTCAATCCATGAATATTTCAAATAAATTTCTCTACCATAGTCAGAAAAAATATGGACATCAATGCATCTTTGAAAGGTTGCAGGGCATTGCATAGTCGCAAAAGACATTCTCCTTAATTACCTATAGGCAAAAGTGCCATAAGGACAAGTGAAAGTAGTTTTCTCTTGATCTTCAGGAGCAATAGGTATTTGAAAGTATCCTGAATAACCATCTAAGAAGCAATAAAAGGGGTAACCTACAAGTCTTTCAAGCATTTGATCAATAAAGGGTAGGGAAAAGTGGTCCTTGCGTGTTTCTTTGTTCAATTTCCTATAATCTATACACACACGCCAACATGTGACTGTTCTAGTGGGAATTAATTCATTGTTTTCATTAGAGATAACAGTCATACCTCCCTTCTTTGGCACAACTTAGACAGGACTCACCCAACTACTATCGAAAATTGGATAAATGATGTCGACATCCAGGAGTTTTATAATTTCAGCCTTGACTACCTCCTTCATGTTTGGATTCAATTGCCTTTGATGCTCGATTGAAGGTTTGTAGTCTTCTTCCATGATGCTCGATTGAAAGGTTTGTAGTCCTTTTCTTACCATGCAAGGAATTTTAATGCATGCATATACTCGGGCTTATCCTTGTAGGTTTGAAATTGACCATCCTAGTGCTTTCTTATGCTTTTGAAGAACCTTGCAACAACCTTGTCCTCCTGATCAAGCGTTAAGTGAGAAGAATAATAACGGGAAAAGAAATGATTCTCACCTAAGAAATGCATTGTTTTAAATTGAGGTATGGGAGTTGTTTTAGTTTCTTTGCTGTTGGAGGTTCACCTGAATTTCTTTTTTCGATTTATGATGTTTGATTCATATCTCTATCTTCCCTCGGCGAACAATCTCTCAGTCTGGTGAACGAGTAATCAAACGGAAGTTGGATTATAAGCCGCTTTCAACCGCTGGGAGTCTGTGGGGCAGCTGGTACCTCGGATACCTGAACGGAAGGAAGGGAGGAAAGAACGAGAGAAGATATGAATCAAACATCAAATAAATGAAAAAGAAATGGAACCGTCGCAAAGCAGAAACTTAAAACAAACTCCCACCTGCGTCACAACAAATTTAAACAAAGCATGCATTACCTTATCTTAGGTGAGAATCATTCTTTTTCCCGTTAATTGGACCTAAAATTTTCTTCTCACTTAGCGCTTGATCAGGAGGAAAGGTTTGTTGCATGGGTTTCCTTCAAAAGCATAAAAGAAAGACTGACAATCAGGAATGGTCAATTTCTTCAAAAACTAACAAAAGGATAAGGCCCCGGGTAATATGCTGCACGTAAAAATCCTGGATCTACGTGCAAGAAGTACTATCACCCTTCAATAAAGAGGCAGCAAAGGCAATTGATCCAAACATTGGGAGGGGTAGTCAAGGCTGAAAATTAAATTAAAAAAACTTCCTGGATGTGCGCACATCATTCTATCCCAATTTTTTTCAGATTAAGTAGTGTGGGTGAGTCCTCGTCACCTAAGTTTGTAGCCAAAAGAAAGGGAGGTATGACTGTTAAACATCCTTGGATGAAATCTAATGGAAAAACAATGAAAATAAGTGCCTCTCCGCACTGACAGTCCACATGTTGGCGTGGTGTATAGATTATAGGAAATTGAACAAAGAAAACACGCAAGGAACCACTTTTCCCTACCCTTATATTGATCATGCTTGAAAGATTGTAGGTACCGTCCTTTTAATTGCTTCTTACTTAGATGGTTATTCAGGATAACTTTCACACATAAAATACTATTGGCTCCTGAAGATCAAGAGATAAACTACTTTCACTTGTCCTTAATGCAGCACTTTTGGCCTATAGGAAAGAAATGTCTTTTGGACTATGCAATGCCCTGCACCATTTACAAAAGATGGCATGAATGTCCATATTTTCTGAGATGCGTTAAGAGAAATTTTAATTGAAATATTTACATGGATGACTTTTGTATTTTGGTTCCTCTTTCGATGCATGTCTTTTATACTTTCCTTAGTAAATGCACCAGGCGATGGAGAGACACCCTAACCTTGTTTTAAATTGGGAGTGTCAACTTCATAGTTAGTGGAGGTATTGTCTTAGGCGCGCATAAGATTTCTCAAAAAAGGGAAATGCAAGTAGCAGCCATCGAGGGTAATTGAACTACTTCTCCTAACTCAGTGAGGAATAAGGAAGTTTCCTTGGTCATGCAGGTTCCTATCAGAAGGTTTTCAAGACTTCTTGAAAATCACAAAACCTCTTGTGTAAGGCTCTTATTAGTTAAAAGATGTTCCTTTAATTTTGGACAATAGAGTGTTTACGACGAAATGCGTTAGTTAACAGCGCGCTCACAAGAAGAGTTGAATCTCAGCACGGACAGCTGGTCAGCAGAATTATCGAATGCCAACTACAACCAGATTGGACTCTTCCCTTTCGAGCTCTTTCTTATGTGTGATGCCTAGTGATCAATGCTGTTGGAGGGCTGTTCTTATGAAAGGACCATGAGAGAAAGGAAGAAAAGAGTTGCACGATTCAGCTAATCTATTGCTTAAGTCGCACATTGAATGATGCCGCCAATAAATTATGACAAGAGCTCTGAATAAACGTTGGTTTAGTATATGTTTTTGCTTTTGATAAATTTTCAGGAGCTATTTAAATTGAGAGGCTAAAACATAGTTTACACTAGATCAAGACCGTCAAGGCCGAATCACAGGAGGTGGCTAAGGAATATTTGATAGAAAATGGGAACATGATGCACTTATACCATTACGTTGCCAAGCACTAAATCAGATTCATTGGGGAGTGTGTTTAAGTAATTGGCGACCGGAATTTAGCATTCAGAGGAATTTTCTTGAAGACAAATAGGCCAAACATGGGAGCAGAAAGCTTCTGATGGAAGCCAACGCCTGTCCTAGAGAGAGACAATCCTTGATGGCTTGAGCCACACAATCGTTTTATCGCGGGCTGTGGGGGAATTGGGCGGAAGAAGATAGCAACCGGAGCTACAAATCAATGAAAAGCTTTCCCCATGAGGAAAACTTCTTAAAGTCTATATTGGCAAATACTCAAGCCCCTTGGTTGGTGATTGTTAACTATCTTGTTGTGGCAAAATCCCTCTCCTCCCATCCGCCCTTAACGGCCCATTTGGATTAAGACTTTGTCTTATCAACCAACAAGAAAGAAGTTCTTGCCATGGCATATCAAGATAATTGTACTACTCGTGGGTGTCAGGAAGCCTCCTTGTCTGTAGTCATAATATGTTAACTGTATCCAGTAGCAATCCCTGATCCGAAGCCTATTTCCGGGCGGGTGAAATTAGTGCTCCGGAAAAGTGAAATGGAAAGTTATCCTTAAATTCTGCGCATTCTTCATGGAAATGTGGAGGGCATTTTGGAGGCAGAAACAAAGACAGCAGCGAGCAGGTAATATTGAAAAGTGCTTTGAGAATGGTCTTGGGTTTTTGTATTTTGCCTAATCTTATCAGTTAAAATTATGGATGGCTTTACACGGCAGCACTTGCTTAACGAGATTTGAAAACGCTGGGAGGATGCTTTGCAATGGCTTTTAAATTGCTCAGTAATCTACTATACTTATTATGAGTGGAATCAGTGTTTGTAAAATGTTATCTGGTTAGGTTAACCACTGGATTAGCGAAGCAGAGAAACCATTGAAAACGAAAAACACGTCATGAAGCCTAGAAAGGATAGCCAAAAGCTAATCAATGAAGGAAGATCGAAAATCTTCGACGCTGTGTTTTATCCGTCGTTCTCCTGTATACGAGGTGAGGGCCAAGGCCGACTGCCGCAAATGATCAAAGGGATAATGAAAGACCTATCCAGAAGAAAGCACAGATAAAGCAGGTGGAAATCATAATCTTACATATAAATCTTGTTGGCCTGTCTATTCAATAACAGTTCTATGTCATTCATGGGATACCGACGTGTTCATTAACAACTCCACTACATCATACTAACCCAACTCCAATATAACATATGTCCGCATTCAATTGTTTCAGGGCTCGCGAAGGCCTTACATTGTTGTGACACACAATAGCGTGTGGCTCAAGAAGCTGTTTGACGAAGCGCTGGAGGATTTAGCTTTCCATACAAATGCGCCAGGAGATAATGCAGATAGCCAACTAAAAAGAGTGGTTGAGAGAATTCTGTTAATCAAGAAGTATATTTTCACACGTCATGGGCACTCCTAGGGCAATAATCACACAGGACAGGAGGTAAAGCAATTTTTGGCAACAAATATTTAGATCCCTTCTTGCAAAATAATATGTGTGTACTCATCGTATCGTGTAGGGAACTCCCATAATCACATCCTTAAAAAAATGGACAAGTAAAGAAGTTACCAATAGAGAAAATCAAGAAAATCCTGGAGACCAACTGTTGAAAACAATCTAGGAAGGACTAGTCAAGAAAGCTTAATGATGCTCTAATGGCTTACAGAACCGCATTCGACACCATCAGTAATGTTCTTCCATATCGCATGGTTTTAAGGTAAAGCTTGTCATCTTCCTGTTTGACGCAGTTAGAAAACATAAGGCGTTTTTGGGAAAATTCAATTTCTTTAACTTCACAATGCAAAAGACATGCTGGTCAAATCGGATTGCTACAAAATTGGGGACTATGATGGATGAAATGCGCCTTGCATCTTATTGAAAGTGCCAAAATTATATAAGATCGCACCAAAAACAATGGGCAATCGATAAGCATGGGAGCTCTACATAATTAATCATGGAGGAATCTAAACAAGTAAAAAGACTCGTAGTCAAGGTTAGCACACCAAGTCCGGCAATACATTGAAGTGGCAGCAGCTCCTAGTTAAAATGCCTACCAACTCTAGGATCTACCGTCTCTTTTTCTGGATAAACTGCGCTCCATTGATGGTCTGAGTCGCCACATCACAGAGTCAAGGAAATTTTTTCCGCACATGGGGCACTCGAAAGATTAGTGAGATGGTTAAGTCTAAATATCGATAGTTCAAAGTCCTAACGTGCACCGCCAAAAAAATCCTTACGTGTGGGCAAAAATATTGAGAGCCTGGCTGGCAAGTACACAGTTTCTAGAGGAAAAGAAAGCTCTTTATACAGCAATGACAAACTCTATGGATCCCTATTGAGGATTAACAACGAGTGAGATATGCCAATGCGACCTTTTGCGTCAATTCTCGTTACCGAGAGGTAAACCTGAGATAGGTTGAGTGCGTCGAAGCTTCTGTAATAAACGAACGTTATAACAGAAAAGTGGCCATGTAGAGCGCATAATACAACCATCTGTATAATCCCTTTTTTTTTCTCAGAGATTTAATGTCCATTCCATTAGAGCGCACTTATTTCCGTTATTCTTTTGGCAAAATTTCACGCAATAACCACAACAAAGCTCCCACTAAACCGCACACAGAGAATTCAAGCCGATGAATTATTGTGGAGTAATTTCATTCAGGGATAAGAATTTTGTGGTCTCAGCAAGACTTGAAGCATTGTTGGAACATGATTGTTTTCTTTTTGTTTATGTCAAGGAAATTTTTCAGGATCAAGGTTAACAATACCACCACGACATCGTCAAAAATTCGGCATCTCACACTAAATGACACTAGTGGATAAAGGTGGGTTCAGGCAACGTGCGACCTGGCCGTGCCAATAGGAAACGCCCGTGCCTGGATTTATTACCAGTAGGAAACCAAACGGCAACATTAGCACTAAACCACTTATAGAACAACGCAGTCAGCAGTTGAACATCACGGGGTAAATGCTATTCAGATTTTTCTGCCCGACCCGAGGCAAGAATTTAGATCCACGACAGATCAGAGAATCCTTTGGAGTTCGAGCTATTAAAGCCATGTGCTTTCGGAATAGAATGGAACATGCTGTGTCCTAGCATGCTGAAAGTGACCTATCTGAGGCAGGTCAAGATGTGACCTGATAACGCTCAGAGAGCGGCGAGAATGGACACAAGTATGCAACCTTATAGTCTTGGAGACAAGAAATTCCAAAAAAGAATAATCATGATGCAACCCACACGCTAACCCCATAAAGAATGCCCATGTAAGAAGGAGAAAAAATGTTGTAGTTTTGAGGATACGCGGGGCATCGCTATCACAATTAAAAAGGAACATCAGAGCTAAGACGATGTACCGAAATACGCTCTGAGGGAACCCGTTGTGTTCCAAGCACTCCCACATCTCTTTTCGCCTCCACTCACGGCTAAGGGCAACGAGCCCGTGCGTCAAGAAAGGACGTACTTATATAGCAACAGCGACTATATAATGTGATGGAGGCAGCCAAGTCACACTTCTGCAAGGACACCACATCAAAGCAAGCATAAAAACAGTAGCCGGGCTAACGCACAAACCGTGTCGCATGTAGGGCGCACACCCGTGCGATCCCAACACTGAGAGGGAGATGAAAGTTCGCACCTTGCGCGCATAGTGTCGCAAAAGCTCAGAAGGAAAGCAACCGCGTCCCATCTACACACGTCCTCACTCTCCGAGACTAATATGTTTAACATGCCGGGCGGCAAAGGCATCGGGGTTTCTCACGATGAAATGACTTACGCTAAGGGAAGTGAAGGCACGCATGTCCGCACAAGACAATGCTCTTTTATGTCTACGGACCCTTTATTTTTATTTCCTTTTTGGCAGGACAAGATGCGCACGACCGAACAAGCCCGTTTGACATTCAGACTAAGAAAGAACAAAAACTATAAGCCCGTATGGTTCTTCATTTGAACACAATTGAGGCAGCACTCGAACGCCCCTGTTGACGAGAAAACTGCGCGTCCAAGAAAGATTAGTGGGGTGCACGGTCTTGACCCACCCGTTGATACGGATAAAGGCGAAGGCATGCCCATCCAGGCATGATTTCGGACGGACGCGTAGTGTAAGAACAACGAGTGCATTATAATGCAGTTCCACTTCCTGACCTCTTATAAGAAAAAAGTTTCACATAACTAGTACCACGCGAAACTTGCCTATGATTACATGTAAGGCCATCTCGTTCTCGCACGCCGAAGCCTAGGGAAGTATTCCGGGCGGTTGCTATCAACACCTAAATCTTTGTAGACAGTCTTCTCCAATTTTTTTTTTTTTTTTCACTCCTCGGTCCCTGTTTCTCTCGTCAACAAAACAAAAATCAAACACCTTAAAACACACCAATTTTCAGCACCGCATCCAGCTGTGATGGAAGTCGCCATTCCAGGTAATTGATGTACCGCTCTCAGCTTTAATCTAGCTTTTGGGTCGATCCATGAAGAAATCTCCGGTCAATACCCCATGGTACGCCAATGGCCAAGGCTATAACACCCCGTTATCGTGCGCTTACAAGCCAAAAAGTCAAGTTTCCTTATGAGGACAGCAGGTTTATTAGGCTATCAGCGAAGTAGCTCTGGCAGGGAGAGAAATCCGACTACAATCGCCATGATTGAAAAATGCCGAAGAGGCGAGTCTCTCTCTTTGATTTTGTAGGTCGTTCCAAACAGGCCTTGAAACTAACCCTGCCTCTGACGATACCGGCCCAAATTGTCGCACCCGATCCTCCCACCACGACTGCCTTCGGGATTCGCAATTTGAGCACTAGAGTGCAGTCCTTCAGTCAGCGGCAAGGGGACCAGGGGACAAATCCACACATCCTTAACTGCTGATTTGCCCCGGAATTTCCGTGTCGCCTTTGATTTCGTGCCTTCCATTGAGACGATCGCGTTTGCGGACCGTATAAAGCAAAACAAGAAAAGGTACATATAAACTAGTGCACTCTTAAGTTCCTCTTTTAATGCTCGCTCTAAAGAATTATTAGTGACAATCGATCCACTATAGATTCAATTCTAATGAAATGCCAATGAGCCTTGAGGGCGTAAGAATTGGGAATAATCTTTCGAGAAGCTGCAGAGGATTAGAACTCCCGGAACTGTAAAAAAGACATACGCACGTAATAGGATGGGGACAGTTTCTTGAGATAAAGGATTCTAGCTTTCAATGGGCAATTGCCACAAACCTTTAAGACGTTTAGAAGCCTGGGAATATGATTTTTTCCAAGTTTCTCGTATTTCGCTAAAATGAAATCCGTGATTCATTTTTTTGCGCGCGCGTACCTCTACGGTCCTCCCAAGTTACAATAATTCGCCTTTTAGAGGCTTCTAGTCTAGAATGATATCCGCTTGTAGAACTTTTGAATTAATCTGTGAGAGTGGCATAGTTTAGGAGCCAAAGGATCGCAGATTAAGGGAAAAGTAAGAAAAAACAATACATGATGTTCCTCTTTTTGAGCGTCCTTCTTGACTTTAATAGTGCACTTAACTTGTGATTTCCTCTCACCTGAAAATCAAATGGACATGGGCTCAAATCAAAATAATTCTAAGAGAGAGATGAGAAATCTCACGTATTGTTAATCTGTTGAACGTGTCCTAAGAGAGCCCACTTTGAAACTTAATACGTGGCAGACAGCCGACTGATGACCGGTGAAATTTGATTAACAATCTGGGCGTAAAAACCTAGGGATATTTGTCTCAAAGTGCATCACAAACTAAGTAAATCCTGCCTAAGGGTAGCACGCGATTCACAAATTGCTGTGTCTAATATGAGTTTTGGAAGAGGTTTAGATAGGTGATGGAGATTAAATTATGCATTGAAATGTATATTATAACTTTTTAAAATATGAACATCGTGATGTATTTGGGGTGAAAGCTAAGGGGCCATGAAAACGGAGGAGAACGCGAAGTCGCGGAAGTCGGGAGAAATCTTTCAAACAGGGAGTGCAGGTTGTTTCGCCTAAGATTCTGTCTGGGTTATGTGATGTAGGGTAATTGCGCAAAAATTTGCAAAGGTGAGCTAGGATTGCAAGTGCATTACACGATGAAAAGAGAACGGACATCTTCTGAATGGGGTGTGTTTATGACCTGTCGATTGCTGCAGGGGTGAATAATTGTACTTTTAGGTTGAGATCTTATACTT
>NW_023591126.1:158533-176891 GCF_014843425.1 Jatropha curcas
AAATTCGCGACAAAAAGGGAACCGAGAATCTTGTGGCTGACCAACTTTCCAAGCTAGAATTGGGGGAAGAAAATACAACCGAGCTACAAATCAATGAAAGCTTTCCCCATGAGCAACTTTTACTGTTGGCAAATATGCAAACCCCCTGGTATGCTGATATAGTTAACTATCTTGTTTGCAAAATCCCTCCTCCCAACTTTTCTTATCAACAAAAGAAAAAGTTCTTCCATGATATCAAGTTTTTCCATGATATCAAATACTACTATTGGGAGGAGCCCTTTTTGTTCAAATATTATAATGATCATCTATTCCGGCGATGCATACCGGAAATAGAGATGGAAAGTGTTCTAAAATTTTGTCATTCAATGGAATATGGAGGACACTTTGGAGCAAACAAGACGGTAGTGCGTGTATTGGAAAGCGGTTTGTATTGGCCTAATCTATTTAAAGATGCTTTTAACTATGTTCGTCTTTGTGATCGTTGTCAAAGGTTAGGTAACATTTTCGAAGAGACATGAGATGCCCTTAAATAGCATCCTTGAAGTCGAAATTTTCGATGTTTGGGGTCTGGACTTCATGGGGCCTTTTCCACCATCATACTCAAACCAATATATTCTAGTGGCAGTGGATTATGTGTCAAAGTGGGCATAGGCTGTTGCTCTTCCAAATAATGATGCCAAAAGTGTGATGAATTTTATCAAGAAGTATATTTTTACACGTCATGGCACTCCTAGGGCAATAATCACAGACGGAGGTAAGCACTTTTGCAACAAATATTTAGGATTTCCCTTTCGTTGCAAAATATTCGGTGTTACTCACGTGTTAGGCACTCCATATCATCCCTCAAACAAGTGGACAAGGTAGAGGTCACCTACAGAGAAATCCAAAAAATCCTGGAAAACCACTATTTGGAACAATCAAGGATGGACAATCAAGGAAGGACTGGTCCAAGAAGCTAGACGATGCTCTATGGGCTTATAGAACTGCGTTCAAGACACCAATCGGTATGTCTCCATATCACATGGTTTACGGTAAGGCTTGTCATCTTCCTGTTGAGTTAGAGCATAAGGCGTTTTGGGTAATTCAATTTCTCAACTTCAATGCAAAAGAAGCTGGTCAAAAACGATTGCTGCAATTGAATATGATGGATGAAATGCGCCTCCATGCTTATGAGAGTGCCAAAATATATAAGGATCGCACCAAACGATGGCACGATAAGCATATTATCATGAGGTATCATGAGGCAATCTAAAAAGTAGGCCAAACAGGTATTGCCTCTAATAACTCTAGACTCTGTCAACAGGTATTGCTCTATAACTCTAGACTCTGTCTCTTTCCTGGTAAACTGCGCTCTAGATGGTCTGGTCCATTCACAATCAAGGAAATTTTTCCACATAGGGCCATCGAAATAGTGGATGGTAAGTCTACTTGAAGTTTCAAAGTTAATGCTCAACGTTTGAAAGTTTATCAAAATGATAACTTTGATCCTATCAAGAGTACCATCAGTCTCGTTTAACCTGAACTAGATTGAGTGCATCGAGCTTAAACGACGTTGAACAAAAGCGCTTGTGGGAGACAACCCATGTTATCTTCTTTTTATTTTCTTCCATTTATTTCTCCTATTTCTTTTGCGAAATTTCCCAATTTTTTTTCCCATGATTGTTCTTTTGTTTTAGTCAAAATTTTTCATGATCAAGTTAAAATCCACAGGTCAGCACGCCCAGGCCGTGCCAATAAGCACGCTCGTGCCATAATAAGACAACTCAGCATGCCCGGACCATGTACCAGGACACGCCCGTGTACCTTAAAAAAAGATTTTGGTTTGAGAGGCAGCGAAAAGCACGCTCGGATCGTGCGCCACGGCACGCCCGTGCTTCATGAATGGAGAAAAACCTCTTTGAGAGTCAGAGGCAAGCATGCCCCAGGCGTGCCTAGTAGTATGCCCGTGCAATCCAAAGGGAAATTTAACATTGAGAGTCAGAGGAAAGCACACCCCGCCTGTGCACTTTCGCACACCCATGCCAGGTACGCTTTATTTTTCTTTTGCAGGATAGAGGCTCGCACGCCCAAGGCGTGTCAGACAGCACGCCCGTGCCACGAACCGCCTCAAGGCCACAATAGCGCGCACGGTCTGGTTGTGCCAAGGAGCACGCCCGTGCCACGACCAGACGTGCGCATTAAATGGCGTGTCTATTTAAAACGCATGCCCTAACCGCCCATCACTTCTCTCTCGCACGCCCTAGCCGTCAAACCCTCCTCTCCAAATTTTCTCTCTTTTTCTCCCTCCGTCTCTCAAATCAAACACACACACACCAAATTTTCACACCATTCTCCTTCACCATGCCTCCTTGATACAAGCGTAGTAGACCCGCTTCGTCGGTTGCCGCTAAAAAACGGCCAATCGCTCGATCCTCCACTGCTCCTCCACCGGGCCCACCTCCTTCAACAACTGCTCCTCCTCCATTTGAGATCGCTTCACCCGAGCAATAAGAAAGGTACAATAAACTATCCCTTCGATCTATTTTACCCAATAGATTCATTGATGAAAATGCCTTAACGCAAGTGGGTCTTTGAGATGCTGTGATAAAACCACTTAGGCGTATAGGATGGGGATAGTTTCTTGAGATGAAGGATCTAGTTTATGCGCCTTTAACTTTAGAATTTTTGAGTTCTTATTCCTCTTTCATTCGATTTTTGCCCGATTTTTGCCTACCCTCTCCCCCAAGCAAAATTCGCTTTAGCGCTTCTTGGTAGAAACTTGCAAAATTCGCTTTAGGCTTCTTGGTAGAACTTTTGAATTATCTGTGAATGAAGTTAGCCATATTTTTGGATTCCCCACGGAAAATGCTCAAATCCAGATAGGTAAGGATTTTCATGACCGTAGTGCATGGCAACATTTTACCGATGAAATTAATTATAATCCTAGGTATTCAAAAGCATCCAAACTAAAGAATCCTGCCCTAAGATACATACACAAACTCTTGTCTAATACTATTTTTGGTAGGAGTGAGAGTGATGGAGTCTTAAGCTTGAATGAATTATACTTTTTGTGGGCGATTGAAAAAAGAGTTTTGCTGAATGTTGGGTATTGGCTTTGCCAAAGATGGGCGAGGGTGGCTAGAGCAGATAAAGGGGCTATCATGATGGGGTGTTTTGTGACCCGCATTGCTACATATTTACAAGTCTGGAACCCGGCTAGACCAATCTATGATAATGTAGGAGGAGGGCGCGGTACCAGATTAGATTTCGATGTCATGATCCACATGAAATTGATTGAAAAGGTTGGAGATGCTTATCGGGTAGTAGGTGATCGAGAGGACAGTGCTGAGAATGAGGGAACCGAGGCCGCAGGTGGTGCTGACATGGAGGAGGCCGCAGGTGGTGCTGACATGGAGGAGGATAATCCGCCTCCTTTTGGTTCTTCTTTTGGTGCAGGTACTTCTGGTGCTGGTCCATCCTTCTAAGGAGCGTCAAGCATGTCCAACGACGAAGTCCTTGCGAGGATGATGTCTCGAATGGACATATTTGACACACGCCTTACCGGGATGGAATCTATGATTGCAGACCGATTTCAATCCATCGAGATTATGCACAGGAGCCTCGACTCTCGCATGGATACACTGCAGGGCCAACTCCAGACCGTTATCCAGCTTTTACAGCCACATCCACCCCCACCACCCAGCTTTTACAGCCCCATCCACCTCCACCACCGGAGCCTTGATTGATTTTGACTTATCACTTGTTTTCTTATTTTGCTTTTGTTCTCATACACTAATCTGTTTGTGTTTAATTTTTTTTTTCTGTTATTTGACTATTATAACTCTTAGTAGTTTCTTTTCTCTTAATGTTGGTTGTTTAGCTATGACATTCCAACACCTAGTTCCATTGTATTTTTCAATACAATTTCGGTAATGCTACTCCACTCTTTTATTTCGTTTGCTCTGTTAATGCAATAAGTTTGGGGAAATAAGTATATTTTCTACACATTGGGGTCAATGTGTTTGATTAAATTGGGGGAAGGAAATTTTAGCTAAAATTTTATTTTTTTGCTTAACATGATTGGAATGATTATAAGCAGGCTTGAAGGTTGTCACAATTTAGTAATATGTGATGAATTTAGTTGATTTTCTATTCTAGTATACTTAAGCTCTAAATTTAAATTTTTGACTTAACATGATTCATTGGGATTTAACTATTTGTTCTAAGATTATTAAACACTAATTTTTTATGAAATTTATGATATATAGGACATGTTCAATCTAAAGTTATTTTAACCTTTGCATTCCTAGGAACAAATTAGAATTCCCTTTGAGGCCACAATTTTAAATGCTTACATTAAATGCTTACATTTAAGAAGAAATGATTTAGGCATTCTTTGTTGAACTTCATATTTAGCCTAGACCACCTAAGTTAAAAATATGACTTTTGCAACCAGTTTTGAAGCCTATAAAGCTTTCTTGTTCACCCTTATTAAACCTAGCCATTAAACTAATTTCAATTCTTACCCTGAGTGCAATAATGTATAATTGAATGATTTGACTTTTTATTAAAACATAGCGAAAAAAGGGAGAAAATATTATTAACACTAGCAAATGTACCAAGTGAGAAAAATCAAAAGAGAGACCCCCCATAGAAAAAGCAATCAATCAAAGAATTCAAGTTTGGGGAAATTAAGTGCAAGGAAGAAATTAGCAAAATATTACAGAAAGACCTTGCCAAAATATTGCCAAAATATCTCTATGTCACAAGCTAGTAAAGAATTTCAAGACAAAAACTCCCTTGAAACAAATAGTTTTGATAGAATGGAAATCTGGATATTATACATTCTTTTGCACTCTTTGTCTATCTTTTATCCCCTTTCTTTGATCAGCTAAAATTAAACCCCGAAAACCCCATTACAACCTAAAATAAAGACCTTTTGATCTTCTAAATTGTATGCATTTCAATTGTGGAGAAGGGACAACTAATCTTGCATATGGGAATGTGAATTTATACTATCAATTATCTTATTTTAAAGGTTGAATAATTCTTGTAGATTGTTCATATCCTATCTATCGTAAGTTGAATATTTATTAGTGTTGAAAATCCTTTTGACTTATGTTTAAATCAAGGAATGTGTTTTATCAAAAAAATTGAATTTTCGCTTAAATATAATTAGCATGGAAAACAATTGATTTATTCACATATTGATTTATTCACATATTAACAATTGTGATATCTTTTTGAGTTTATGAATAATTATCACCAACTATAGCAAGCTAGTTTTTTTTGTCGGATTATTTTTGTTCTTCTTACTTTTTTTTTGTTGCTTGAGGACAAGCAAAGGGTTTTAAAGTTTGGGGAATTTTGATAAAGTTATCCATTTTTATAGTGTTTTTAGTATAGCTTTATTTTAGAATTTTTATTAAATTTATCACTTAATGTATTTTTACTTCATTTTAGTATAATTTTTGTTCAAAGATAATTTTTGTTCAAAGCTTCCTTGAATCATAATCCACTTGATCTAAAAGAATTTGCAGGGTTTTGGCACAGAAAAGAGCATTACAAAGTAAAATACTTAGGCTCGAGCATGCCCAGCCCATGCACTTTAGCACGCCCATGCTAAAACTAAATAAGAGAAATCAAGTGGAGAGTCAGGGGCTAGCACAGCTAGCCCGTGCTATAGGACACGCCCGTGCCCAAAGGAACCTCAGGGCGTGTCTTCCTAGCACGCCTGGGATGAAATTTATCTTGGAAAGTCAGAGCCTAGCACGCCCCAGCCATGCTAAGGTGCACGCCCGTGCCACAAAGACTACTCTAAAGCGTGTTGCATAGCACGACCCGTGCTCAATCATTCATAGTTCCAGACTCTAGCACGCCCAAGCCTTGTTAGATGGCACGCCCGTGTTTCAAAGGCAGAGCTGACGTGAACTAAAAATGCAAATCAATCCTTTTCTCATATGGGCCCGCCTCAGATAGTTTCCTAAACGTACTAAACAAGATCTAGACCTATTTTGGAAGAGAAAGGAGTCCCAATTAAAAAGAAATCTAAGGCCTAAACAGTCATGATCTCCTATAGAGGATTTTGCACTAAATAAGGATTCTATTTCCTAAACGGAGTCAAATTTGCCTTCAGGAAGAGGTCTGTATAAAGAGGGGAGCTTTTCATTGATTGGATAATCTCGAAAATTGAGTAGTTTTTCTAGGATAGTTCTTCTCTCTCTCAAAGGTTTTAAGCATCCAAAGAATTCATGCCAAAAAAAAAGTTCCAAGGGGGAAAAAAGGGCCCCATCCACTTAGCTGTTACCTAGTTTTATCTTCTAAACTCCTTAATCTTGTTTTCTTTTCATTGTTTATTACTGATTATGGAAGATTTTGATTCAAGTATTACGAGTTTTATTTAATTACTATGTCTATCTAGCTAAACTCTTATACTAGGGATTTGATGTAACTTAATTCGATTCCAATTTATAATATTAGATTTGCTTTTCATTGTTCTTGTTATAATTTATTACTGAGCTTAAAGCTTCCAGGCAGAGTTTTCCTCTTAGATTGAATTATTTTATTAATCACTATTGAGAGAAGGGTTTTTGATATGAAAAAGGTAATAAATTACTTGAGAATCATAACTTGATGCGGAAGCTATATAGTTTGACTCAAGGGGGGGTTTTCATAAGTTAATGACCTTAGGTTATGAATTCACAAAGCAATCACAAAACTTAATGATTTAATTTATGTTTGATTGCTTAATTTATGCCTGATTACTCTATTGAAAGATAGGTAATTAGACTAGATTAGAATAGCTAACAAAACATCGGGAGAGCTTGTCAGTGAATTTAGGGTTGTTTCTCCTACTTAAACAATTAAAATCGATTAACAGACTAATGAAATAAATTGGATAGAATTAAGTGAAATCAAATTCCCTAGTAGTTCAAATTCCTTGGTTTCTTTTCACCTGACTTTGTTGTTCTTTTTGTTTATTTTCGAATTTAATTGCCTTACAAACAAATCTTCTCTTATTGGTCGTTTTAAATAATAAAGGTTAACATAATTTTGGTACTTTGATATACAATTTCCCTATGGATACGATACTTTTACTCATTGGTACTTGATATACAATCCCTATGGATACGATACTTTACTCATTCTATATTACTTGTTGCGATTTCGTACACTTGCGAAAATCTCTGTCAACCCCCAAAGCATGCTTTAAAATATTTTTCAAAAAAATAATCCATGATCCTTGTGTCAAGTGCACTTAGGAGGCCCACCCCCATTCGGGCTGGACGGACCTCACCCGTCTATTTCTCTTTTCTTTCCTTTTTTTTTTCCTTTTTGTTACTTTTCTTTCTTTTTTCTTTTATCATCAATGCGCATCAAATTACAGAGTGCATAGGGGGCGCCACTCCACCCACTTACGGCCCATTGTTGGCATTCTCACCATGCCCGTGCTCTCACCCTAGGGTAACCCACATCATTCTAACTCCACGGCACATCATAGATAAGTCATATCCAATCACAAAATTTCATATCACTCACACAGTGTATGATATCCAGCATCTCTCTACGTTCCAATATACAACTATATGTGTTTGATGCACGCTTATGTGGCACTTCTACATAAATGCATGTTTCACATAGATATAATATTATACATGTATGCATAATTGTATAATGCATAAGCGATGCAGGTTATCTAACTCTACTCACAGTTCTTTATCATCCTTAATAGGACTATCTTTGTTATAGCTCCCTTGCAGCTTTTGTCTCGTCATTCTGAAACCTTATAAGCATTTAGAAAGAAATTTCTAGTAAGAAAATTTAATTCTGGAACCTTAATCACCGGATTCGATGGTCAGTGGTCAGAAAATGAACAAAAGAAAGAGGGAGAGAGCTGTCGGTGTTAGCGAGGAAGAAGAATGAGGTTTTTTGTGTTAAGTTTATGGGAAAATAATTAATTCATCCCTGAGGTTTGACCAAACTAACTAAGTCACCCAGTAGTTTGACAATATTAATTAATGGTGCCTGAGGTTTATCTCCGTCAAACCACTTGGTCTTTTCATCCATTTTCTCCATATTTTTCTGTTAAAACCTTTAAAAAAGACTAAAAAACCTTGACACTTAAGAAGGGTAAATAATTAATTCATACCTGAGATTTGACCAAACTAAGTCATCCGTACAGTTTAACAATATTAATTAATGATCCCCGAGATTTACCTCTGTCAAATCATTTGGTTATTCCGTCCATTTTTTCCAGATTTTTCCATTAAAACCTTCAAAAAATAGTCTAAAATACCCTAACATTTAAGAAGAAAAAGACTAAACTAACCAAGGTTAGAATTTTCATTTGTCGTGGAGGGAAAACGAAGAGTCAGGGTATACATTGATTATTTGATGTTCACCCAAAAAAAAAATTGATCAACATAATGTGTCACTATATTGTCTTGAGCCACCAACAAAAAGATGAAAACACAAAAAGATGAAAAGAAAAAATAGCATCGACGTTAATTTCAATAAAAAATAGGCATTAATTTAAGAGAATCGAGTTAATTTCAATAAAAATAATAGGCATTTAATTTAAGAGAACAATTTATTTTATATATTTCATTGCAAACTACAACTAATGAAATGAAGGTAGGACTATAGGAATAGTAAGAATATTTTTTTAAAAAAATTCACCGTTTTTATAGAATTCCAATTGTAAATTTGATAAGAATTAAGTATCATTCGGTTATAAAGCAAATAACCTAGGTTAGTTTAGTTTTTTTCTTCTTAAGTGTAATGATATTTTCATCTTTTTTTTAAGATTTTAACAGAAAAATCAGTAGAAAATAAACAGATTGACCAAATGGTTTGATGGAGGTTAACTTCAGGGATCATTAATTAATATTGCTAAACTCCAAGAATGACTTACACAAGAATATAAAAAGAATTTTTTAAAACAACATCGTTTTATTAGCAATACATCTGTAGGTAACATTCTAGCTACGGATAATTCCACAACTATTTATCTCGCGCCAAAATAAATTTTTATCTGTAGCTATGTTGATACTATTTCGTGGCTATTGAAACGCGCGAAAAACAATTGCGAAATTTAGCTACGAAATTTTTTTCCATAGCTAAATCAGTATAGAATAGCTTCAAAACTCTGTAGCTAATTTTTTCATTTGTTCTTTCTTTTTATTAGAATTTTTCTGTCTCTAGGCGTAGCCAATCGGTAGCAAAATAGCTATGAAGTTGCTCTTAGATTTAGAGTTTTAGGTTTGAAGAAGAGGTTTCAATTCTCATTATAATTTTTTCTATTTACAACTCTTGTCTTATAGATAATTTATAGACAATTTAACATAATTCTAGAGATCCTATATCATCTAATTCAGGAAATGATTGATCATACCATTAAGGTGGTCAATCCTTTCCTTTTACTGTACAAGGATTGATCCTAGGGATCTTGTATCGTCTAATTTAGGAAATGATTGATCCTACCATTAAGGTGGTCAATCCTTTCTTTACTGTACAAGGATTGATCCTAGGGATCCTGTATCGTGGGATCCTTGTATCGTCTAATTTAGGAAAGGATTGATCCTAGGGATCCTGTATCGTCTAATTTAGGAAATGATTGATCCTACCATTAAGGTGGTCAATCCTTTCCTTGTACAATTTATTCTTCTAATACTCCCCTCAAGTTGGGTCGTGGAACCTTCAACACCCACCTTGCACAACGTTTCATGGAAGACTCGCCCTGTCACTGCCTTGGTCAGAATATTTGCCAGCTGATCCTCGGATCGAACATATGGTAGACTGATGATCCCTCCTTCTAATTTCTCTTTAATGAAGTGCCGGTCCACTTCAATATGCTTCGTCCTGTCGTGTTGCACTGGATTTTCTGAGATGTTAATTGCAGCTTGGTTAGCACACCCAAGCTGACACGTACTCTGAGGTGGAAATCCAATCTCAGTTAGTAACTTCTTAGTCCATAATAGCTCCACTAATCCAATCTCTGCTTCTGCACTAGACAGGGCTACAACTTTCTGCTTCTTGCTTTTCCAAGTTATAAGGTTCCCACCAAAAAAAGAAAAAAATATCCCAATGTCGATCTCCTGTCTACTGGATTCCCGACCCAATCAACATCTGTATACCCAAGTATCTCCAAGTGTCCATTTTTCCTGAACATGATTCCTTTCCCTAGTGACCTTTTCAAGTATCGTACAATTCTCAAGGCAGCATCCATATGTTTCACCTGTGGCTTGTGCATGAACTGGTTCACTACTCCGACAACATACGCTATGTCAGGTCTAGTGTGTGAGAGATAGATGAGCTTCCCTACTAGTCTTTGGTAACTCTCACGATCTATCATGTCTGCTTCCTCTAATATTTTTAGACCATGATTCACCACGATAGGGATCTCAGCTGGCTTAGAATCAATCAATCCAGTCTCAGTTAGGACATCAAGGATATACTTTCGCTGAGATATGAAAATCCCTTGATTTAATCTCAGTACCTTGATTCCCAAAAAATACTTCAGTCCCCACAAATCTTTCATTTCAAATTCTTTAAACAAGTTTCCTCGGAGATTTGCAATTTCTTCCGTATCATTACCTGTAATGATCAAGTCATCGACGTAGATAATTAGGCATGTAATCAGCTCTCTTCTTCTCTTTAGAAATAAAGTGTGATCCGAGTTGCTCTGTCGATACCCGTAGCGATTCATCGCAACAGTAAATCTTCCAAACCATGCTCTAGGTGACTATTTTAGCTCGTATAATGCCTTCTTCAGTCGACATACTTCTCCCTGTTGAAATTCCTTGGTAAACCCTGGTGGTGCTTCCATATATACTTCTTCCTTGAGGTCACCATGAAGAAAGGCATTTTTAATATTAAACTGATGAAGTGGCCAATCCAGAGTGGCCGCCACTGAAAACAATATCCAAATCATATCAATTTTTGCTACTGGAGTAAATGTTTCTGAGTAATCCACTCCATGTGCCTGAGTGTATCCCTTTGCCACAAGATGAGCTTTATATCTTTCTATGGTTTCGTCTGCCTTGTGCTTCACTGTAAAAACCCATCTGCACCCAAATGTCTTCTTTCCAGTAGGTAGTTTGCACTTTTGCCAGGTTCCATTTTTTTTCAAGAGCCTCCATTTCAACTTCCATAACCTATCTCCATTCCTTCTTTTGTTGAGCCTCTTGTACTATTCTAGGAATAGCTTAAGTGTATAGTATTGTTGTGAACACTTTGGCTACTTCAGACAAACTCCCCCTGGGAAGGTTAGCTACTGGATATCTGGACGTTCTGGGTTCATGTTCTGGTGAGTATCTCTTCAGAGGTATACCTTGGGTGCTTCTATGAGGAAGAATATATCTCCCTGTATTCTCAACTACTTCTGTCTCAAGAGCTGCATGTTCATGTTCAGAGTAATGTGAAGCAGAAGTAAAATCATTATGAACTTGGGTACTTACCTCTTGGACATCCAACTGTGGAGTCCTAAGTGTGACACTGAATTCGGTAGTTTCTACATTGTTTGAAGCAGGCTCAACAGATCCACACTCAATGAATCCACTAGCTTTTTTGTTGGATTCACCGACAGACAAAGTTGGACTGAGTAACCAACTCAGTGGGTCAATTTTTGTTTTACTCTCCCCAGACCACTGTGTTGGGTGTGGTAAAAATATTCAGTTTCAAGAAAGTCGTAGTCCATTGTGGTGTACATACGACGAGTTTTGGGGTTATAGCAGCGATAGCCTTTTTTGTTAATCCCATATCCCACAAAGACACATTTGACTGCACAAGGATCAAATTTCGAACGTTCAGTCTTTGGAATATGAACAAAGATTGAGCATCCAAAAATTCGAGGTGATAGTGTCAAAGCTGGGGGCACTTAGGTGTGTTCAGAGAGAGATTGTAGAGGGGTTTTTAGGTTAAGTATCTTAGTGGGTTAACGATTAAGAAAGTACACTACAGTGGCTACGGCTTCAGGCCAAAAAGACTGAGGAAATTGAGATTCAAGCATTAAGGCTTGGGTGATTTCAAGAAGGATTTTGTTTTTCCTTCGGCTACACCATTCTATTGTGGGGTGTTCGAACAAGTGGTTTGGTGTACTAACCCATTTTCCCGAAAGAAGGTTTACATGGCAAGATTGACAAATACCCCCCCATTATCAAATCTGAGTATTCTAAATTTGTTTTTGAAATTGGGTACGGATGAGCCCCCCCATTATCAAATCTGAGTATTCTAAATTTGTTTTTGAAATTGGGTACGGATGAGATTGTAAAAATGTACAAATTTCTGTGGAACCTCAGATTTGTGTTTTAAAAAATATAACCACGTCATACGAGTACAATCATCAATAAATAACACAAAATACTTAAAAACATTATTTCCAGAGTTCAAAGCAGGACCCCAAACATCAGAGTGTACTAAATCAAATGCATGTTCAACCCTAGTGTTACTAGAAAAAAAAAAAAGGCTTCCTATGGCTTTTTGCCAAAACACAATTATCGGAAGGAGTATTATTATGAAACTGAGGAAACAGGACGGGTGCCATGCCATGTGACGGGTGTCCCAATCGTCGGTGCCACAACCAACTCTATCGACCAATCGTCCCATGAGCTAGTAGTGCGAACCCTTTCTGAGCCACTTCGTCGACATAGTACAAACCATCGTATTCAGTGCCATGCCATGCCTAATAATCTCCTGTGTCTGGATGTCCTATAAAAGGAAAAAATTCGATGCATTAGAAGCAATCTCCTGTGTCTGGATGTCCTATAAAAGGAAAAAATTCGATGCATTAGAAGCATACAATTCAGTTCTTTTGTCACTTGACTAACGGATAGCAATTAACAAGACAATGATGGGACATAGAGACCATTGGACAATTTCAGGGTTGGGGATAACTCTATGGACCCTGCCCCTTTAATAGGTACAAAATCTCCATTGACGGTCTGAATTTTATGTTTTTCTGGTATCAGTTGCCGCACAGTCAAATAACCATTGAGTATTTTTTTCCACCCTTCGGTTCTTAGGCTATATAGGCTGAGGGGTATTTATTTATTTTCTACCTACCCAAATTTTTTATCATACCCCGGGAATGATTTCTATTTTTTTTTTTTGGTTTTTTTTCTGTTTTTCTCAAAAACTTTCGGTGTCAATTCTGAATTGTTTTAAAAGGGAATTTAGGACTTCTTAAGGACTTAATTGCATACAATCAGAACTTTCAGTGCTTAATTTAGGTAGATCAAAACAATTAGGTGCAAAATAAATAGGATTAAGAATTGAAGGGTTTGGAGGTGATTTTCCCTTCCTAAACCCTATACCTGTCCCATCTCTTTCTCCTCTCCCATTTGCTTCGGCCGCCCCTCTTCCTATTCCAATTGCAGCAAATCCTCCATCTTCGCCGCTGTTGTGGACGCTGGCGACATCTTGGTTGCTGGTCACGACGGCAGCTCGGCCACTTTTTTCTCGATCGCGATTTCTCCTCTTCGGGTTGCCCTTCCACCATTCAGGAAAACCAATGAGATGAAAGCATTCATCCTTGATGTGTACGGTTAGGTTGCAATGAGAACACTTGAGGTCACTCCGATCAATTTTCCCTTGAAATAATGAACTTGCTGCTCCGTTTGCCAAGTCTAATCAGGGCTGTGATTCACTGTGCACTTGGTTTTTTTCTTCACCATCGACCTGGACCTCTCCCCCTATCCTCTTGCGGCTAACCCACTACCAATGCCTGGAGTTTCACCATTATCCATGGCTACCGATGGATTGAGTATGTTCATCCGGGCGGCCTCCCTCCGGACGGTAGCATACGCTGCTTCAACGAATGGTAAGGGAATTTCTTTCAGTAAATCATGCTTGACCGAATCAAATCGATCATTCATTCTTCCGGTGAGAAATGTTACAGTCGACCTTTCTTACTTTAATTGTAATATTGAAGAAATTTACTGGGCTGTCATTGGATTGGGTTGCTTCTGGTCTATTTCTCCACCAAATTGCTTGAAAAATACTGATATGTTCCAGTGTTAGTTGCCGGTTGCTGTCATTTGCTTTTGTCATCATGTCGAAGAATTTTGCAAGGCATCTCCCACTCCGGTACATCAGCCGCCCAGACCATCCCACAGGTTCTTTTGGCCGTCGGATATTCGACGTCACTAGCTAACAGTCCGGTCAATGGCTTTGAATGATCCATGAAAAAAACTTGAAAAAACTTGGAGATCCTTTTGCTCCCATATGGCAAACACTGGGTCTTCTGTGCCTGGAGGTGGGGAATTTCCAGTGATATGGTCCAATCGTCCCCTTGCACTGATGGCCAATCTCATCAGTCTTGACCATAGGGAGTAGTTGTGATAATTTAGTTTAATATCGAGTGAGGCTGTTTGGTTATTGTTTGATTGAATTGTGGTATGTTGTTTTAACAACTGGGCAATCTGTGTTGACAAGGCTTCTATGGCTTCAGTCAGTGCCGGATTGACACTGCTGTTGGCTTCATCACTCATGTCGCTGGATAGGTAAGTTGCTGGTAAATGATGAACAAGTAATCGAACCCTAGGATTGATACTGCTCTGATACCATCTTAGATTTAGAGTTTTAGGTATAATTTTTTCTGTGTACAACTCTTGTCTGATAGACAATTTAACAGAATTCTAGGGATCCTATATCGTCTAATTTCGGAAATGATTGATCATACCATTAAGGTGGTCAATCCTTTCCTTCTACTGTACAAGGATTGATCCTAGGGATCCTGTATCGTCTAATTTAGGAAATAATTGATCCTACCATTGAGGTGGTCGATCCTTTCCTTTTACTGTACAAGGATTGATCCCATCATTAAGGTGGTCAATCCTTTCCTTGTACAATTTATTCTTCTAACAGTTGCATCCGTAGCAATATCAATATTTTTTTTAGTGTTTCAAAACCTGTAGAAAAAAAATGTTTTGATGAATTTAAAGCACCATTTAGCTACTTCTTTAAAGTGTAATTTTCATTGAAGTTTGCCTTCATAATCTAACTTGCACTTCCTCATCTTTGAGGTCTATTAGCTACCATTGTTGCTATTATGCTTGCCTGCACCTCCAAATCTTGATCACTGTTCGATCGGTAAAATTCTCACGGAGTTTCATTTATGAATTTCATGTGAATATATATATAAATTAGTGAGTGGCAGCATCAGATCCTTTTTTTTTCTCTTACATCCCGTAAAATGAGAAGTAATTGGTGATCTTCAACCTGCATAGAAGGATCCCAATGCTAACGATAGATCAAAATCTAGCATATCTTTAATGTAAAGTACATCTTCATAGCTACTTTCAGGAAGCTAAAACGTTGAAAATCCCACTAATCTACCCATCTTCTGGTTTGTTCATCTAAAAAATAAATATGAAATTTGAGATATTTTATGTATAATTATGATAAAAAAATCTCATCAACAAATCAATTTAAATCATGCCTCCCAAGAGTCATAAAAATGGCTCCAAATGTTGGTTGACTAAAAATTTACAACTACTTGTTGATGAAAAACATCTCAAAATACTTTCACAAACAAAAATAACAAAAGTAAAAATCAATGAAAATTAAAGAGAAAAAAACTACAAATAATATAAACCAAAATATTTCAATTAAAAGGAAATTAAAATTAAAAAGCTGTCTAAATTAATAATAGGTTAATTGGTATTTGATACTAGTAATGTCAATCCTCAGCAACAATGCTAAAAACCTTAACAGGGCAAATTCGTATGTGTACGAAAATTCACAAACAAGTAATTTAAAGAGTGAGTAGAGTTTGTCGTCGCAAATGAAGATTGTATTATAAGTTACCAAAATTATGGTTAACCTATTTATTTTAAATGACAATACAGAGAATATATTTGAAAAATAAAAGAAAAAATGAGAGCAATAAGAAATCCAAACAAGATAATTTGATAAAAAGAAATCAAAGGTTAAAAGCTATTTTAGAGATTTGGCTTCACTTTTAATTATATCCAATTCATATTTTATTAGTTTTGATTTACTCAATTTTTAATTGTTCAAGAAGGGAAAAACCAACCCTAAAATTAGCTAACAAGTTTCTCCCGATGTATTAATTAGCTATTTTAACCCTAAAGTTTATGAATTACCTATCTTGTTCCAATAGAGCATCAACATGAATTAAAATCATTAAGTTTTATGGTTTGTTTTTATGAATTCATAAACCTTAAGGTCATTAGCTTCTGAAAACCCCCAAGAGTACAAACCATTATAGCTTCACATCAAATTATTTATCTCATGTAATTTATTGACTTTTTTCATTTTATCAAAAAACCCTTCTCCCACATAATGACTAATGAAATTAAATTCAATCCAGGAGAGAAACTCTGCCTTGGAAGCATTAAGTCAATTAATAAATTATACATGAACAAGGAAAAACAAATCTAATATATTAAATTGGAATAGAAATAAGGCCCCACTCAAATTCCCTAGTATAAATGTTTAGTAAAATAGTAATTAAATTAACTCAAATAAACTTGTAAAATATTCTCATAATCAACATAAATATTGAAAATAAAAATAAGATGAAGAGAGTTAGAAATAAAAACTAAATCGACCAAAATTGAGCTTATGTAGCGCTTCCTTGAATTTTAATCTACAACTTATTGCTTTGAAGTCTGTAAAGAGAGTAGCGAATAGAATATGGATAAATGAATGATGATGTATATCTATCTTCCTAACTAGTGTAGGAGATTTCTCATTTACATAGACTTCGTAGGCCTTTGACTTCTAATTAGGAAAACCGCCTACTTGTTCAGGAAGAAATAGATTAACAATAGGAAACAATTTCAAATCTTGTATTTCTTCAAATTAGGAGACCAAGGGTTGATCAATTAGGGATAGAACGGGCGGCATTAGGATAATAGTTTGGTTGGTCCCACTCTTCTTATTGATATTTGTCAAATCCTAATTTAAATCCCTATAAACCTTCAAACCAAGATTTGAAACAATAAAGGAAGCAAAATTAACAATTTAAAATAAAAATATAAATAAAATTAAATAAAAACTAATTCAAAGTAAATAAAAATACTACAAAAATCCTGACAAAAACTATATTAAAAAATACTATAAAAAAATAACCTTTTTATTTGGCTTTTTGGTATGCTCTCTTTAGCATTTGAGTCTTTTTTTCTTTTCTCTTCTAAAAAAACCCATAACCCTTAGCCACCTTTACCTACTAATATATTTTCCTTAGGATCATGGGAAACAATCTATGGAAGCTCTTTGCTTTTGCTGGAGGAGGAAGAGGATGGACAAAATTAGATGTGGTTTTTCCTCCTCCTACAAACCCTTCTATTTGAGTCTTATCTTATGGCAATTTTCCTAACCCTAGGCATCCAATTTAATTTTCCTTCCATGTGCAACCTTTTAGCGGATCATGTGGTATCCCATTGGTGGTTGCAGCGATCACAGATCTCGCGGAGCTAAATGCTTTCTTCTTTATCGATTTTTAACCGATTGTTGATAGAGATTAGAGTTATTATTGTGCTCTCCATCTGGTACTATAAATAGAAACCTGTTTAATCTTGCACCAGCTTAAAGCGGGTCTTGGACTTGTTAACCCTTATTCCACGTCCACTCTTTGGTGTACAAGTACACAATACCCCAATTGGGCTTTATTCAGGAAACAAGCTGGCAAGATTACTTGGTGACTTTATTAGGGGTTCATAGAGTATGACACGAACTCATATCAATAGGTACTTAACGTTTCATTCGCGAAATCCAGGGTTTTGTTTAGAGGGTAAGGCAACGCTTACGTCGAAAGAAGAAACTGTTTTACACTAAGTGGAGATGCACTGTTTCTGTTGTTTTGAGTATAACAGGATCTTTCCAATCTATTATTTCTTCTTCTTAATGGTCGACTAGTGGCACACTGACAGCTTTTTTGTGAGCAGGGGCTTCATATTGAAAGGGGAGGATTAGTGTCTATCTTGGGATGATAGAATTTCATTGTTCTATAAGCGGAGTTCACAGAGACTTTAGTAGGTGGTTTGGAGATGATTTTGGTAACAATATAAGGCACATATAAAAATTGGGTGGTGGGAGTAGTGTTGCATGCTGGAACTTCTAGTTTTAACAATGGTGGGATTGGGGACGTATGCGACGCTGCCAAGTTAATTAAGGGCGGGGATTAATAGTTAGGGAATACCAGTGGTGATTATGGACCATGGAAATCACCCAGATTTAACAGACACAACAACTGAATAGGTGAACCGAATGGAGGAGGAAAAGGGTTCCATTAAAACCTGAAAGATTTGAAGAAAAGGACTTGAGAAACAAAAACAAGGATTTGCCTTAACAATTTCCCCTTTAAAAAGGGATTATCATTGAAGGTTTAAGTTCTTTTTTTCTCCTCCCTTTT
>NW_023591126.1:177391-196119 GCF_014843425.1 Jatropha curcas
AGCAGAGAGATACCAGAATGGTTTGTTTCCCTGCTAACCACTGATACCACAGGGGGCGCTATCAGCAAACTTGAACACAAGTCCAGACGCTCGTGCCCTTTTCTCTCAACACTCTACTTCTTGCCTTTCCCCTCGTACAAATCAGAAATCAACCTAATTACCCGCCAACAAGATCAAATGTATCATCCCTATTTTAGCAAATACCATCAGACCCAGAACTTCGAAGTTTCCATAAAGGCAATATCTTAGTATTCTCTTACCGGCAAATTAAACTGAGATTTCTTCTGGGACACCGCACTTCCTCTGGAAAACACTCTAGCACACCTAGACAAACACTAACAGTGTTAAATGTTCTTGGTCCCTGCTTGCTGTTTTAGCAATTATACGCAAAGAACCAATCAATACTTCTAAACAGCTTGATATCCACCGTCTTTTGCCTTTTTCGATCTTTTTCTACATTTTCGACGATGGCACTCATTGCGTGTATAACATACCGGCATTTTCCCATTTTGAATCGCTTCAAACCACCTCTCATCAGTATATATAGATTGCTTGATTACTCGCAAATCATTCTCCCACATTGTCTTGATTTGAAGCCTAAGGAAGAAATTTAATTCTCGACATCATAACTCCCATTTCAAACTGCCACCCTGGCATTAATCTTAGAAAATTTCTTACAAAAGAAAGGTGTTAGTAAGAACAAAGATTATGGTATCAACATATATTTGTACAACTAGTAATATCATGTGCTTTTCGCTATTAATTAATGAAACTAGTGGTTGCTATCAACCTTTCCTTTACAAACACACCATTTTCTATAGCAAATTACTCAAGTACTTTTCATATCAACTCTAGGCAGGCTGCTTTAAACCATAAGACTTATAGTAAGTATTTGTAACTGCATTAGAGTTTATCCATAATCTCAAAGGCCGAGGTTGTTCTAACATTACACCTTTCAAATATCATTTTAGAAACCGTTTAGAAAGTTACTATTTACACATCCAATTTGATACAACATGAAGTTTTTTAACAGGCATGCAAATAGCACAAAGCATTTCTAATTGGCTCAAGTTTCCCTTTAAAGCCACACGGAAAGAGCAAGGTTTCATCAAAAATCGATTGGCATTCTTCTTTGTTCCAATCAGTTACCGTTGTTCTATCAAGCTTGATTTCTATAACACCCATTTTGTTCCAATAACAGACTGGTTTTTTAGGTCTAGAAACAATTTCCAAAACTCTGGTTTATCTCAAATTGCATTTAGCTCTTCTTGCATAGCAAGAATCAACTTTCATCATTTTTGGCATTCTTTCTACTTCTAAATTTTTAGGTTCTATTGAGAAATGAAGCAACATTACCAAAATAATTCTTCTAAGTTAGAAGCTTCTAGTCATCAACTCCTATTCTGAGGGATTGTCCATTATGTTTTTCTTGGGGATGATACTTATGAAATCCGCCCATTGCTTTTGGTCATTAGAGAAATCTTCAATTTTCTGTTTCTACGCATTTGGCTTTCAACTATGCTTTCTGAATCTTACATGTTTACATTCTGGTTTCAAGCTGACCCTTATTGAATGGATCTCTCGATCGCATTTCTGGCTCCGTTCTAGTTGTTCTGAATTTATCATTCCTGCTTCTTCAAGAGGATTAGAATCTACAAACCTCATCACTTTCTAATATGTTCTAAGGAAGTAGAGTTCAGTTTCATCAAAACACAACATGTAATGATTCTTCTACAGACTAGAGTTCTTATTTATTAAATAATTCTAATATGCTTATGCTATTCTTAAAGAATACCCAGAAAATTCCTATCTAAGAAATTTTGCATCAAATTTAGCAAGAATGATTTTTTTTCTTGTTATCTAGAATAGAAGCATTTGCACCTAAAGATATGAAAAATAACCAGATATTCAGTTTTTCTACCTCTGTATAGCTCATCAGGAGTCCTTTTTAAAGTTCGAGATCTTACCAAAGCCACTATTTAGAATATTAACAGGCAGTGGTTTGACGATGCTTCTGCCAGAATACTTTTGGGTAGTTTTAGAAACTTTGCAATGGTTACTTGGCCATCTCTTGAAAGTTGTTCTAATCCTTGCATTCCACCTAACTCCATTTTAATTGAGGTGTTCTAAAGAGTGTTTGAGAAGTTAATGGAAAGAGTTCACATGTAACTTCGTTGCAAAAAAGCATAATGAATTTCTGATTTTTCAAATTACTCCTTCCATGAATCAACTTCTAATTGCCGTGATGTTGTATCCTTTCTCATTTTGTATTTTCTTGCATACGATTGAACAAACGTGTCATAAAAATGACTCATCATTATTTCTAAAGGAGAGTGTCCAGGTGAATCTTGAGTATTCATCTACAATAACAAAATGACAAATAGAAATTTCTCAAGACTAGAAAGAGAGTAAATTGGACCAAAAAATCAAGGTGCAAGGCAATTTCTATAGGTTAGCAAGTAGAACCAATGCCCTTGATCGATTTTAAAAGAAGTTCTGGTTTGTTTGCCTCCATTTGGACAAAGCATACAACAAATGTGAATCTTTTTCAAATTTTCAACTTTGGGTCAAACCAACGAACAATCTTATATCTTAGACAATATTTAAAAAAATAAGGTGCATGACATATGCATGTCCAAGTACTTTATGCATAAAAACCAACTAGAATTAAATCAAATAGTAAACTAAACATATATTCCTGGTTATAGCATATCAGAGAGATCTATACTAGTTTTGATTATATTTCCAAACCTTGTTTCCGAACGAACAAGATTTTATTATCAATGCAATGTTCTGAACCTTCACAATGAGAAGGTTCAAAGATCACTCTTACTATTTTTATCACAAATTCTAACTCACACTTAACAAGTTTATAATGAAATCCTTTCCTTAACTAAGCATACATCTTCTATCGAAGGATTAGAAAACCTAAACCACACCAATTACCACAACGAATTTTTTACCTTTATGCTTTGGTCTCCAAAGCTTTACTGTACACTTTCCCCTTTTTCTTTTCTAAGTCTGGTGAAACTTCTTTTTGGTCAACCAAAGGTCAATATGCCCTAGAAGCAAGTACTAATCCATGTACCCCATCATCTGTTTTCAGCTTATCGCTCCTTAGGCACACTAAAAAGATCAAAGCAGATTTAGGATACCCTCATATTGGGCCCTGAGGGTTAGTGGTCACAGGTGCATATGAATTCTTCTTTTTGTTCGAAAGCTTTGATTTTCTAAAAGTCACAACATTCAGAAACATGACAGATTTTTACTAATTAGAAACACGGTTCAGTTTAGAAATGCTATTAGAACATTGTTTTCTACTTTAGAAAATGATAATCTGAATTGAACTTTAGACTTCTAATCTCAGTTTGTCAAGGAATCTCATTTTCGAGAATTCAGATTTTTGCAATATTTTTCTTCTTCAAGATGTGTCAGATTTTTCAAGAAAATCCGATTATTACAACTTTTTAAGATCTTTCGATTATCTATAATGAGTGTTTGCATGATAACTTCTTGATAAAAAGCATCTTTTAAATGATTACTTTCACATTTTAGTTTTTGAAATCTTTCTTTAGAACTTTATGAGGCTTTCTAACAAGTATTTTCAAACTCATTGCAAAGATTATTATAAGTATTATAAGAAGAATCACTCTTCTGGATTCGGGTTCAGAAATACTTACAAGTGGCTTTTCATCATTCTCATGGATCATGCATTTGTTATTCGTTGATTCCCAAAGCTTTCTGTGTTGAAGTCAGAGCTGCTGATATTCTTTAGATTCAGAGTCGATAGTAGCCATCAGACAGATATTAGAATCATCGTGGCTTTCAGATTGAATCAATCTGAATCACTCCAGCAGGCTACGAAAAGCCTGCTTCAGCTTCTCTTTCGTTGACTTCTTTTTCCAGTTTAGGAAGTTAGGCCATTTGATGTGGTCACAGGATTTGTTGCGATTCATGGAAACCAACCACTTCAGAAGGTTTCCTTTCTTAGGCCAAGTTTCACTACTTTTGATGGAAAAGTTTCTTTTTATTAAACCTTTTTCTGATGGCCTTCCACCTTAATCGGATAGAACTTTTTAAAATCTTTTTAGCGAACGAAAGTGCTAATCAATCAATTGTCAAGACAGAAGAACTATTCTTCACTAGAATCTACCCTCAAACCAGATCCTTTCTTTTTCTTAATCTTCGATAGATCAAGGAGAATATCATATTCTCTAGATCAAGAGTCTATAGATAATCATAAGTCGACAAGGAGTCTCTTTGGTAATTCATAACAGATTCCTATAGAATGCCACATTTTCTAGGATAGAATTCACTAAGGATTACTTAAACAAGCTCATCTTCTGAAATTTCCTTTCCGAGAGTTCTCAAAGGATTAAAACTATAATTAAGGTAAAATCTAGAATTTAGTTCTACAATAGACATATTTCTCCTTCTTCTTTCATACTAAACATTTTCATATTACTCTCCAAAGGAATAATATTATTCCTGGATTTCTTTTACCCTAGTCTGTACGCCTCATAGGTGACTTTTAAGTTTTTCCCATAACCTCTGTTGCAGATTTGCATCAGAAGGCTCTTATGTTATATTCAGTTGCATCTAAAGCACAGTGAAGAATATATAATGGGCTTTTGGCATTAACAGAATGTCCATTCCAGGTCACCATCAGGTATATTCTTCTTCAGTTTTTCTAAAACTCGCTCATCTCCTAATACGAGTTTTCATGGGAATAACGAGGAACCCAGGTTATAGGACATTTCTCCAACAAATTTAATCAACTGATTTCATAAATTTAAACAATTCTAAAGTTTTCCAGTAAGAGTAATTAGATAGCCATTGAACAAAGGGAGGTCTATAGAAACAGATTGCTACGTTCTAAAGCAGAAAGAGGAAGTGGGGGGATTTGCCAATGGGACTCTTAATCTCTTACAAGCAATTACTGCATTCGGATAAGATCAAAGAGCAAGGCTCTGATACCAGATTCGTGGGTCCCGAATATGTAATGGCAACAACCCAAGAGGGGGGTGAATTGGGTTTTTTCTAAAAACTGAAATACAATTTTAGAATTCTAAACATTAATTAAGAATAACTAGTAAAGATTGCAGCGAGAAAAACATATAAGCAACTTTGTGGAGAGTAGAATCATGAATTAGAATCTTCCTCCACATGTTACCTAATTTCAAATGTAGAAAGTCCTGTGCAAAGTGCAGTTATTGATTTTAGAACAGCTATCACACTGACTTGTATGAATTCGAGCTTCTTTACTGAAAGGAAGTTCATCGAAATTAACCACTTCCTCATCAAAGTTATGAGAAAAATAGAACTAGAACCCAAGACAGTGAAATTATACTGAGAATAGAACAAACAGTTAGAACATTGTAAATAATATCACTTTATTAGAATACCAGAGTTCTAATTATCAGAATAGATAAGACATATTACCGTTTTTAGAACATCTGAATTATTAACAATTTTAGCGTTTTTAATTAACCAAGAGTGTAATAGAGACAAGTATCAAGCAAACTTCAGAAATAAAGAGATCAAACACAGAGAATTATAGTGGTTCGGCAGCTAGCCTCGCCTAAATCTACTCCCCAGACGCAATCTTGAGAATCATCAACCTAAGTTATAACGTCTTAAGGGTAAAGGAGACCAAGCCAACAGTGGCATATAGATCAAAAAAACCTAGCATCTACCTTTTTGTCCCACTGAAGAGTTTTTTCAACAGGTTCATAGTTAACCTGCAACACTTTTCCTTGTTTTTTGGCAAGAGTAGCAGAGAAAACTCAATTCCAAGACATTTACCTATCGGCACACATGGAGAAAGCGTCGCATTGAACTAACTCTGATCTCTCAATAGTTTTTAACACGCTAAGCTATTCACACACAAAGTTTAACAATAAGAGCCTATCTACATAAGATTACACATCTAAATAGACAGCAAGTAAAACGCCGCTATAGCACAGGAAGAAAATCAGTTTTATATTAGATAATAGAAGAAAATCGAATTAGAACAAACAGAACTGTTTTTTTCAAAAAGTAATTGGTAAAAAAAAAATTTCTTTTCACTTAAATATTGAAAAAGTTAAGTATGAGAGATGAAAAAGAAAATGGGGGTAGGAGTAAGTTTTGGAGAGATATAGATTCGTTCAATGAGAGAAGTGGTTCTTAAAACAAAAACTCTTAACTTCAACCAAATGTTTACGGGTGAACGTTACGCCTTTATATAGGCACTAATAAAAGCTGTCCCTTTGGAAAGAGATTGAAATCAGAATATTCTTCTTTCCCTTATTTAAAAGATATGAAAATCTTTGGTTACCTAAAATCTATTTTATCCTTTTTTTGTAAGAGAATAAAACACGATTTTTCAACTTTCCCTTTAAATAAAAGATTTCGACATGGCAGGAGGCGTTTATTTTGGAGAGATTATTGCGGAAGAATGCTCTTACTAAATCAGAAAGAGATTCTAGCCTTCGTTTTTAAGGGGTAAGAAACAATTTATTTTAAAGTATATTAGATCGTTTCAAAAAAATATTTCCGAAAGAGGTTGATTTGTATTGGCCAAAAACATTAAGAAGAAAGAATCTCTTTAATTTTTAAGGAAAAAATAAATCTTTTTTCGATTAAAGGAATAATTTTCCAAAAATAAATTAATTTTGAAGAAAACTATTTTCCACCCGAACAAATTATATTTTGAGAGAGGAAAAAGATTTTTGTGCCTCATATATGGATTTTCTCTCTATACGTAAGACACAAGTTTTCTAAATAACAACTAGGCTACTAGGTTCTTCAGAAAAAAGTTCAACACTCATATAGGACTTGCCTTGTATGAGTTATTCTTTCCAAAAGAGATTCTGTATATAAGAATAAAATTGAGACAGCATAAGCATAATTTTTAAATTTTATTATTTTTGAATTAATTATAAAAATCCGAAGACCAAACATTTTGCCACATCCATAAACCAATCAAGTAAATGCCAATATCTCTTTCAATGTAAAAAAAAATGCCAAAATAAATCCTCTGAAAAAATGCAGGATTAAGCCCATCTGGAACTTGGAGATTTTTCGGTGGCATCTAAAAAGTAGCGATGCCAAACTCTTTCATATGTAAGTGTGAGAAAGAAGACCCATAATTGACTTGGGAAAAAAAAGCATACAAATTTTCTTTTTCATAGGTTAAAAAATGCCATCATTTAGTAGTAGCAACTACAAGAGAAAAGCCTGGCTTAAAGTAGATGATTATCAAGACCGAATGCGCTAACTTTCATCGTCTATACCATTCAAACGCCCTATCATTGTGTAGACTTGCAATCTTTTTTTTACTATCCTGCGACCCTTAATCACAGCGTGAAAACATGGTATTGTTACGGTCAACCATAGTTTCAACCAAAAAGATTCCCATCTGCTACCCCGACTTCAAATGCATATCTCCTTCTCGAGAATCAGGATTCCACTTCCTTTGCAGGCATCTCATATTATGCATTATCCATCCATCCTGTCCAATCCTCTTAATAGAGCAGCTATCATCTATTTCTTAATCAAAATTCTCTGTTTATTCCTTACCCCATAACTGGAATTTGGCTTAATAACAATTGTTTCTCCTCCCTTAACAGGCGAAGACAAATTGATCACTGAACCATCCAACTCTCTTTGGACGAATCTGACCCAACTCCTCCTGAGGCTTAACCACGAATTATCAAAGCACAAGAATATGAATTACTGGGGACATGAGAATCAATGTTTTCATAGAAGAATAACTTGTTTATGGTGTGAATATAGGTAAATACAATACTCTAGCAAAACTAATTACTTCAAACAACGAAGCACACAATTAGGCTTACCAAAACCCAACAATTCAAGGTTTTTTCCGGACAATAATTTTCGTTATTATATTCGCACTTTCCCGAGTGAAATAGCCATAATGCAACCCTAGGGCTTTTTATTATCTCTCAATTCGGAATTTATTAAAAAGACTGGTTTTAACCATGTCATTGGGAATTATCAAATTGCCAATGCAAGGGCTTGGAAAGGTTGGTCATTGGAATATTGAAAAAGATTGAATCCCTTTAACTTGCCTCTCAGAAAATCCTTGCATGAAATAACGTGGGCTGAGGGAGGCCACCTATCTTTTTCCTCCAGCCTCAATAGATAATTGAAATTGCCCATGCAAACCAAGGCCTTGTTATCTCAGAGAGCAAGAGCTCTAAGCAATGGTGTTCCAAGAAGCTCGTCGACGACTCTTTCTTTGGGATAGGCACATAATCGATTAACCGAATATACTAGTCAATCCTATAGGTAATTTATGTATATAAAGTTATTAAAGTAAACCGCCATAACGTTGTTTGACACACTCGTCCTTGGGCTATCCAGAAAAGAGCCAGTCATCACTCCTCAACCACAAACAACTAATAGAAAAGCAAGTTTATCGAAAACCAATTTGCCTCCCATTCTTTTATAGCGGAGCTTTTCAATAATAATAGTTCTCAAACAGAAAAATAAAGTATTGGCTTAAACTTCAAGAAAATTTCCTTGAGTGCTCTACTTCTTGGGGATTTCCAAGGTCCCGCAAAATTCCAATATATAGTTTCCATTGCGCCTCTCGATGCTGTCCTACTTCCACGACCAACTGCTCATGTCGTCACCAAAACTTCATGAGAAAATCCTTTGTTGAGGGGAAATTTTAAGGCAATACTGTTTTGTATGTTCCGTCAGGTCGTATTTCTTGAAATCATTACAAGTTTATGGACCGACGCTTCCCTCCTCCATTTGGGAGTTCATCGATATCAGATTGTTGTGTCCGTATGTCGGTTGATTCCATTGCCATCAGTCAGCCACTGTCCAATTTCCGCCTACTATTTATCCGCTCCTTAATTTACTAAACACGCTCGCCGTAACAGTCCCCATCCACCCATTGGTGTAAACTGGATTCCAGGCGCACACGCGACACTGATACTGATCCCGGCAACCCAAATTGTTAGATAAGGTTTGTGCCCTATTATTGTTACCCGAATCATCTTCAAAAGCCACCTACTCAGTCCTCTGTGAACTCTGTCTTGTTATGCGAGACTTCAAATATCTATCATCCCAGAGATAACACATAGAATCCTTATCCTATTATCTTATGGAGACCCTATCCTGCTCACCAGAATAGCTGGTCCCGTAGTGCCCTAGTTGACCACAAGAGAAAACAAAAGATGGAAATCCTTTATGGTATCGTAACAAAACACAACAGTGGCAACTCTCCACTATGGTGTGTAAGACAGTTTATTCATTTCAACGTAGAGGGTTGCACTTATGTCTAACAAAACCCTAATTCATCCATGAAACGTTGGATAACCTTATTGATAACATGATTTCAATGTAACTACATACCTTAAAACTCCCATAAAGTCACTAAGTAATCTCCGCACTTGTTTCCATGCATAAAGCCAACTGGATACTATCGATGTACTTATAGCCGCAAAAAGAGGTGACAGGTGGAAATAAGGGTACAATCATGGGTCCTACCACCCCCTTCAGTTGGTGCAAGATTAACAGGTTTACCTATTATAGTATATGGAGAGCCAAAACGATGAAACTCTATCTCTATCAGACAATCGTTAAAAATCGAAAAGGAGAAAGACATTTATGCTTAAGATCTGTGTGGATCCTGCCAGCATATGGGAATTGCCCTACAAGAATCGAAAAAAAGTTGTGCATGAGGAAGGAAAAAATTTAATGGACGCCTAGGGTTAGGAAAATTGCACACAGACAGAACTCATAAGCGGTTTGGTTTGTGGAGGGAGGCCAGAACCCCATCAATTTTGTAACCATTCCTCTTGCTCTCACAGCAAAGCAAGAGCTTTTCCATAGAATTGATCCATCGATCCTAAAGGAAAATTAGATTAGTAGGTAAAGGGTGGCTAGGGTTAGGGTTTTAAAAAAGGAGAAGAGAAGAAGATGAGACTCTGCTAAAGAGAAGCCATACCGAAAAGAACCAAAATAGAAAGGGTTATTTTTTTTAATTAATTTTTCAAATATACTTTTATTAGAGATTAATTGTTTTAATTATTCAATATTAGTATATTGATTATGAGAATATTTACAAGTTTATTTGAAAGTTTAATTTAATTTTATGATTGAACGTAACAATTCATATTAATAGGAATTTGCATAAGTAACGTTAACTTTAATAATTCCCATTTATAATATTAGATTATGGTATTTCCTTAATCATTGTATATTTTGATTATTGAACGTTAATGCTCAATTCTTTAGACAGAGTTTCTCCCTGGATTGATTTTATTTCATTAGTCAATTATCAAGGAGAAGGGGCTTTGACTACTAGAAAAAGATAATAAATTATATGGAATATATCGAGACTTGATGCCAAAGCTAGATGGTTTGACTCATTAGGGGTTTTCATAAAGTTAACGACCCCTTAAGGTTTGATTCATAATATAGAATCATACAAAGCTTATTAAAATGATTTAATTCATAATTTGAATTGCCGCTACTTCGGAAGAAATATTGGTAATCTAGGACGGGTTAAAATAACTAAAATACATTGGGGAGAAGCTTGTTAGCGATTTAGGATTGTTCTACTGTCTCGAACAATTTAAGATTGATATCAAACCTAATAAATAAATTGGATAGAATTAAGTTGAAAGCAAAATCTCTAGTAGCTTTAATAATCCCTAACTTGTTTACATCAAATTAATTATGTTTGATTTCTTATTGCCTTTATTTATGTCTTCTAACTTTTTTCAAACAGGGTATTTCTCGTATTTTCATTTAAATAATAATAAATTAACACAATTTTGATATTTGGTATTAACAATCTTCGTGTGACGACCACTCTACTCCACTGCTCTAATTTACTATGTTTGTGATTTTCGTATTACTTGCGATTTGCCCTATCAATTTTTAGCGTTGATTGCTGGGGGATTTACATTTACCAATATCAATACAAATTAACCTATTGAGTAAATTTAGACACTTTTTTTATTTTAATTTCTTTTATAATATGAAATATTTGTTTATATTATTTGTAAAGTTTTTTTTTCTCTCTTTATTTTATTGATTTTTTACTTTTGTTACTTAAAATACTTGTGAAGTAATTTTGAGTGTTTCATCGACAAAGTAGTCGTAAATTATTTTAGTCAACACATTCGGAGCTATTTTAATGCCTCTTTGGGAATGATTAAATTATTTGTTGGAGAGAATTTTGTTATATATAACTTCTACAAATAATATTTCAATTTCATAGTTCTTACTTTGCATTAAAGATGAAGAAACAAGAAGAAAGTTAGAGTAGATAAGTGGATTTTTCGACAACGTCGTTATGTCAATGCACTTCTAGAAATGTAGCTATGAAGATGTACTTTACATTAAATGATATGATGGATTTTGGACTACTGTTAAGCATTGGGATCCTTTCTTGCAGGGTTGGAATCACCAATACTATTCCAAATCTTTTGAGGATGAAAGAAAAAAAAAAAATTTAAAGGATTTGATTACTGCCCTCACTAAATCTCACATGAATTCCATGAATGAAAATCGTAAGAATTTTTAACGATCAACAAGAAATAATCAAAAGAATTTGGAGGTGGAAAGCAGCGCAAAGTTGGGGCAACAATGGTAGCTAATAGACTAAAAAGGATTGATGAAGGCAAAAGTTAGATTATGAGAAAATTTCAATGAAAAATTGCACTTTTAAGAAGAAGTAAAGCTTAAATGAGAAGAATGGTACAACTGTGCTTTAAATTCTCAAAACCATTTTTTTTTTTTTTTTGCAGGTCGAGAAACAACTAGAAAAAAAACTAATTGGGGATATGCAACAGAATATTGCTATGGAATGCAACTTTGTAGTATTTTGGCTACGCCTAGAGCAGAAAAAATTTAATTGAAGAGAAAAGCATAATATGAAAAAGAATTTAGCTCAGGTTTTGAAGCTTTAATTCTGTGGCGTTTGCTATGGAAAAAAATTTTGTAGCCTAAATTTTGCAAATTGTTTTTTTCATACATTTCAAGTAGCTACAAAATAGCTTCAAACATCAGCTACAAGATAAGAATTTTATTTGGTGCAAGAATAGATAGCTACGAAAATTATCCGTAGCTAGAATGTTAGCTACAGATGTATTGGCTAATAAATGATGTCGTTTTAAAAAAATTTTTTGTAATATTCTTGTATTTCAAAATGAGGCTTTCAAAACTTAGTAAAAAAACCTAGGTTTTCACTCCGACATAAACCTTCTTGTTCTGGGCATAACCTCTGTCCATTCATGCACTGTCGCTCCTAGTAGAGATTTTTTGGCCGAAAGGGAGTTCCTATCATAAACTTTACAACCGACAAGAAGAGTTTGCGGTTAATTGAAATTCAGCATTAGGCCTCTTTACATAGTAAGTGTCCTTTTTTTTTTTTTTTTTTTTTTTGTGCATTTTGAGATGATAAACTCAATCAACTACCTTTCTTTCTCTAATAAAAAATTTTTCTGCAATTACAACTATTTAGGTATGTTTCTAGAGAATGGAAGACGAAAGAAGAGAGTTTGGAGATTTTAATTGCCTAAATTGTGAAGTTTCTCCTTTCTTTTTTTTTTTTTTTTGTTTATATGGAATTTTTTAATTTTGGGAAAAGCATGAAAAATTTCAAATGCTATGTAATCAGCACTGTTTTTGTAATCTAAATTATTTTCTAGAGCCATAATCTCAATGTTTTCCTGTTGTTTTTTATTTCTTGTTTGAAGAAATATGCTATTGCCTTGAATTAAATCTACAACTTCAACATATTTCCTGAAATGCCTATTGCTAATTTTTCAATATTTCAACGGATAAGAATTTAAAGATGCTAAACCCATTATTCAACTAGCAAAATGTGAGTTTATCCAAGCTGTTTGTTTGCTGACATCCCTTCATTTGTCACTGTAGATGATATCAAAGGGTAAGATGCAAAACCCATTATTCAACTAGCAAAATGTGAATTTATCAAGTGGTTTGTGTTGCTGCGATCCTTCATTTGTCACTGAGATGATAATCAAGGGTATGATCTCTTCCTAATTACGCCTTAGCTATTTTCTAGTTTCTTTAATTTTTTTTTGGTTGTATTTTAACAGCTTTCTTTTTAAGACCCTAGAAAAGAAATGATATTTGAGCCTCATGCGATGCTGAAATTTGGAGAGTGGGCAAAGAAAATTGCTGCATAAACTTTCTAATAGCAATGGAACCTCTCAAGATTGTTATATTTTAGTAAGTATCATTGTCGATGAAGGTCTAAAATAAATTCAATCTCGGGATCACGACCACTTAAATACCAGAAACCATTTTTTTCTGGTCCAAAGCTTCTCTCTTATTTCCTAATAATTAACCTTTCTTTACAACTACCATGCTCCTGATTAAAAAAAGGGAAAAACAAATTATAAACTTATTATGTATTCTAGGGCTTGGTCTTTTCTTATTCTTTTTCTTTTCATAAATAAATTTGGATCAAATATTTAAGGAAACATCTCTCTTTTCTATAAGCAATTGAAGTATTGCTTACCGTAAATTTTACATCTACCATTTTTAATTTGTAACATTGCAGCTAAACGAGCAATTAAATTCTAGTCGCTTGTTTATGAGGATATATTAGCTAGTTAGGAGATTATTCTTAGTTCTTGGTCCTTGTTTAAATCTAATAATATGGAAAAATTTTCGACGTGCGTTTGTTCAAGGTTTATAACCCTATTGACTTTTTTGAATTATTGAACGATCTCAGTAATCAATGATTCAATTCATGAAGAATTTCATACTAAGAAAATCACCTTTGACTGAATCTTTCCTCCATTGAATTTTAAATCTTTTAATTTTTGTTATGCTCTAGTTATTAATTGCTTTGTGATTACTATAACCTTCCTTGATACAACAACCCCTTTTTTTTACTTTTATTGTTTGATTTAAACTAGTCCCTTATTAAGAATTTAGTTTGGAATTAAGTCTCTAGGGTTCCACCCCTTTCACCATGATCTACAAATCGCAAAAATACCTAGATTAGGAAGAGTCAGGAATTAATTTTATGAACATAAAAATGAAATTGAAATTGCTAATTTACTTGACGAAATGAGTTTGACCTTGAGTTTGATTCTTTGGAGTTGATTGTTGGGGCCCATTCTATACTTGAGCTTTAGTTTTTTATAGGCACCTAACAGTTAAACACTTTTACGCATAGGCCCATTCTCAAATTGTCCCAAGGTAACTACTTAGGTAACTTCTCAATTATCGTGGCACGACATCTCAACACTATCCAACTAACTGCTCAGTTAACTTTTTCTTTATCCGTGCATCGTGCGAGCAATTTATTTGATCTCTTATGTTACCCTATAATTCCTTGTTAACTCTTTAATACATTTACTACTTTAGCTTATTAATTAATAATTATGAGCCTCTAATATTTTAAATGCCAATTAATTAATGAAATTAAGCCAAATAAATCATAAATCACAAGTCAAACCCATAAGAAAAAAATAATTAAAAGATGTGTAAATAATCGCCCCCACATATGTAATTGGCCAGATAGGCAATTTAAAAACTCAAAATAATTTTAAAAATTTTAAAAGAACTCAATCTTAACTTAACCACTAAATATTTTTGGCGATTTTATCAAATCTTATATATACATTTTAAGCTAATCCAACATTAAATAAGCAAAATCTATTACTAACCCTACAATTATTTTATCTTTAAAATCTCCTAATACTACTTAAAGAAATAAAAAAGTTTTTTTTCATCTTTTTTTTCGTTCAAACTATCAAACCTAAACACTAAATTAATATATTTTCTTTCCTTTGTCTTGTAGAAAACTGAGAAAAACAACTTTAGATCCTTTTCATTTTGTAAAAGTCACATTTGATTAATTTATTTAATTTTACCTCTTAGCGATGACTAAATTAGGTTTGAAGCTCCATAAAAAATCTAGTTCTTTGGATCACGGGACGCGGCTTTCAATGTAGTGTATTCCTATTACCTTTTTCCTCTTCTTTGGCATTGGTAACATTATATATATATATATATATAATATATTATTTTTTTCTCCATGGAAATTGGACCCTTAATGGTTCTCACTTGATGATCTGTAATTCACCAGAAAAGGGAAAATACTTCTCCAAGAAATGCCTAATGATAAATCTTGTCATATGGCCTTTGAATGGCACAATGGCTAAAAGGTCAATGCAAAAATGATATTTAATATACTCCAGCTAAATTTTTGTCCTCAGGTTAGAATCATAACTTCGTCAACAACAACTTCCTCTAGTTTCATTGCTTTCCTCTCTTGGTGAAGAACGCAATTCTTTTAGGTACATTAACCTCTTGAACACTCTCCTTCTTCTAGTGGCCCCAAAGTCTTTTTGATATTTTGGAACTTATGTACCGAATTATATATACCCTTACTACTGTGAAAGGAAGATAATAGTCTAAACATGACCAGCTCTCCATGTATTCCTCTAAGGTACATATTTCTGCTTCCACTTTTCTCTTGCACTAAATCAAAGTTGGACCTTAAACTTCCTTTCAATTGATGAAATAAAATAATGTTTTGCATGTCCACATTGGTAGTATTAATAAAAGCTCTAAGGGGAAAAAGATCATCATCTCTCAACATTGCCTCCTTCTCATGAAACTTAAGGACGCCCTTGCTAATATGGTCCTGAATAATATTCCTGAAAGACAAGCAATCATCTGTAGCATGGCTCCAAGTATCATGATATGTACAGTAATCTCTTCTTTTCAGTTCTTCTTTAGTGGGGATCTTGTGGTTCGCAGAAGGAGTAATGAATTTTTCCTTGAGCAGGAAATCAAAAATCTCGTCAGTCTTAGAGACATCAAAAGCATACTAAGGTCCAGTTCCAGAGTTCACCTGATTTGTCTTTTGAGAGCCCCCTTTTACAGGTACCTTAAGACAAGGATAAATACGGGAACCAAAATTGATGAAATTATCAATGGCCACCTCCTGATGAGTCCCCTAGAAGTAGGTACCTGGAGCTGATCTCTTCATCTATGACTCTTCGATGAGTAATTCCTCATATTCTGTCACCTTTGTAGCAAGCTCATAGAAGTCCCTGAACTCCATGCCCTAGAACTTCTTTCTCAGTTTGAAGTACAAGTTGTGTTGTACCATCTTCATAAATTCTACCTCGAGTAAAAATACTTTGCATCTGTTCCTTAATTTTTTGAACCTAGCAATGAATGTATCTATTGACTCACCACTCTCTGTGTTAGCCTAGATAGCTCAGCTACACATACTTCACATTTAGCCTTAAAGAACTGTGTATGGAACAGCCTATCCATTTCCTGCCAAGTACAAATAGAATTACTGGAAAGTCTAGAGTAACAGTTAAAGGCAGTAACAAAAAGAGAATTATGGAATAACCTAAGCTTGCAATAAAGAAAGTTGTAAAGATTTGCCGGTTCCTCACACTGTATGGTAAAGCGTGCAATATGCTCTAGGGTAGACTATCCATCCTCACTAGAAAATAAAGTAAAATCAGGAATTTAATAACCTCTAGGGTAAGTATTCCCCCTATCAACCGCTTCAGGATACGGTTTATAAAATTCTGAGTGGCCAATTTGTTTGAGGCCAAGCCCATAAAGCTCCTGCACAGTATCCCTTAAGGTTTTCATGGTAACCTGAGGAGCAGGAGGAACAATGTTATCTACAACTGGAGTAGTTGGAGTACCTACTGGTGAAACAAAAGGACCAGTTGTCACGCCCGAATCCAACCACCAGAGGAATTGTCAGCTTTGGATCAAGCCAATTCCATCCTATACTTGATTGGCAAGACCCGCACAGTTTTTCCCTGGAGATAAAATAGGAAACTTCCTAGGTGGTCACCCATCTTAGGATTTCTGTTAAGCGAGCAGACTTAACCCTGGAGTTCTTCCAACTCTCCAAGTCATTCCACCAAAAGGCGCCTCTGATGGCGTCCACCCATCTTTAGGATTTCTGTTAAGCGAGCAAGACTTAAACCCTGGAGTTCTTCCAACTCTCCAAGTCCATTCCCACCAAAAAGGGCCGCATCATGATGATTAGCCCTTTTCCCCTTTCCGGACATATTGATTCGGATTCATTCCTGTGTCCTACATTCCACTACCCATTAAGGCCTAAGCCTTGCTCATCCCTAAAACTAGCCAACGGACAGCTCTTGCCTCTACCTGCCCTCATTAGGATTCTACCTGCCCTCTTAGGATCACTTTGCCAAGTCAAGATGTCACAGGCCCACTAGCTTTCGCATGATTCATGAAGGTTGAATGTCACCTACTCCTCTCTCCTATGTGGAGGTTGATACCTCTACTCTAGTTGGACACGACTTGTATCAGTGCCCCCTAGGGAACCTCGAGGCCAATGCCCCCCAAGCTCTTAACAACTCTTAGAAATAGAATCTACTTCTTTAGTCTTGCTTTCCTGTCACCCAATAGGTGATGAAATGACAGGAAATCCAAGAGAAGAATACTTCTCAAACATCAATTGTATCATTTCCAAGAGAGTCTATGTTTGCTTCTTTAGGCCTTTCTTCAAGACTTCAGCAACAAAGAGTGAATTAGTATCAAAAAAGGATACAGATACAAAAATTGACTTACCACGCTCTTGGTTTTGTTCAGTAACAAAGGTACGTTTAGCTTCTGTGGGTTTGGAATTAGGGATCAAAATCTCTTCTTCCTCCTGAGGATGATATCCTCCTTCAGCATGTTTAATGTTTTGTGGAATAAAATTTCCAAGACCTACAGTAAGTCCTTCATCTGAGCCCTTTTCCCAATAATTTCCTTTCCAGAGCATGTTTTTCGAGCCATTTATAAACCTCAGAGATAGTAGTTCAAAAAAAAGGAATAAAAGTTGCAATACCGGGGTCCCATCGAGCGTGCCAACATGTGTTCACACTATAAAACAATTACTGCTAACTAACAGCTTGAGCATGCCAGGTATTGAAGTTTACCAACTACAGGACAAATTACGCCACCTGAACTTCTTAATCAAAAGAATCACAATAATATTTCACCAACTACTAGAAATTAATTTGACAGTGCTTGAAACTAGAAATTGCAGAAGAACTACATAGAAAATAGAAATTGCTTTGAAATATAAATACTGTATTGACAAAGACTGGAATTACAAAGACAATTTAAGAATACTTGGGAAAGGAAATTACAATGAACATAAATGAAATTGTGCCTTTGAATATTAAATTACATGTATGACCAAAGAACTGGAATTTACAAAAGGACAATTTACAAGGGGAAATACTTGGGAAAAAAGGGAAAAATTTACAACATGAACATAAATGGAAATTGAAATTGCTATTTGCTTGAGAAATTGAGTTTTGATTTTTTTTTTGGAGTTGTTTATCTGGGGCTCATTCTACTTACCTTCTAGCATTGGTTTTTATAAGCACTTGCATGGTTCACCACTTTTTAACGCCACACGGGGGACATCTCCAATTGGTCCCAAAAGTTAACTTTCGGCTAAGGTAAAACCTTCTCCATTATCGTGCACTGACATTCTTTCCAATTTTGTTCCAAGTAAACAACCTTACTTCCAACGCTAAAACTTCTCTTTATCGGTTTCGGCCCCATTCGTTAGTTGGAGAAAAAAGTTTTAATTTGGATTTTCTCGCCTTTCTATTTTAGGCTGGTCTTTTTTTTTTAAAAAAAAAAACCCCAAAAATTTTTTCCCCTCCTCCTTTCTCTTTTTTTTTTATTTTTTTTTTTTTTTTTTTTTT
>NW_023591126.1:196619-234799 GCF_014843425.1 Jatropha curcas
GCGGCAGGACCAACAGCCAGAACATTTTCAAAAGTTTAGATGACGTTAATCTTGATCAGATAAGTAGAGAGGAAGGTCTTGCATCCTTTAAACAATCCCCGAAAAAAGGAAGAAAAATTTTGAAAATTCCACACCCTTATAATCTTACTCTTTTCAAAACATTATACAGAAGTAAAGAAAACTTTATTTTAATACAATGGTTCGTTTATTCTAACTATTCATTTACCTATTCTCCTTTTTAATCAAGTTGATGGCATTGAGCAACCATTCACAAATCTGTCACGAACGCATTGGCATAGATTTCGCATTTAACCTAAGGCACCATGCGTAATCCTGAAAGTTTATTTTTATTATGCTCTAACTTTTGCCTAGGCCGCCCTTCGTTTTCAACCTAGCGAGCTTATTTTTTGCCTCAGCCGCCCTTTCGGGTTTTTGACCTAGCCTCTTCTTCTTTTTTTTAATTGAAATTCATTTCATTTCAGACATAGAAATCTTTTCATTTGGTCCTGGATTGACAATCCGATTGACAGGCTTCCCTTCCATGGTGATTAATTCAGTGCACTTTAGCTAGTAGCTTCCAAATTCTAAATGGGTCCATGCCAGTTGGGGTTTGAATTCCCACCATTGTATGTTCTAGGCTTCATGATCCAAACAAATCTGATCAACACTAAATCTCCATTCTTTAAAGCCCTTAGATGTACCCGTTTGTTGTAGAGAAAAACGAGCAATCCTTCTCTTCCTTCATCTGATCCTGGAATCGGAGCATTCAATCTATTCTTCCATCTAAAAGCGCTAGGGATCCTCATACCTTTTTCTTGAAACCCAATCTTCCTCGGTCAGACCAGCTTCTATTAAGAACTCTGAGAGGAACTTCTTTTTCGAGCTCTAATTGGAACATTGCTTGCCATTCCCGTATACAAGCTTCAAGGGGAGAAGCTCCATTTCAATTGACATGAAGGTTAGTGCGATTGCCCCTAGAGCGCAAAAGGGAAGTTTCTTCAGCCCAGCTCTTCTATACTTTCGCCACATCTTGGATAGGGATTTCTTTTAATTCTCCTTATTCGCCAGTTCTACTACACCATTAGCCTTTAGGGCATAAGGAGGAAGAATGCGTTGATGCTCAACCCTTGTACCTATAAAGCAAACTGACCAACATCTGCTTGGAAGGTTGAAGAACCACTGTCTGTAACTATGTGATGGGGAAAACACCCATTAGCGACAGAAAATGTTCTGCTCAATGAATATAGCCACATGTTTGGTGGTCAAAGTTTTTATAAGATTTGAGCCTCAATCCATCTAGGAAAAAGTAGATCCACTGCAACCAATATTATACTGATGACCGTTCGATGCTGCTGGGCATGACTCTTGCCGATGATATCTATACCCCATGCAGAAAAAAGGCCAAGAAGGAGTTGTCGGAATGGAGTTCAACACAGGTAAAATGGCTTTTATCATCATGGTATTAGCAGCTTTACAATGATGCACATTAATTGACACAGTCACCTTCCATCTGCATCCAAAAATAACCATGCCTCATATTTTTCTAACTAAGCTCATGCCACTCCAACATGAGAATACCGCAAGACTCCCTCATGAACTTTCTTCATAATTTCTTCCCCCTCCTTCTTACTTCATGCATTAGCAACATTTCCGTCCCAAAGCCCTTCTATATAGCTCACCATCAGAACCAGGACATAATTTAGAGCCATTTTCCTTAAGACTGAACGGTCTTCTTTTTATCGCATCATCAGAAAAAGTTGTCGTCTTTTCAGTATACCGTTTAGAATTATCTGTAAACAGGGTTCTTCCTCCGACTCCACCTGATTCACAAATTGTTCTTTCATAGCACGGATATTTGCCGCCGGTAATGATGAAATGTGGCTTCTTTGGGAACTTTGCTAAATCCTGCCAAAGCCGATGCTTTAGGTTTTTTGCCAAGGCATCCGAAAATTCTATTATAGGTTCTTCCTATGGGAGTTAAAGGTGATCTTATCAAAAGAAGTGCCTACGTTCTTCAACAAGTTACTCGACATAGGGCTTTCAATCTTTCTTCTTCCACTTTCCATTCTCTCGTTGACATGTTATAACCAATTAATGGGAATCTCCTATTTACCTCGGACTTCCTTAGGCACCGGATGCAAAGAAGAGCTTTCCATCCATGATGCATGCTTTCATATTCAGCCATTATTGTTTAGGTGACGGGGAAACAATAACTCTTTTGCACATTGTGCGTGACCTCACCATTTAGGAGGCTTTATATAACATACAGCTCCGGCTCATTTCTGTTGGCTGAATCCATTCAAAGTACAACTTCCAAGCTCCTGTTTTTTGGACACACAACAAGTGTTCATCTGGAAACTCCAATTTCCCAAGACTTAATCATCTGTAATCGAATTCTCTGCCAGGGAATTCTGCCACAACCGACCTTTGGACCGGTTTTTCTTTCGTTTACAAACTCTACATCCACAACTAGACATCTGAATTAGCCATTTGGACAGCCGTCCTTCTTAAAGTAGGCGTCCTGCAGATACTTCCATTAGGATCAAAATTTGGAAACGAAAGTGACCTGAAAGGAATCAAAGTAAGGGCCTCAACTTCTTTATCGACCAACTACTGCCATACATGTTTTCCTCCACCAAATTTGTTTACTTCTCCTCGATAGGCAGTAGTTTCTTGCTGATGTAGTAGATGGGCCTTTTTCTACTACTGCAGTGTCCGGCTGATGCCAACATTTGCTCCAACTCCTGCATCTTTCTATAGAATAATAACAGGATTCAGAGGTTCTCCTGGTCTAGGCGCGAACTCAGCACTGGTGGATTCATCAAATACCTCTTTATGTGATCAAGGCTTTCTTGGTAGTCTCTGATTCCACTTAATTGGACTGATTCTTCTTAATAGCTTAAAATTCGGAGCACAAGTGATGGAAACCTTGAAATAAACTGCTGGTATTACTGGAATTTTTCCCAAGAAGCTTCTCACCTGACGTTCTGTTTCTTAGCGGTTCCATATCCTAAATTGGCTTTTTATTTTGTTCGGGGTCAACCTCAAATCCCGTTAGGTAACCTACAACAAAAACCTAAACAATTTCCCTTTTTGTTACTTCTTTGAATACGGCACCTTTGGGGTTTAAGTTCTTAAGTTGAACTGCTTAAAAAACCCGTTTGCCAAGAACCTTTCTAGCATCCTTTGCATGCTCTCCTGTTGTTCTTGTCATGATCCACCATGTTCATCTAAATTATAACTTCTAATTCCTTTTAATGATCATATCATGAAAATTAATGTTTGTACCATTCTCTGATATGTCACCCCGGGCGGTTCTTTAGCCCAAATGGGCATCACTCTTTATAGCAGAAAGTTCCCAAAATCTGTGGTGAAGGCGGTCTTTTGTGCTTGTCACCTAAAGCCATCAAAGATCTGGTTGTATTCCGGAAATCTGTCCATTTTGATAGAATAACATTCCCATTCCGGCAGCACTGTCAATCAAAACATCTTATGTTGTGGAAGTGGGAAAGTCTTCTTTAGGTGAGGCTTTATTTAGGTCCCCAGAGATTCTGGCCGTTCGATCCCCAGTGAAGTCGGCCAATCTGTTTCGCCCCGGCCCGAGCGACGCGAAAGACCGCAAATTGCTCGATTTTTTTAAATTTTATTTTGTGTGTGTTGGATTGGAGTTTTTTAATATACTTAGTGGTGACAATCAACTCTATTTTTGGAAACCGGAATGCGATAAAGTCGGTACTATCAAGACCATTTGGTCGCCACCTCAGTCTAGTGTGTCGGCAGGACGTTTCCAATTTATATTTATAAAAAGTTTGGGACTTCATTTAACCCAATTTTATTTAAGGCCAATTATTTAAAAGACTGGTCAGACGCACCAAGTGCGATTCTGGGGCTAAGGGGAATAGGTACGCCAGCCCGTTGGAAGCCGAACACCCGAAAAATCGGCTCTTTTAAACCTACAATTTCTAATTTATTTTATTTAGAAAGCCAATTATTTTAATTAAAACCCAACCCGGAATTAAATCGAACCGAGTTCCTATGCGGAAAATTAATTATTGTCCCAACAATAGATCTCATTCATGCATTTCCTCTTCATAGAAATCACATCTTTAATCCAATCATTCCAACCCATTCAAGCAAAAATTAAGTTAGAGAAAAGAAATCCTCTGCTCTTTGAGCCTCTATTCGATAATATATAGTGAGCGGGCCTCTCAACAGCCGTTAGCTCTCCTCCGCACCGAAATAATCACACGCTTACAATATAAAAACATAATAGAATCTACTCGGTGCATGAATCGAATCCTATAAACATGTGGGCTATTGATACTGAACAAGAACAGAAATTTTGAGCGACTAATTTGATATTGATTAAATCATAATCTGCCCATTATTGGTATATTTTCTTGGAATTGAATATGAACACCTCTAACTTTTTAGTAGGACTCTATATTGATAACACAACGAATTATATAAAATTGAGAAGCCTCTATAGAATAGAGCATTGCGAGCTCTCTGAGAAAGAAAACCCGATTTTGTAGCCATATCATGTTAGAGGACTTTTTGAAAGATGTTTTGTTTTATGTCGTCACTTGCAGTGCTTTGGTTATTTTCTGTATGTGAGAGACACAATATGAGGCGTCTCGACGTTGAAAGCTTCGTTACTGAAGGTTTACGCATCTTGCGAGAGTTCGTGACCTTGTTGTTCTCTAGAGGTGTGATGGCATATCAGAAAATGTCTATGGCTCATCAGGTTAGTTATTTATAACACCCATAATGACATAGATTTATATAATATAGCGTAAAAAGAAGACGATGTAATACGGAACAAATAGATATAGAGGTATTCATCTTCTGTGTGATTCTGTGGTATGTACAGGCACTTAGAGACCAGTTTCCACTGACAATACGCACGAGCTGTGGTCGGCACGGAGACACATTTCAGCCTCACAACTCTCCTTATTGAGAATCTGCCTTTAGTAATCAGGCTTGATAGAGCGTTCAGTGCAAAGTTTGCTAATGTGCTGCCTGTATAGGACTAGCAACATGGCATGACCTAGGTGAAACGTTTACCACTACGTTTCAAAGTGCTACCCTTTTTAATGATTGTACTCTCTTTTGTGTAATCTCGCAGACAGAGTTGAGTTTAATGAGTGTAGCGCTCAAGAAAGGCATATCTCTCATCACTTAATCATAATCAGGCCCGCACAATGATATAACTTATGATGTCAACTACGAACACAACATAGAAGCCAAACACTTAATAATACATTCATAGAAACATTTGGTGTTTGTACTTATCTAAGGTCGTACTCATATATTAAAGTAGAAATCAACAGAGAAAACAGAGTAGAATCAAGCACGTGGTGTATTAAGATTGGACTCTCAACCAGCGTAAACACCCGTACAAATAGTTGAGTAGGAGACATGTTCCGAGACGCAGTTCTGTCTGAAAGCGTTGTTTCAGATGGAGATTCGCGATAGAAAGCCACGTTTTGCTAACCGTATTTGAGATAACGAAAAAACTCTTTCTTTGTTAATTATACATAGTTCTTATATCTCTTCTTTTTCTTCTCTCACATCTCGATTTCTTGTGTGCTGACTTTGTTTTTAGTATTTTGCTCTATTCTATTTTTTGAGTACAATCCTTCCAATGGATTGGAGGTTGTACTTTACAAGTAGCGACTCAATGGTGTTCCAGTCTTCTCTGTCGCTCAGAAATAACCTGGAGACTGACGTCCAAGTAGTGAAACATGATTATTCTCTCTTAGAAGTAGTGACATAACAGAAGATGTTTTTTCAGTGACTCAGATATAGTGAGTACCCGTTTGAGCATGAAATGCTAATATTTAATATGGGATGACCACGGTGATGGAGACTTGACTCATTGGAGAAGACTCGAGGTCATATACGAGAGAGTAACATCAGAGAGTCTGCGTTCGTAGCGCTGAAATTATTACGAGACTCGAAGGAACTTCAGTGATTCTACGACAAAAAAATTGAAGATTGAAAAGCTATGTGGATCAGCTCTTCGCAACGACGGAACTTCTTGAATCAGGCTTTCATAGCTATTTTTTATGTCTTGTGTTTTTTTTCGCCTTTAACTTATTGCCGCTAAGTATGCCCCACACCTTCTCGAGCAAAGATATTATCGGCACATACATACAGCAGGAGCTTCCATCTTGCGCGCTTGATTCACTCTATTGAGCTGCACTTTGGCATCCTGGTAAGACTGACACACTTGTTAGGGGTTGCGTTCAGATTGCAACTACTCCTAAGCGGGCTAATTCTGCCCCTATGAGTAGCGTCCTCACTCGCAGCACTGGTATTAGTTCTTTGACTCCAGTTCCTGTCTTGATTGTACGTCATTATTCCTCTCTCTAGCGCTATTTGTTCTAGACTTCCTTGATAATTTCTTGTATTGTGTATATTTCAATATTTTTTGCGTCGCTAAGAGTGACATTAACTGTGTTGTACTTTCCTAAATGTCATGTGAGACAAACTTACTGTTTCGTGACCAGCGTGCCTCTCACATCTCCATTGCTGTTTTATGTCTTTTGTGGGCGGGTTCAGCCTACAGATAATCACTCCGGATAGGTAACTAACATCATCGGTGGGCATGGGGGGAGAAATCAGTCTTTCGTAGTTCCTTGCGCATAGCGACATAAAAGCATCGACTTCGGTTACCCAATATACTATCCCCTTCCTATAGGTAATTACTATATATCTAAAGTTTATGCTCGAGCTTAGAACACACTCACTCCCTCATCTATCTCTCATGTGTGTGAAATCTTCGTCTTCTTGGACTATCAGAAATGTTAGTGTTCTCCGAATTCCTTTCGCCTCCTTTTGCAGTGCTCCCGTCGCACAACCACTCATCAACTAATATTGTAAACACGAACATTGTATCAGATTGAGGAACAACACAAATATTCTTAGGACTGCTCGACCGCGATTAATGCTTCATAGAGATTGTGGATAAATACTCTCCGAGCTTTCCATAGTGTTAATATGTTTCAAATACTGTGCGGAAGGAATATCACTATTCTAAAGTTTGGCTCTCGGACTTCTTAAAGAAAGATTTTCCATTGCAGTTCGCTCTAACTGTCGGTTATTGGACTTCCCGGGCTTTCCGATGTGCTCTTGCGGGATCCTTACTCCGTCTCCAACCGGCTTTGATGTTCTTTGCGTATGATATTTTCATTGCGCTTTGGAGCTCTCTGATACTTGATTGTGGGTGAATTTGTGCACGCAATATCAGGTTCTGGACCTTGAGTCTCTCATTCTGCCGCTGAATATCTTATATAGTTTTTCTCCACTGAGACTGCGTGATTGTCGCTACTTCCCACGACCAACTGCCTGATGTTTCATCAGACCCAAGATATCCGTTTCAGGATTAGCAAGTACCTTATTGCACAGTTGTATGGCTTAGATATTTTAACTCTATCGCGCGGACAGATCTTGTCTTCTATCTCCTCTTGACGTCGCGGTATTTTTGAACTCTTCGGTTTTTGAGCCTCAGCTTCACTCGCGTCACAATATTGGCTCACGGTCTCAGTTGTTACCTGTGTCCTGTATTATTGAGGTGATTCCAACGATCCAGGTCCCACTATCTTACTGCCTTCTTTAATCCCACCACTTATTTACTTTAGCTGTTAAGATACGTCCCCTTGCCCCCGATATGTATAATAGTATCTACCTCAGTGCTACTGCCGAGCACTACTTACTCTCCTCCTCTCACGCTCAAGGGTGATTCGTCTATCTACCGACTGTGTGTGTGTTGACCTGCCAGTAATTCATTATGTTCTTGGACCTCACTTATCTAATCGTGCAGTGCGCTCAGATTCAACTATGCCCACCTACTACCAGTGCATACTGAGATTGTTCATATCTGTCGCGGTTCATTGTCTAGAACTATGCATTCCTATCATCCCGAAGATAACAACTAGATATCTTTGATCGTTTCTGATTGCTGAGAAGACTTTTCATTTTCTGGCCTTGATCTTCTTCACGCGGCTTCCTTATCCCGGCTTTTGCTATCAACTTGCGGAAGAAGTCTTCTCAGCTTTGTGCCCTAGTTGAACCCACAGATACCGGAAAACACAACGAAAGACATAGAGTGGAAGAATAGTCCTTTTGGCAAGTGCGGAACCTCTAATACCACAAACTTACGTGCATCCTCGTGACCTTTGGCTTGGATAAGAGATATGACTAGTTCTGCATTTCATTTCTCGTATATCTGTATGATTTACTTTACGCGGGATTTGCCTCTCCTCATGTTCCTCATATATGACTGATAAACCCTCCTTAAGCTGGGATCTCTATGTCACATGAGAACCTGTTGATGATGTTGAATATACACACCTATGCATTTATAGCATCGTCAGTTTCATGTAGATACTCCGAGCTCAGTCAAAATAAGGCTATTCCCATGTATAAGACTCCTAGCTTGACGAATCTTGGCTTGGTTGTAGTGTGTAGCAGTGCTTTTACCGACTCAGCGTGTTGTAGCTCTGATGACATATAGAAGGCCTCAGAGTCATGGTATTACTTCTCGACTAGTAAGAGCTGTATCTCCCTCATGAATAAAGCCGCAGGCGCATTGTGTGGTGAAGTAAAACGGGTTGTACATTGAGTCATTGAGGGTCACCTAGCCACTCTCTCCAACTGCTTCTTGTGGTATGTGTGGCTGGCTATCGCATCTAACATGGTTTCCTATGTTTATTTGAGTACCATTGGCTGTGAAGGAAGTTAACTCCTATAAAGCATAATACTCCTTTTTCCTTGAACTTTAATCTTCCTCTGAATGTGAAACTTATTTCCTCAATTGTTCTCCTTCTCCATAAGGTCACATTATCTAGTTGCGATTATAACAATTATTTTGATACACATTGTTATTGACAATTAATAGTATTATGCATACGCGGAAATGAGTACTCTGTGTTCCCTGCCACCACTAATGGGATACAGGACTAAGATTCTCCCTCATGTTTCTATTATAGTACCATGGAGAGCCCAACATAACTCTATCTCTGTCAACATCATTAAAAAATTGAAAGAGAAAACATTTAGCTTCGAGATCTGTGATCCCTGCACCACTAATGGGATGCCATAGATCCAGAAAAGGGTTGTGCTTGGAAGGAAAACTAATGGAGCCTAGGGTTAGGAAAATTGCCACAAGACAGAACTCATAAGAGTTTGTAGGAGGAGGCAAGACCCCATCAATTTTGTAACCATCCTCTTCCTTCTCCAGCAAAGCAAGAGCTTCCATAGATTGATCCACGATCCCAAAGGAAAATAGATTAGTAGGTAAGGGTGGCTAGGGTTAGGGTTTAAAAGAGAAAAGAAAAGAGACTCATGCTAAAGAGAGCATACCAAAAACCAAATGAAAGGGTTATTTTTTATAGTATTTTTAATATAGTTTGTATTAGGATTTTTATTTTCAATATTTATATTGACTATGAGAATATTTACAAGTTTATTTGAGTTTAATTTAATTACTATGTTAAACTAAATTCATATACTAGGAATTTGATGCAACTTAATTTCTATTCTAATTTATAATATTATTCTAATTTATAATATTAGATTTGCTTTTCCTTGTTCATTGTATAATTTATTATTAAACTTAATGCTTCCAAGCAGAGTTTCTCCCCCGGATTAATTTATTTCATTAGTCATTATCAGGAGAAGGGGTTTTGATATAAAAAAGGTAATAAATTATATGAGAATAATAACTTGATGCAAAAGCTATATGGTTTGACTCATTAGGGGTTTTCATAAGTTAACAACCTTAGGTTATGAATTTATAAACAAATCATAAAACTTAATGATTTAATTCATGTTTTCATGTTTGATTGCACTATTGGAAGATAGGTAATTAGATCGGGTTAAAATAGCTAATAATACATCGGGAGAGCTTATTAGCGATTTTAGGGTTGTTTCTACTTCTTGAGCAATTTAAATTGATTATCAAACTAATAAAATAAATTGGACAAAATTAAGTGAAGCCAAAATCTCTAGTAGCTTTTAATCCTTGATTTTTTTTTTCATCAAATTATCTTGTTTGATCATCAAATTATCTTGTTTGATTTCTTATTACTCTTATTTATTTCTTCTACTTTTCAATATATTCTCTGTATTTTCATTTAAATAATAGTAGATTAACACAATTTTGATACTTGGTATACAATCTTCGTGCAACGACACTCTACTCACTCTATTACTTGTTTGTGATTTCGTATACTTGCGAATTTGCCTTGTCAAATTTTTAGCGTTATGCTGGGATTTACATTACCAATATAAATACCAATTAACCTATTGGTAATTTAGACACTTTTTATTATAATTTCTTTTAATTGAAATATTTGTTTATATTATTTATAGTGTTTTTCTCTGTATTTTATTGATTTTTACTTTTATTACTTTCTTGTGAAGTATTTTGAGATGTTTCATCAACAGGTAGTCGTAAATTTTAGTCAACAACATTCGGAGCTATTTTATGCCTCTTGGGCATGATTCAATGATTTGTTGCAGAGATTTTGTTATAATAATTCTACAAATAAATATTTCAATTTCATATTCTACTTTGCTTTAGATGAAGAAACAAAAAGTTGGGTAGATAGTGGATTTTGGACAACTGTTATTCACCTTCTAGAAAGTAGCTATGTACTTTACATTAAATGATATGATGGATTTTGACTACCGTTGGCATTAGGATCCTTCTCTGCAAGGTTGGAATCACCAATACTCTCCAAATTTTGAGGATGAAGAGAAAAAAAGAATTTAAAGACCAATACTCTCCAAATTTTGAGGATGAAGAGAAAAAAAGAATTTAAAGGATTTGATTACTACCCTCACTAAATCTCACATGAAATTCATGAATGAAACTCGTAAGAATTTTAAGATCCAATAAGAGATGATCAAGAATTTGGAGGTGCAAGCAGCGCAATTGGCAACAATGGTAGCTAATAGACTTAAAGATGATGAGTGCAAGTTAGATTATGAGGAAACTTCATGGAAAATTGCACTTTTAGAAGAAGTAAAGCTAAATGTGAAGAATGGTACAACTGTGCTTTAAATTCATCAAAATATTTTTTTTTCTGCATGTCTGGAAACACTACAAAAAAATATTGATATTGCAACAGAATATTTCTATGGATGCAACTTTGTAGCTATTTTGCTACCGATTGGCTATGCCTAAAGATAGAAAAATTCTAATAAAAAGAAACAATAAATGAAAAAATTAGCTACAGAGTTTTGAAGCTATTCTGTGGCGATTTAGCTATGGAAAAAAAATTGTAGCTAAATTTTGCAACTGTTTTTCACACGTTTCAGTAGCCACAAAATAGCATCAACATAGCTACAGATAAGAATTTATTTTGGTGCAAGATAGATAGCTACGGAATTATCCATTGCTAGAATGTTAGCTACAGATGTATTGCTAATAAAACGATGTCATTTTAAAAAATTCTTTTTATATTCTTGTATTCAAAATGAGGCTTCAAACTTAGTAAAAAACCTAGGTTTTCACTCCGACATAACCTTCTTTCTGACATAACCCTGTTTCCGTTCATCATTATCGCTCCTAGTAGAGCGTTTTGGAAGAGGAAGTCTATCGTAACTTTACAACTGACAAGAGAGTTTGCGTTAATTGGAAAATCAGCATTAGGCCTCCTTTGCATAGTAAGCGTCCTTTTTTTTTTTTTTTTTTTTTTTTTTTTTTTTTTTTTTTTTTTTTGCATTTTGAGATGATAAACTAATCAACTACCTTTCTTTCTCTTAATAAAAATTTTTCTACCATTGCAATATTAGGTATTTTCTAGAGAAAGAAGAGAGTTTGAGATTTTATTGCCTAAATTGTGAGTTCTCTCTTTTTTTTTGTTTATAATGGAATTTTTGATTTTGGGAAAGCATGAAAAATTTCATGCTACGTAATCAGCACAGTATCTGTAATCTAAATTCTTTTCTAAGAGCCATAATCTCAATTCTTTCCTTTTGTTTTTATTTCTTGTTGAAGAAATATGCTATTGCTTGAATTGAATCTACACTTCAATTTTTCTGAAATATGCTATTGCTAACTCTTCAATATTTCAGGATAAGGGATTTGAAGATGCAAAACCCATTGTTCAACTAAGAAAATGTGAGTTTATCCAAGCTGTTGTGCTGCTACATCCTTCATTTGTCACTGTAGATGATATGTCACTGTAGATGATATCAAGGGTAAGATCTTAATTATCCTTAGGCTGTTTTCCAGTTCTTTATTTTTTTGGTTTGTATTTTTAACAGCTTCTTTTAAGAACCTAAAAAGAATGATATTGAGCTTATGCATGTGAAATTTGGAGAGTAGCATAGAAATTGCTTCATAAACTTTCTGATAGTAATGGACCTCTCAAAGATTGTTATATTTAGCAGTATACTGTCAATGAAGGTTTAAAATAAATTCAATGCTCGGATCACGACCACTTAATACCAACACCATTTTTTCTGGTCCAAAGCTCTCTCTTATTTCCTAATAACTTAACCTTTCTTTACAAATACCATGCTCTAATTAAAAAATGGAAAAACAAATTATAAACTTATTATGTATTCAGGCCTTGTCTTTTCTTATTCTTTTTCTTTTCATAAATAAATTAGGATCAACATTTAGGAAACATCTCTCTTTTATAAAGCAATTGAAGTATTGCTTACCGCAATTTTTCCATAAATCCATTTTTAATTTGTCCATTGCTGCTAGCAATTAAATTCTATTGCTTGTTTAGGGTTATTTGCTAGTTAGAGATTATTCTTAATGATTGTCTTGTTAGATCTAATAATATGGAAAAAATTTTCGGCGATGTTTGTTCAAGGTTTATAACCTACTGACCTTTTGAATTATTGAACAATCTCAGTATCAATGATCAATCGCGAGAATTTCATACTAAGAATCACCTTTGATTGAATCTTTACTCCATTGATTTAAATCTTTTGTTTTTGTTATGCTCTAGTTATTTTAATTGCTTTGTGATTACTATACCTTCCTTAATAAACAACACCCCCTTTTTTTAATTTTATCGTTTGATTTATGTGAACCCCTACCCCGAATATTAGGCATATGATGCATATGACCAAGGGCAGAAATGCACGTGAATGTGTTAGTCGCTACCTTGTTTAATTATTTTAGGGTAAACTAGGAAAAAACCCTGAGTTGACTCCAATTTTAATTAACCTAAATACTAGATTAATTATCCCAATGTATCCCAAATGTGTTTAGGGCAACAATCTACGAACCCGAAGGTGGATCCTGAGATATGTCCATGCTGATTACTAACGCCATGAATGAAATGCTTTGCAAGGTAAATGATGTAATTTGGACCATGTGAAACGTTTAAGTGATTTCGACTTGCCGCTCGGGTTAAATCCAAACATGCCTTACGTACTTCCGGTTTGAATGGAAGATCAAAGTCGACGTAGTTTCGATAGGCCTTTTTAAAAGGGCTTTGAATGGGTAATGCTTTTAACTGCATGCTTGGTGTGTATGCTTTCGTGGCAATTTTTGAGGCTTTTTTGCCAAAGATTGAATTGATGACCTTTGGTTTTAGGCATGTGTGCCAAAGGTGCTTTGATTGGGCACTTTTGTTGCCAAATTGGTGTTTGGGCTTTTTGTGCCAAAAGGTGTTGTTAAGGCATTTAGCCAAAAAGATTGATTTAGGCAATTTTGGTTTGCCCAAAAGTGATTATTTGAAGGCTTTTAGCCAAAATGGGTTGATTAGGCAATTTGTTTGCCAAAAAAGTGTTGATTGAGCCGATTGTTCGCCAAAATTAATTGTTGGGCAATTTATTGCCAAAATTGATATTTGGGCTTTTTTATCGGCCAAAAATGGTTGATTGGGCAATTTATTGCCAAAAAATTTGATGTTTGGGGCTTTTTGTTGCCCCAAAAAATTAATGTTTGGCTTTTGTTGCCAAAATGGTTGATTTAGGCAATTTTGTTTGGCCATAAAGTGTTGATTGGGCGATTGTCGCAAAAAAATGATTGAATTAAGGCTTTTACCAAAAGATTGAATTAATTTCAAGGCATTTTGCCAAAAGCTTCGATTTAAGCGATTTGTTAGCTAAGAATGATTAATAGGCAAATTTGTTTGCGCAAAAGTGATTCAATTGAATTGCAATATAAGGCAATTTATTGCCAAAAAACCCCGTGTTTAATTAAGGCTATTTAAAGGCCCACAATTATTGATTAATTGGACTTAAGCCAGACTGTTCAAAATAAAGGCCAATCATAAGCATAGTCCATTGATTTGACCAGATATTTTAAGCCAAATATTGTCGAAATTTAGGGCTTTAAATAGACGATTAATGAATTAACCGGGCAATTCAAGTTAATCATGTTTAATTAAGTGCAGTTTAAATTTTGCCTAAATTGAAATGACGTGAATTGCATTGATGCAACAGTTTAATTCCAGAATTGGAGTAGAGAAGAAATATGCATGAAATGCTGAAATTAAAATAGGCAGAGTTTCATTTGTTACCTGAGTTAAATTGGCGGGCCGCTTCTTAGCTTCAGCTTGAAAATTCCAGATTAAGCTCCTCGTTTGGGGAATATTAATTAAAATTTATTCAATTAAGTGACCAAGTATCACAAACAGCAGAATAATAAAAGCCTACACTAAATGCAGAAAAGCAGTAAAAGAAGCGCAAGGAGCGTAGGGGAGAAGAGAGGGAGAAGGAGCGTCCGTCAACACAGACTGAGTACCTAAAAATGGTGAATCAGGGCTGCATTTATAGGAAAAAACAGGTCGGAGGGCGGGTCTGACCACCCTGGAGGGCGGTCGAACCGCCTGAGAGGGCAGTCAGGACTATCGCGGACGGCGGTCAGGACTGCCGGCTAGGGCGGTCAGGACCGCCAAAACCCTGTCCGATTGCCATTTTTTTCGTTCCGGAGGCTTTTTTTGGGAGTTCCGGACCTCCAAAAAATATTCCGGGACCAGTTCTGCGATCCTCGTAATTTTTCGGACGTTTCAAGTAGCATATTGGCATACTTACTTTCCCGGTGAACTTTTTTGAATAGCCTCCGGTCTGGGCCGGACTGTTTTGCAGTCCGGGAAAACAGGCCTTTTGAGCCTCAAAATTTGAGTATTCACAGTTGCCCCCCACCGGCAACCATAAAAATGATTTATGGGCGTCGGTGGTTTGTCTGAAAAAATAAATTTTGAAGGTGAAAAGTCGGACGCGTCCAGACGACCCGCCTTTTGGCTATTTCCTTGATTTTTTTGGGCCTTAGGGGCTAAAATGTGAACTTTTTGGAATTTTTGGGCCCTTGGGGCCAAATTGAGAATTTTTGGGCCTTAAGGGCCAAAATGTGAATTTTTGGGCCTTTGGGGCCAAATTGTGAAAATTTTTTTTGAAAATTTTTTTAATGTTTTCTAGCACTTACTGTTTTATTAGCATGCACAATTGACTAAGATCTCTCCAAAGGTAGAAAAGATCAATTTGGGGAGGGTACGGTTTGTTTGAAAGTCTATCCAGTTCCAGCCGGCACAGCTAGGGCCATGGGTTGTGATGACCAGAAGGCAATTCTGCTACCACTGAGTTGATGAATTTTCAGAGACTCGACCAGAATTCGGCGGTATTGTGCTAGCCGAGACTATCCGAAGTCTTGACAGAGCCGCCTTGGGTTTTGACAATTGGACTGTCTCTCCGATCATTCTTCAGGCATTTTCCCTTCTCCTTTTCCTTATTGTCTCTTCTTTCTTTTGGTTCAGTCCTTCGTAATAGAAAGGATCTATACTCAGGTTTGGTTAAAGGACCACCTCCAAGTGGTTGCTTTTTGACAATTGGACTGTCTCTCTGATCATTCTCCAGGTATTTTCCCTTCTCCTTTTCCTTATTGTCTCTTCTTTCTTTTGGTTCATTCCTTCATAATAGAAAGGATCTTATACTGCAGGTTTAGGTTAAAGGACCAGCCTCCGAGTGGTTGCTGCTCATACTTTTCTTACCTTATAACCCTCTCCAATATCGTATGGCGGAGGAAATCCTGATTCATACAACTCATCTATTGATGCATGGACCTCATGGCTGATTAAGTTGGGTCCAAACGAGGTTTGCTGTGGTTCATTTCCTGGTATGACAATACTCTCGTTTTATCCAGGTTAGCTTCTCGCCATCATTCGGGTTTTAACCTTTTAAGGCCTTACCACTATACTTGGGTACTGCGCGCTTCGGGCGTTTTGAGGCAGATGGGGATAGACCATACTGTTCCGATATTTTTTGATGGCACTTCCTGCTGATTCCAGTATTACTCGGGTGTTACCCGAGCCGTCCTTAGGGCTTGGGTTAGAGACCATCACAATGGGTTAAGGCCTGTTAGGCCTTTACCTAATCCTGCCGGTGTTCAGACTTCTCCTGAGTATCGGACCTGATTCATTGCCGTTGTCTGGCCGGTTGAAAGGCCAAGGAGGAATGCACTGCTAAGTGCACTTGAAGGCCAAGGAGGAATGCACTGATTCATTATCAAGCTGACGCTGATAATGAGGTTGGGACTGATGAGGAGATTGTGTCCCCGGACAGGCAAGGTGGGAGAGAGTTCAGCAGCTAGGGATGACTCGAAGGATGTTGCCCCACGGAGGCGACGAGACACCTAGACTCTTATAGGCTTCTGTACTTTTATTGTTTTTCCCTTATTTTGATTTTCTATTCGGGACTTTGACTTTGGATTTTGGATGTATGTTTTTTTTTTTTTTTTTATTCCAATTATTATTTACTTTCTGGACTTTTTTGCTTTTTGCTGCATTTCGATTGTTTGACTATTATTGTTTAATTGAGAATGTCGTTGTAAATTTTAGCTTTCCAAGACATTTTCCAACCTTATTATCTCAAGCTCTAAATTTTGGCCTTAAGCCGCCCTTTCGGGTTTTCAACTTAGCGAGCTACCCATTTTTGCTAAAGCCGCCCTTTTTGGTTTCAAATTGTGGCCGAGCTTTTGCTAAGCCGCCTTTCGGAGTTGTCGAATTAGCGGGTTTTTTCTTTTTCTTTCTTTCCCGTTTTTTTTCTTGGCAAAGAAGAATGAATACTGAAATTTTTTATTAATGTTTAGACCGTACCCAATGAGGGCTGCCTACATATCTCCGATACATAATTTCTTTTTTCCGAAGAGAATCAAGTCTAATGTAGTTCCTTTTACATTATGCAATGCTTATCATACAAAATATCTTTTTAACTGATCTAAATTACATGAATTTGTGAACTCCAAACCATCCAAATCAGTCAAAATGACGGCTCCGCCAGATAATATTTTCTTCAACACGTAGGGTCCAGTCCAATGAGGACGAAATTTCCCACTTGGGTCTATGATTGGCTGTCTAATTTCCTTCAGGACCAAACAACCTTCTTTCAGTTTTCGGTCTTTGACCTTCTTATTAAAATGTCCTTTGGTACACTTGAGTTTGGTGGACTGCTTGTAGTCGCTTTTCATCCATACTCAAGAGCTGTAAATGATAATTCTTTGCCCAATCTGCTTCGCTAATCCGGCTTTCCTGGATAATCCTTGCCGATTGAACTTCCAGCTCAATAGGCAACACTGCTTCCATACCATATAGTAAAGAATATGGAGTTGCTCCGGTGGGTGTTCTAATCGAAGTCCTATATCCCCATAAAGCTTTCGGTAACTGTTCGTGCCAAGCTTTGTGCTTTTTAACTGTCTTTTGCAAAATAACTTTTATGGCTTTATTTGCAGCTTCCACAGCCCCGTTCGTTTGCGGGAGCGACTTATGATCGTTGAATTCTCTTTTCTTTCAACAATCAAAAAATTCACTTAAAGTGGGACCCATTATCAGTGATGATTTCAAAATGGCATTCCTACCGACAAAGGATGTTAGTACGAACAACTGTGCTGCCTTCTTGCATTCAGAACCGCATAAGGCTGCCTCATTCCACTTTAGTGATAAATTCTACAGTAACCAGGAGATTGTGACCATTGGAGCTTCGGGTGATCTTTTCGATCACATCTATGCCCCAAGTTGCGAAGGGCCAGGGTGAGCATGGGATTCAATGATCGGAGGCTGTTTTTGCCAACTTAGCAAAAATCTGAACCACTCTGGCACTTCTGCGTGCTCACGCATCTGCATTCATGGTTGACAGTAATAAACCAGTCCGATTTTTCGAGCCCAAGGCTATTCCAACCGCATGTGTGGACAATTCCACCATTATGTAAGGATCAGATGGTTTGAGCTCGCCTATTCCACGCACCTTAGTGCAGGCCATTTACAACTTCTTTTTATACAGAACTCCCCCAGTAGGAATATCCGATGCCTAACTGTTCAAATGTCGTTGTCATCTATGGGTGGATCCTATGGTAGGCTTCAATTCTGAAGATATTCTTATATCCAATACAGGCTGCATCGACAATTCATGATATTGTGCTGGCTGTTTCTGTAGCCAACTGTCAAGGTCTATGAATTGGTCTTCCACTAATAGTGGCTAGTGGTCGTGGGAAAGTGTGGAGGAATAAATCCTCAAATTGCTGAGCCATTCATCAAGCGGTTGTAGAGTAAGGAAACCAACGCTTTCCTAATTTTCATTTTCTCCAAGCTTGGGAGACTATTAAATTGGAATTCCCGAAAACCTTGAGACCTTTATTTCTTTTCCAGGCTATTTCTAACCCTTTATGCAAGCTTCATTACTCGGCTTCACTGTTGGTGCAGTCGAAATCTATTCTGCAATTGGACGTAATTCCTCATAAGGAGTTTTGAATAACGAACTCCAACCCCCATTTCCTGTAGTTTGACGCTCCATCGAAGTAATTCCCAGAGACTCACATTTCCAATTTCAATAAAGTCTTCATCAGGAAAATTTCTACCTCCGGGCATTGTCTTCGACTGGTAATTCGACTAATGATCAGCCAAGGCTCGCCTATTCAATGCCTTCCGTTGTACAATTTTAAATCATAGGCTGCGCCAGTACCGGACACCCACTTAGCATCTTACCTGTCAAGAAACAGCCTCTCCTAAGGAATTTCAAAGGGGTTCGATTCAAGAAATACGTATGGTTTTGGGATTTTTTTGGGTGGCCGAGATAGGGCTGCAGTTTTTAACAAGCCCAAAACACAGAGCCAAACCAACTTCTCTATTTATGTATTTTAGCTCAATTCTAGGCATCTTTGTGAAGTAATCCACGGCATTTTCTACCCTTGTTATTTCTTCTACTTGTGAGCTAGCATTGCACCATCGCTTCTTCTGTCACTGATAGAGTACAATAGCAAAGGCTTTTCTACTGGTGGCTGTAAAACTGGCGTGGGATACAAATATTGCTTGACTCGAGTCGAAAGCTTTTGACATCCTCAATTCCATTTGATGGCCTACTCTTTTCTGAGTAATTTGAAAATCGGAACACAAGTATCGGCATTGATTTAATACCAGACTATGTACTGTAAGCCTTCCTAGGAAACCCGAATCTTTTTATGTCTCGGTGTGGGCTTTACCAAATTGCTTTGGCTTTTGAAGAGGCAATCTCTATTCCCTTTGACTTGGACACATATGCTCCAGAATTACTCTGATTAGCTGCAAACAGACAATTTTGTGGGTTGAGCCTTAAATGTACTTTCGACAGTCTAAAGGAAGAACTCTCAAGTGCTTTGTATGTTCTTTAGCTGTTTTTGATTTAACACACCATATCGTCCACATACACTTCTTACTTCTTTTGAATTCATTGGCATGGAAGATGGATCATTGCCATTCTTTGATATGTTGCCCCGGCATTTTTGGCCAAAAGGCATAACCCTGTAGCAATAGGTTCCCACTCCTTGAATGAATTGCCGTTTTCTCTTTGTTGGCACCATGCATTTTTCATTATTTGTTACGGTACTCGACAGAAATCGGTCAGGAGGAACATCTCGTGTTAGCCATTCGTCCACTAACAGTCAATTGCGGCAGGGAAGTCACCTTCGGACATGCTTTATTCAATTCTCGGTATCCACACACAATTTGACTTTGCCATCTTTCTTGACACCGGCACATATTTGCTAACCACGTCGGGTAAGCAATGGGTTTACGAACTTATTCGTTGCTTGGCTACTTCCTCCTTGATTTATTCAGGACATTCCGTTTTCAGCCCTTCTTATTCTTTTGTCCTTTTTACGTTAGCTCAGGGTATACTGATCTTTATGCACGCTATTGCGGTCAACCCTGATGTCACTCGCTTCCCACATGAAGCAATCGGCAAAACTTTCTTCAACATTCAATGCACCTGTTCCCTGTTCAACAGTCAGATGCAAATGTATGTATGTTCATTTTCTTCTTGCCAATTATTATTTTTCTTTTTAACTTTTTTATTTATTATTTCTTTTCATTATTTTGTTGGAACATGTTTGAAAGATAGGACACGCGGGTAGCAATAATTTGCAAGCTCTTATTATTTGGACAGAATCATCTCAAGATTACATCAATGAAGTCTGATTTTCTAGAATCTTACACAGACGATCAGAAATGGAACTGGACTCTGACTCGTTTCAAAATCAGTGACTCAGATCATTACGGAACTTGATTACGACTTGACTCTAGGTTTGTACTCGGGAAGGGGGTTTTCGCAGCGCGCTCTCCTCGGCGTACAGTTGGCGAGAGGCTTTGCACGGCTGATCAAAGGCTCAGTACGCTCGGTTCCCATCTTTCTGTAATGACCTCAACCCTCATCAAAGACTGGGCTGCATGAAGTCTTCCTTCCAGTTCATTATTGTTTCGGCTTGTTGCCCCAGCATCAGAAATATTTTCTAACAGCAAATCTTTTAGCAGTCGGGCAGCAAATGTTGGAATCCACAATACAGGAATTGTTTTCTCCCGATTTGCAACAATACCATTCAGCAAAGGTAGCCGCTCTGTATATCTCTTCCATTCCTCTCTGGTCTCTCAGCACTCAATTCATCAGGGGCTATAACCTAGTCCAAAGGCCCTTCATCACCGGACATTCCAGCTTGCAGTGTGGTAATGTCTTTTCGACCTTGCCATAAATCTTTTCCGGCAAGATAAGACATTTCAGCATTAAATGCCACTATGAGTTACTACTTGCATCGACCGTCCGAATCAAAGAGATTCGAGTTTGTCTTTCCTTCTATGAACTGCACAGTGTATTAACTGAAATCCCGAGAGGGGCAATTGGCAGTTTCAGGGTTGACTCAAGAGAGGCTGGCCCTTTGGCTTCTTGAGGCTGGCTGTAGTCATCCCTGATGTGATAACTTTGTCTCGTAAGAACTTACCTATTTTGTGCAGGGAAGAGGCCTGCCTTGTATGGGTATCCATGTCGACCCAAAGTAGGTGAAGCTAGTGGACATAAACCCTGGAAGGACATCCTCACAGCTGGCCCAATTGTTACTTCAACGTAGCACCCCCCACACACTCACCTCCGGGTTGCTGTCGTAGGCTTTGACTATCTGGTCTGATGGAACGAAATCTGTTTTCTCCAACCCTAACAGCTGACTACCCTTATGGCAGACGATTCAGTGCTGACCCATTATCAATGAGAACCATGGGCACGTTTTATCTCTGTTTGAACAGTGACATAAAAGAGGCATTGTTGTGACTGCCTCCCTCCTGGGTAGTCATCATCAGAAAACCCATGCTTTGCATCTTTATGAGTTGGTTGAGCTGGACACCAGCACTTCAGGGCTAACCTCCCCATGTTTGAGTTGGACTCAAAGCCTTGCAAAGAGCTTTGCGTAGAGAAAGATGATGCAGAAGTCCAGATTGACATTTAGCCTGGGTTCATTTTTAACTGCGAGAGTACCGGGTCTTCTTAGGCTTCATCTTGCCTTGGTGGGGTTATTTGGGATTTGTCAGACTAAGTCATATTGTCTTTCGCTCCTGGGTTTGCAACAACTCTTCAGTTAGGTCACCGGACACAGATTTCATTCATTCTAGGAATGCTCTAAGGACTCGATCAATCTGGTCAGAAACACATAGCATTTACCCGTTGATTTTGGTAAGGATTAGTGTAATTTTTGACTAGTTCTTGGAATAATTGATCGTTGTTCGCACAGGTCTTGATGCGGCTTCTTAAGCATATTCAGCATCGCTTCAGTCTTGTGCCGCCTACCCCTGATGTACTCACAGTACTCGTCAGCTCTGTAGTTCTTGCAATGGGTTGGTGAGAGGCCTGCTTCCAAAGGTTGCATGTAAGTTTGCCTAATGTAGCTCTCGAAAAATACATAAGAAATTAGCATACCGAAAGATCAAGTTAAATATGTTCTTCTCGACTGATTACTATTTCTCATATTCCCACACGTAAAAGGATTTCGTAGGGCGGATGCTAATGCCACTCCGTGACTTTGTAGCTTAGCTAGTTTTTGTAATAATCTTGATGTTCACGAGATCTTAACTTACCAGTTGCCCCATTGAATTAAAATCTTCATACCTTCAGTAGCGTTGGCAAATGAGCGACGAAACGTTGTAGGATGCTGGTTTGTAGTTGTTGTTGGTAGACAGGCTGCAGGTCTTGATATTATGTCCACTGTCCTTGTTCAGAAGGCCGTTGATCATTTGGCTTCCTTGCCCTCCACCTCGTAAGGAACGAGTAAAGGGTTTCATTGCCTTTTCTGTTTGGTGAGTTTCAGTTCCCTGCGGTAACATCAACTCCATATATAAAGTATTGCGTATTTAAAACCGCGTTGCAGAGGTTTCCAAGGTCTTCCATTTTAGACCGAGTTCCAGGCTGAAAAACCACCTCAAGCAGCACCGGTGAGTGATTGTTGAAAACAACTGAGCAAGAGCTTGCTGTTCAGTCTGAACGGGTTTAGTGCACCATATACATTTTTCAGGTGTGTTTTGAGGACAAGTGTTCATCAAACTTGTACCATGTGGGCATTTTGAACCTTGTGGCAGTCTTGCTTCGGGAACAAGGACGGAAGCCAGTCCACCACTTCCTTGTGTGTCTTAAGGCGTAAAAGACCTTTCAACAGTTCCGTTTTTCTCTCATTATCTGTGCTTCCAGCTCAGAAGCATTCTGGAGGGCATGTATCCAGGTTAAGGAAGGGTGTTGTTGGTTCAGCAGAGGTCCTTGATTGTGAGGTAGCAAGTCCACTCCCCAGCTGAAGCCCCATTTCCATTACCAACTACCTAGTCTCAGCTATTAGGGCATTCTCTGGGCAGCTAATTTGCCTCATATCATTCTAGGCCTCCAATTCTGCTTCCAGTGTTCAATGATTTTTGGATGTTAGTAATATGCCATTTGGGCAGTTGAAGTTGTGAGTTAAGCTGGTTGAAGTTGGTGAAGCATGTAAGGTGGTGATACCACTGTAGTGTGACTGACTTGGATAGGGCACAATCGACAACGGGTACCTGTAGTATAAGGTATTTTGGATTAGAGTATAGTGGTTTTCGTGTATCGGGTTAGTGATGTTGAGTAGAATCGACTCTTGTTCAATGCATGACTACAAAAGAATTTCATGTTCTTATTTAATGTGATGATATGTCATTGGATGCGCACAACATCACGTACAATCCGTTTATGAATGATTCACACTCATTGGGGCATACAGTCACTAAAGGATAGGTATCTATAGGCTATACACAAAATAGAGAATTGCTTTTTGTTGCCAAATATGGTTGATTTAGGCAATTTGTTTGCCAAAGTGTTGAATTGGGCGATTGTCGACAAAAATGATGATTTAAGGCTTTAGCCAAAGATTGACTTAATTCAAGCATTTTCCCAAAGCTTTATAATAAGCGATTGGTCGCTAAAAATGATTAAGCAATTTTGTTTTGCAAAAGTGATCATTGAATGCAATATAGGTCTAATATATACCTAATAAGCTATTTAGCCACAATTATTGATTATTGGATTAGCCCAGACTGTTCGAAAATAAATGCATCTACATAGGTCATGATTGACCAGATTTTTTTAACAATATGTCGGATTTCGGCTTAGTGACTTGTTATGATTAACCAGGCATTCAGCTTATCATGTTTAATTAAGGCAGTTTATTGGCCTAATTGATGACGTGAATGCATGATGACAGTTTTAATCAGAATCATGGAGTGAGAAGAATGTGTATGATGTTGATGTGTAGGCAAGTTCGTTTGTTTACCTGAGTTAATTGGGCAGCCGCTTCTTAGCTTCAGCTAGAAATTCCAAATTTAAACTCTCGTTTTAGGGATATTAATTAGAATATTCAACTTAATGTGGCAGAATAATAAAAGCCTATACTAAATGCATAAAAGCAGTAAAAGAATCGCAAGGAGCGTAGGGGAGAAGGAGCGTCCATCAACACAGACTGAGTACCTAAAAATGGTGAATCGGGGCTACATTTATAGGAAAAAACAGGCCGGAGGGCGGTCAGGACCGCCGTGGACGGCAGTTAGGACCGCCGTGTACGGCTGTCAGGACCGTCGAAACCCTGTCCGATTGCCAGTTTTTTTCATTCCGGAGGCTTTTTCGGGAGTTCCGGACCTCCAAAAAATATTCCGGGACCAGTTCTGCGATCCTCGTAATTTTTCGGACATTTCAAGCAAGTACTATTTGCATACTTTCGGTGAAATTTCGATATCTCCGGTCGTCGGACTGTTTGCAGTCCGAAAGAAAGGCTTTTGAGCCTCAATTTTATAAAACAGGCTTTTTGAGCCTCAAAATTTGAGTATTCACAATTTACTGTCTTTAATTAAGAATTAGTTTGAATTAGTCTCTAGGGTTCAACCCTTCTCACCATATCTACAAATTACCTAGATTAGGAAGAGCAGGAAATTATTTTATGAACATAAATGAAATTGAAATTGCTATTTACTTGAGAAATGGAGTTTGACCTAGAGTTTGATTCTTTGGAGTTGATTATTGGGGCCCATTCTATACTTGAGCTTGGTTTTTATAGGCACCTAATGGTGAACAGTTTATGCATAGGCCCATTCTCAATTGTCCAAGTGACTGCTTAGGTAACTTCTCATTATCGTGCACGACATCTCAACTATCCAAGTAACTGCTCAAGTAACTTTTCTTTATCGTGCATTGTGCAAGCAGTTATTTGATCTCTTCTGTTGCATATTAATTCCTGTTAACTCTTAATACATTTACTTAGCTATTAATTAATTAATTATGAGCCTCTAATATTTTAAAGGCCAATTAATTAATGAATTAAGCCCAAATATAAATCAATCATAAAATCACAAGTCAAACCCATAAGACAAAAATAATTAAAATATGGTGTAAACAATCGCCCCCACATATGTGATTGGCTGGATAGGCCATTTAAAACTCAAATAATTTAAAATTTAAAAGAACTCAATCTTAACTAAACCACTAAATATTTTGGGATTTTATCAAATCTTATATATAATTTTTAAGCTAATCCCAAGATTAAATAGCAAAATCTATTAACTAACCTAAAAATTCTTTTACTTCACTCCTAATACTACTTAAACAAATAAAAAGTTTTCTTTTCCTCTTTTTTTTTCCTTCAAACTATCAAACCTAAACACTAAATTAATATATTTTCTTTCCTTTTCTTATAGAAACTGAGAAAAACAACTTTAGATTCCTTTTCATTTTGTAAAAGTCTCATGATTATTTATTTAATTTACCTCTTACCGATGACTAAATTAGTTTTAAGCTCCATAAAAAATCTCAGTTCATTGATCACGGAATGCGGCTTTCAATCGTAGTGTATTTCTATTACCTTTCATCTTCTTTGCCAATTGGTAACATTATAATATTATATATATATATATATATATATATATATATATATATATACTATATATATATATATATATATATTTTTTTTTTGCCCGTGGAATTGACCCTAATGGTTCTTACACTGATGATCAATTTTTTTTTTTTGCCGTGGAATTGACCCTTAATGGTTCTACACTTGATGATCATGTATTTCCCAAAAAGGGGGAAAATACATCCCCAAGTATAAATCTTTCATATGGCCTTTAGAATGGCACAATGGCTAAAAGTCACAGTCTAAACAACAACCAGCTCTCCATGTATTCTGCTCAAGTACATATTTCTGCTTCCACTTTTCTCTTACACTAAACTCAAGTTGGACCTTAAACTTCTTCAATTGATAAATAATGTTTTATATTTCCACATTGGTAGTATTAATAAAAGCTTTAAGGGGAAAAAGATCATCATCTCTCAACATTGCCTCCTTCTCAGGAAACTTAAGGACGCCCTTGCTAATATGGTCCTGAATAATATTCCTAAAAGACAAGCAATCATTAGTAGCATAACTCCAAGTATCATGATATGAACAGTAATCTCTTCCTTTCAGTTCTTCTTTCGTGGGGATCTTGTGGTTCGCAGAAGGAGTAATGAATTTTTCCTTAGTAGGAAATCAAAAATCTCATCAGCCTTAGAGACATCAAAAGCATACTAAGGTTCAGTTCTAGAGTTCACCTGATTCATCTTTTGAAAGCCCCCTTTTATAGGTACCTTAAGATAAGGATAAATACGGGAGCCAAAATTGATGAAATTAGCAATGGCTACCTCCTGATGAGTCTACTAGAAGTTGATACTTGGAGCTGATCTCTTCATCTATGACTCTTCCTTGAGTAATTCTTCATATTCTGTCACCTTTGTAGCAAGCTCATAGAAGTCCCTGAACTCCATTCCCTAGAACTTCTTTCTCAGTTTGAAGTACAAGTTGTGTTGTGCCATCTTCACAAATTCTACCTCGGGTAAAAATACTTTGCATCTGTTCCTTAATTTTTTGAACCCAGCAATGAATGTATCTATTGACTCACCACCTCTCTGTGTTAGCCTAGATAACTCAGCTACACATACTTCACGTTCAGCTTTAAAGAACTGTGTATGGAACAGCCTCTCCATTTCCTGGCAAGTACAAATAGAATTACTGGAAATTCTAGAGTACCAATTAAAGGCAGTAACAAAAAGAGAATTCTGGAATAACCTAAGATTACAATAACAAAAGTTGTAAAGATTTGCCTGTTCCCCACACTATATCATAAGGCATGCAATATGCTCTAGGGTAGACTATCCATCATAACTAGAAAATAAAGTAAAATCAGGAATTTAATAACCTTTAGAGTAAGTATTCCTCCTATCAACCGCTTCAGGATACGGTTTATAAACTTCTGCGGCCAATCTGTTTGAGGCTAGGCCCATAAAGCTCCTACACAGTATCCTTTAAGGTTTTCATGGTAACCTGAGGAGCAGGAGGAATAATGTTGCCTGCAACTAGAGCAGTTGGAGTACCTACTGGTGAAATAAAAGGACCAATTGTCACGCTCGATTCTAACCACCAGAGAAATTGTCAGCTTTGGATCAAGCCAATTCCATCCCATACTTGATTGGCAAGACCTGCACGGTTTTTCCCTGGAGATGAAATGGGAAACTTTCCAGGTGGTCACCCATTTATGATTTCTGTTACGCGAGTAGACTTAACCCTGGAGTTCTTCCAACTCTCCAAGCCATTCCACCAAAAGGTGCCTCTAATGATTAGCTTTCCTCTTTTCGATATATGATTCGATTCATTCCTGTGTCCTACATTCCATTACCTATAGCTAGCCTGCCATCCTAGAAGCTAGCCAGGAGCTTTGCTCTACCCGCCCTCTTAGGATCACTTTACCGGGTCGAGATGTCACAGGCCCACCAACTTTCGCATGGTTCATGAAGGTTGAATGTCACCTGCTCCTCTCTCCTATGTGGAAGTTGATACCTCTCCTCTAGTTGGACACAACTTGTATCAGTGCCCCCTAGGGAACCTCGAGGCCAGTGCCCCCCAAGCTCTTAACTACTCTTAGAAGTAGAATCTACTTCTTTAGTCTTGCTCACCTGTCACCCAATAAGTTATGAAACGACAGGAATCCAAGAGAAGAATACTTCTCAAACATCAATTGTATCATTTCCAAGAGAGTCTATGTTTGCTTCTTCAGGACATTCCTCAAGACTTCAACAATAGAGAGTGAATTAGTATCAAAAAAGGATACAGATATAGAAACTGACTTATCATGCTCCTGTTTTTGTTCAACAACCAAAGTATGTTCAGTTTCTGTGGGTTTGGGATTGGGGATCAAAATCTCCTCTTTCTCTTGAGGATGATATCCTCCTTCAGCATGTTCAATGCTTTGAGGAATAAAATTTCTAAGACCTGCAGTAACTCCTCCATATGAGCCCTATTCCTAATAATTTCCTTTCTAGAGCATGTTTTTCGAGCCATTTGTGAACCTCAGAGATAGTAGTTCAAAAAAAAAAAAGGAATAAAAGTTGCAATACCAGGATCCCATCGAGCGTGCCAACAATTGTTCACACTAACAATTACTGCTAACTAACAGCTTGAGCATGTCAGGTATTAAAGTTTACCAACCACAGGATAAATTACGCCACTTGAACTGTTTAATCAAAAGAATGAAGGGTTTTGGCTCCACACTAATGCTTTACCAATTGCTAGAAATTAATTTGACAGTGCTTGAAACTAGAAATTCTAGAGAATTACATAGAAAATAGAAATTGTTTTGAAATTGAAATACTGTATTGACAAAGACTGGAATTACAAAGACAATTTAAGAATACTTGGGAAAGGAAATTACAATGAACATAAATGAAATTGAAATTGCTATTTGCTTAAGAAATTGAGTTTAATTTTTTTGGAGTTGATTATTGGGGCCCATTGTATACTCTAGCTTGGTTTTTATAGGCACTGATGGTTCACACTTTACGCACACGACATCTCAGTTGTCCAAGTAACTGCTAAGGTAAATTCTCATTATCGTGCACGACATCTGAACTGTCCAAGTAACTACTCACGTAACTTCTCTGCATCGTGTGAGCAGTTATTTGATCTCTTCTATTACCTATTAACTCCTGTTAACTCTCAATATATTTACTTAGCTATTAATTAATGAATTATGAGCCTCTAATATTTTAAAGGCTAATTAATTAATTAATTAAGCTCAACAAATCATAAAATCACAAGTCAAACCCATAGAGCCTCTAATATTTAAGGCTAAAAATTAATTAATAATTAAGCCTCAACCTCAATATATTTACTTAGCTATTAATTAATGAATTATGAGCCTCTAATATTTTAAAGGCTAATTAATTAATTAATTAAGCTCAACAAATCATAAAATCACAAGTCAAACCCATAGCACAAAAATAATTAAAATATGGTGTAAACAGAAACATAAATAGAAGATTCATATTATCACAAAACACGATCGTTATCTCCGAAATCTCAAGGTCATTTCAGTGACATAGGGGGGAGAGAGAGAGGGAGAGAAAAGTAAGAAGGGGAAAGAAGACAAGAGTATTTCAATTTTTTCCTTTAAATTTAATAGCAAAAGTCCAAAATATTGACAGAAGAACAAAATAGTTGGACGAAAGGAAAAAATAGTTAGACAAAATTAAAATATAGGAACAAAGTAGCGTATTTTAAAAAATATGGGGACATTAGTTAATTTCGGCATAATATGGGGACATGTTTATAATTTCCTTTAAAATAATTTTTTTTTCATAAAATTATAAAATCTAACCTAACAATTTAAATTATGAAATAACTTTAATAGAATACGTGTATAATAATCTAATTCTCTCCAATTTTGGAGTCTCTATGTGATGGTTTTTTATTAGCCAAAACCATACCTTTCATTTTCTTGGCTGATTACAACATGGATCAATCTATGGCATCCTTATCTATTGATGGGGTAGAAGATGAGGCGTTGCATATGACTATAGTCCCTATTATGGCACCTCCCCAATATGAATTTTGCATGGTGGGCATGTTCCTTACTATGAGCCTTATTAATTTTCAGGCGATGCAAAATACATTTGCAGATTCGTGGCACCCTATTGGGGCTATCATGATTTCAGATTTTGGGGCTAAATGTTTTTTATTTCATTTTTTCAATGAAGTGGATGTTGCTTGGGTTTGTGAGGACTCCCCTGTGGATGTTTAATAGACACCTTCTAGTTTGGAGTAGGTTGGAGGACAAGGAGGACAAGGAGGACCCTCTTATTGTTCCATTTATATTTAGTGATTATTAGGTACAAGTGCATGATCTCCCACCAAGTTTTATGACAAAGACGATGGCCCAAGCTTTAGGTGATTTTGTTAGGGGGTTTAAAGCATATGATACAAAGGTGTTGAGTAGAAAGATAGGGGTCAAGTACATGCGTATTAGGGTTACGCTGGATATTCAGCAATCATGAAAGTGCTAAAAGAAGGTTGTGGATGACAATGGAGATATCTATGTTTTTCAATTTTAGTATGAAAAACTATATATTACTTCTTATGTGGGAAACTTGGTCATATGATAGGTTTTGTTTGCAGATAGTAGAGTTTCAAACTTTGGTTGCACCATTGTCAGACCATGATCTAATTTTATTTTATTATCCATCAGAGTCTATAGAGAATACAAACAACATTTTCGATTCGATAATGGGCGGTTACTGGATGCTAGTTTGGAATCGAGGGTTGAAAAAGGATGGCGCCAAAGTTTGTTGGATTCTATTATGGATTGTAACGAGCAATGTGTGCAGGCTCTTATGGCTTGGGGTTATAGATGAAACCGAGAAGTGAATTAGGGGAGAGTTTTGATTTGAAACCTCCTTCAACAGGATAGGGATGCGATGCCGGTTGCAGGATATGATGCTCTTCGGACATAATGGAATTCTATAATTGAAGAAGATGATATAAGGCGGAGGCAGCAGGTTAGGCGCAGCATGGCGATAAAAGCTCGCAATTCTTTCATGCTTATATCAAGGGAAGAAGAAGGCAGAACATAATGGGGCTAAAGTCAGATTCAGGTAGTTGGGTTCGAGACAAGGCGAGGATTCATTAAGTGATTCTTGATTATTTCTATGGCTTTTGTGGAAGGTAATGTGACTCCTGGTCAGATTATAGGTTTAATTAATAGTAGAGTAACGACTGAGGATAATGAGATGTTACTTGCTCTATTTACTGCTGATGAGTTTCAGACGACTGTTTTCCAAATGCTGACCAATAAAGCTTAAGGCTGGATGGCTTAAATCTTGCTTTTTTTCCTCTATATTTCTGGCATACTGTTGGGATGGATGTGGTTGATGACTGTACATCATGGTTGGAACAAGCTATTTTCTTGCATGGCCTTTCTGTTACATCGATTGTATTAATTCCAAAACTTAGTACCCTTGAGTCCATTAAAGATTATTGGCCTATATCTTTGTGCAATGTGTTGTGTTGAATTCTAGCTAAGGTTCTAGCTAATAGGCTTAAGCAAGCCCTTCCCCATGTTATTTCTTAGAGTCAGTCATCCTTTGTTCCAGCTAGGTTAATAATTGATAATATTTTGGTGGCATTTCAGACAATCCATAGTATGAAAAGGCTTTCATGGGGTAACACTAGCTCAGTGGCACTTAAGATAAATATTAGTAAGCCGTATGATTGGGTGGATTGGGATTTTTTTGAAATTTATGATGTTGGGTCTTAGTTTTGATGCTAAATGGGTAGAGTGGATGGTGTTGTGTGCGACAGATGTTAACTACTTTGTGTTGGTGAATGGGGAGGTTGTGGGACCTATTGATCCCAAAAGGGGACTTAGACAAGGGGACCATTTGTCTCCATAGTTGTTTATTTTATGTGCTGAAGGATTATCGATATTATTAAATGAGGCTGAGAGGAGAGGGGAGATCCATGGGCATTGGGTTAGGGTGGGATGTCCTAGAGTGTCTCATCTTTTCTTTACGGATGCTTCGCTATTATTTTTCAGGGCTAATAAACAGGAGAGCCAGAGGGTGAAGGGTATCTTGAGAGAACATAAGTATGTTTTTAGCTTGGCAATTAATTTTCAAAAGTATACAATTTTTGTGAGTCCTAATGTTTTAAATGATTTACATGATCAGATTTTAGTTATTTTAGCAATTAGTAATCTTTTAGGAGGGGGTAAATATTTGGGGTTACTGAGTGGCAAAATAAGAAGTAAATATTTGAGGTTACTTAGCAGTTAGAAACCTTTTAAGATGTAATAAGTGTCAAATTTTTTTCTTTCTTAAAGGATCATTTATGGAATAGAGTTAATGAGTGGCAAAATAAGGTGTTATCTCAGGCAAGAAGGGAGATTTTATTAAAATCTATAGTGCAAGCTTTACCTGCATATTGCATGACTGTTTTTCAAATTCCTATAGGTAGCTGTGATGAATTTTAGAAGATCATGAATGCTTTTTGGTGGGGGGGATAAAAGGGTGGGATGAAGGGGAATTCATTGGTATGCTTGGGATAGGATGTGTCACGGAAAGCAGGATGAAGGGATCTCCACTGTTTCAATATTGGTATGCTTGGTAAACAAGGGTGGCATTTAATTATCGATACTCATACTCTTCTGTATTGTATTGTCAAAGCCAAATTCTTTCTTGCTAAGGACTTTTTACAAGCTAGATTAAGTAATACTTAAAGCTATACGTGGAATAGTTTGATTTTTGCTAAGGATATTTTGAAGCTAGGGGTGAGGTGGCAGATAGGGAATGGGGAGAAGGTGAGGGTAGCTCTAGACCCATGGATACCAAAGGATGGGATTTTTATGTGGAAGACGGGGATATGTTTATTAATCCTTCTATGAGAGTTTGTGATCTTTGGATGATAGTAGAAGAGAGGGGAATGTGAATAAACTTATGGAGTTGTGTAGCTTAAGGGATGTTAGATATATTTTGACTATTCCTATTAGTATGAGGAATAAATATGATGTGCGTATGTGGCACTATGATAAAAGAGGCATGTACAAGGTGAAATCTTATTATTATTTAGCTTTAAGAGTGTTAGGAAGGGGGGAAGAGGGTTTTGGAAGAAACTATGGTGTATAAGGGTCCCCCAAAACCCCCAAAAGTAAAGGATTTCCTTTGGCAGGCTTTGAAGGGTATTCTTCCTACTCGAGTGATACTATCTGCAAGAGGTACATGTTTTGCAACAAATGGTCCTAGGTCAAATTGCAATGAACAATATGCGGTACATCAACTTGGTGAGCGAAAACAAGAGTGTCCTATTTAAATCATGATGTAGCGACATAAAGCTCTCGTACTGACCTACAATTGCAAATACCTATAAGGAAGTATGAAAATGCCGTAATGTCTAGAGTCAATCTGATGTTCTAAATAGATGACCAGACGTAAGATCAAATGAATCAATATGTTGCGATACTCAAATACTCGCCCCTTCCTCCATAGATACGGAATACTGTGATCTGTCATTGAACAAATGATCCTAAAATCAACCCATCAACAAAAGAGGTCAGCGTAGTAAGTACTCTAGAGGTGGAATGTGAATATAATTGATCCTTTAAGTGGACCTAGTTGTGAGTAATCCGTATTAAGCTCTTATAGTAGGGACTGATGTATAGCAGATACCCAATATGATTGTATGACATTCATATCATAATATTACGATGCCTGACGATTGAGATTATGTAGTGGCAGCATATTCAAATGTAATCTACTATGATGCGTTCATGTTTCACATTAAGAAAAACAGAAAGAGCTTCCTATATCGAATAGCAGCAAGAACAAAAAGGCTCGATTCACCTCTACATCACTACCCTGGATGTACCAAGCGGGAGTACCGAACTATACAATTCCCTCAATTCTCATATACCCATTAAATTACTATAGCACGTGTTATTACACCAGTGTAGGAAGCGATGCCGTAGTCCAAAGAGATGCCGGCGTTAGTCAGCGAAACCGAATACATCTCTGGAGTGTATACATGGAATGTCCCCCACACCACAAACACCCACGGCAAAAGTAACAGGATTTCCATTTGGCAACCGGAACATACGTTGTATCAAGCGGCCTATTATGTCAACTCTCCATACTCCAGCGAAGCTGATAACCATACATCTTTCCAAGCACAATGCATCGATACTATTCTAACACTCCAAGAACAGGCAATGTGTTTGCGGCTTAAACAAATTCGGTGAAGGAAGGCGAGAGAGTAGGAGACCTAAGTGAAACCAGTTATAAGAGGGGGCTGGCATGATTATAAGCCCAGAGAATAAAGTTACGCGATCTTGCTGCCGCAGAAAACGCTGGCCATATATGATTCTACTGTTACCTCCCTCTCCTTAATAAGGCAGTGATATATCTTCTATGCAAGTCAGTCTGTCTTCTCCTAATTTGGACAAGGTAAAAGAGTGTGGCGAAGTTTGTGCTGGTCGTACTTATGCGAACGATGTGGAAGTGAACTGCTACCTATGCCAAATCATCAAGCGTATCGGATGCTGCGATGAATCAACAAGCGATATATTCACTTCTGCCCTGGGTAAGCACCCATTGGAAGAAAATCGCTATGCACATCGCACATACACCAGGTCTTCACTATTCTGAAGCCACAAGCAAAAAAGAATCGTTCTATGGAATGATTAACTTGACTTGGAATAAGAGTGCGCTGCAAGAAAGGCGAGATGTACACCCCAAAGGTTGTAACTGTCCAGCTTGTTTAATATTGACAATCAGCAAGGGATGTGCATGACAGTGTAACTCGACTGTGTATCGCATGGCTAACTGCCCGACTAGTAACCTATAAAACCTTAGGCACCACAGAGTACGACCTTTCACAAAATGCCCATACAGGAAGAAACTATGGTGTATAAGGGTCCCCCAAAACCCCCAAAAGTAAAGGATTTCCTTTGGCAGGCTTTGAAGGGTATTCTTCCTACTCGAGTGATACTATCTGCAAGAGGTACTTTTACTGGCAGGATGTGTTGTTATTGTGAGGAGGAGGTAGACGTGAACCATTTTTAGGTGGCATATTATAAAGCCAGAGAAGTTTAGGACTTGGGTGGATATATGATTTCTACTGTACCTCCCTCTTTTAAGAAGTTCTTTTTGCAAGTCCTGTCTTCTCCTAATTTGGACAAGGTGGCGAAGTTTTTTGTGCTTGCTTGGAAGATATGATCAGTGAGAAATAAGTTTATTTGGGACCATGAAATGCTATCAGCTCAGGTTACTTTACGATCGTCTATGGAGTTTCTTGTTGAATGGCGCAATGCACAAGGGATCCAGTTGAGTTATGGTTTGCATTGGTCGAGATGAGCTATGCTTAATATACAGGGAGGTACAACCTCCATAGAACATGAAAATAACAGTGTTAGTAATATGGCCGACTGTCTAGTCAGGCGGTGTGGAGGTGGTGGTATGGTGGATTGTTGGCAAATTTTTCTGGATGGTGCTATATTTTCGAATTTGCAGGTGTCAGGCTTTGGGTTATTGTGGAGACTACTGAAGGAATGTTTCGACATGCTATGACTGGTACATTTCCTAGCATGGGTGAAGCTCGAATGTTAAAGCTAAGGCATTGTGCACGGCTCTCTCTTAGGCAGAATCACATTTGTAGGGCCTTAGTACTGTCTCTTCTGATTCTCAAGTGGTGATTGCAGCTTTGAACTAAAGTATTGGCGATTTTTCTGAGTTTCGCATTGTAATTCAGGATGCATAAACTATTTTAAGTAGATTTTTTTTTATTTCTTTAGCTTGGATTAATAGGAGAGCTAATGTAGGGGCTCATACTCTGGCTAGATCTTCCTACCACTTTGCTTGTTCCCAAGTTTGGGACACTATTCCAGATTGTTTACTTCAATTTTATTCGCATAGTTAATATGATGAGTATTTTCCTTTCAAAAAAAAAACGTTAATACAATTGAATGTAATGATATAATACCAATTATTGCAATAAAAAATTATGAAAAACGTTGGTATTATCAAATCAACATTGCCTTATTAGAAAGAATAAACTACTTGATGAGGGTTATAATTTGTCGTTGGAGTTACCTTAAAAAGATTTAATTTAATCATTGACTTGGCCATCGACCTAAATTAAGTTATTAGGATTTTGTTGTATTGGGAGGTTGAGTGATGCTATCAAAGAGAAACAAATATAATGGAGAGAGAGAGAAAGAAACAAATATAATGGAGAGAGAGAGGGAAATGAGAGTGAAAAGTAGGAAAGAGAAATGCCAGAATGCATAATTTCATTTCTGAGTTTTATTATTTTAATTTTGTAATGCTCTCAATTTTTATTTCAATTTGTTAAACATTTCGACTTGTAAAATTATTTTACTGAACACTTCAATTTGTAAAATTATACTATTAATTAAGTACTTGATAAATATTTGAAAAATGAGAGGTATACTATCCATTAAACACTTAATAAATAGTTGAAAAATGCGAAAGGCCCTAACAATGGCAATTGCTATTGTACAGAATTTGAAAATTTTGTACTGATGGAGAACTGTCTTTTTATGCAATGTGTAAATGTTAACTTAGTATTTCGGTGTCACGATCTGGTACCGTGGGCCGGATCAACACTAGGGCCTAAGTAAACTTAAGGCTTCGAGGCCTATAGTAAGCCTAAACTATCAAACCTATACACGTCATGCAAAATCCTAGGAGCAGTAAACCCATATCAATTCATATATATAGTGCTTGTCAATAACCAGCGTAGCGAATATAAATGACATATATTTCAATGTAATTATCCGAGTAAACGTCATGTGTACAGAATCCTAAATGAGTGTATATAAACCACACAACTAATCCATTACAGAGACCTAAGAGACCCTCTCTCTCAATTTGTAAAATGTATACTTATTAATTAAGTACGCATAAATATTTGAAAAAATGAGAGGTTATACTATCCATTAAACACCTTAATAAAATAGTTGAAAAAATGCCGAAGGCCCTTAACAATGAGCAATTGCATTGTACAGAATGAAAATTTTGTACTGATGGAGAACTGTGCTTTATGCAAATGTGTAAATGTTAACTTAGTTATTCGGTGTCCACGGAATCTCTCTCGCAGTTAAAAAAGACCCAGGCTAAAGTGTCCAATCTTGGGAACTTCTAGCCATTCAATCCTTTCCTCATCGCCAACTCTTTCAAGGCTTGAGTCAACTCCAACACATCGGGAGGGTTAGCCCTGACAGTGCTGGGTGTCCACCCCTCACACCAATCATCAAAGATGCAAAGCATCGGGTCTCGATTGATGACTACCCAAGAGGGGAGCAAGTCACAAACAATGCCCCTATGTCACTGGTTCAAACCAAGATAAAAACTGTGGCCCGGTAACTCGTGTGTGGTGGCCGCGTTTCATCAATCTAGCATTAAAGGTGGGGTCAGCACCTAAGTCATTGAACTATAACAACGGTGCTTCGCTAGCCCATAAGCCTATGTGAGTGTTAAGGTCAAGTGTCCCTAGTGATTAGAGCATATCAAAAACGCTTATTATCGGTAACACGTCATGCAAACATTTCCCTATCAGACAGCGAGATTAAGTGCTTTCAAGAAGTCCATAAAACCACCCATAAGATGTCCACCACACAGGATTAGAAGTGCATTGGGGATGTTAGCTACGTTGATAAGTATTAAACAATTTTGACGTATACCAGCTTGAAGAGATAGGGTAGTCTATCCGTTTCCAGGTAATTTGAAATATATATATGATAAATCCAAAACGTAGTGACTTCAACCCATACATGATTTTCCTGGGTAGGGCCTCCAGAAATCCCATGGGTACAATATCATCACCAATCAATATACTCATAGAAACTACGAGAGCCCTAGTGATTCACGCATTAATACCACGGGCGTGCGCCTCGAAATCTCTCCATATATGGGGCCAACAGTATTTGTGCACTCTAAGAAAAGAGCTTTCAACCCCTTACCACAAACTCGTGGGAGGATCAAAGTGCTCTCATTACACACTCCACATTCCCACAATTGCCACACGAGAGACGAAATAGAATACCACACAAAACTCCATAGCACAATAGACATAAGTCCCACCGACACGAAGATAGCCAAATTTTCAATTCAATGTAATGCCCCACCAAGGGACTCCAGCCTTCCATCTGAAGTCGAGTTCAATTAAACCCTGAAAACTAGCCAATTGAGTGGCGCCGCAAACACCTCTATAACGGGGAAGATTTATCAAAGTTTATGGACACTGTTAATTTGCAATGTTACGACTAGCTAAGGAATAAACGACTATAATATATTTTCGCACATAGCACTATAAATTACAACTCCGTATGAATTCCTTGAAAATCGGAACAAGGTTGATCCAATAAACTTGCAATAGTCTCAATAAAATGACATGATAAGATGAGCACATAATAAATTGTTATCTGCGCAATGGAAAATATGGAAATAATTATATCAGTGCAAGCGTCCGAAATAAAGAAGCTAAATACCCCACACTGCAAGCTTGGGGATAAAGATACTCATCTCTCGTACACTTCCCTCTC
>NW_023591126.1:235299-266256 GCF_014843425.1 Jatropha curcas
CTAAATTAGTTTGAAGCTCCATAAAAAATCTCAGTTCATTGATCACGGGACGCGGCTTTCAACCGTAGTGTATTTCTATTACCTTTCCTCTTCTTTGGCAATTGGTAACAATATATATATATATATATATATACACTGTTCACACCTATATCATAAAGTCTTCATTTTCTGGATATCATAGATGGTATTGGGTATGTCGATCTGGACCCGTTGTAAGTCCCGTTGTTGAATTTTGTTGGGCAGTGAAGGGTGTAACACTGACAGTGGCCGCTACCTATTGATATCATAAAATGGATCCTTTATTATGTAGATCTGTTAATAGTGTTAAATCGGATGATTCTGATTCATCAGAAATTAAAAGGGTAATAAATCGAAATTTAAATCGGATGATTCTGATTCATCAGAAATTAAAAGGGTAATAAATCGAAATGAATTAATTTTACAAGATTTCAGTAAAGCCATTGATAAATGGGAAATACCTAAAGTAGATAAAGAACAAATTTATAAAGTTAGTAAATTTGCTTTATGGAATACGGACTATGTTATTAAAACAGAAGAACGAGATTTTCAACTAAGTAAACCTTTTGAAAGAATAACTTTGCTTTCATCTAAAACCTTACAACAACATAAACATAAAAAATATAAATATATTCATATAGGATTAATTCAAGTAGGCATAAAACCTTTAACCAGAGAAGGGTTAAACACTAGTATTCTTGCACTTGCAGTGGTTTAGGAATGCTAGATTTTTTAAATTTTCAAAAGATTCTTTATTAGGATCTGTTGAAACTAGCTTAAGTGAAGGACCAGATCTCTTTTGAGGTCTATCCCGATATTGACGTTTCTTTAAAATGACTTAAATATTTTAGAAAGTAATAGTTTGTGGAAATCAAAACTCTATGAATTATAAAATGAAGCAAGGATGCAATTCTATAGCTTAATCTATAAAATTCATGTATAAAGCAATGAATTCAGCTTTTAGTAACTAAATATAAAATTACAACCTAAAGAACTTGGAGAAACAAGATTTCTTTCAAAACAGATTTTAACTAAAATCCAATAAGCGGTAATAACTAAAACAATCCAAATGGAAGGATATAACCCCTACCAGAGGAATGGATTTTGAAGGGATTGTTCCCGCTCCAGAAAAGAAAAAAAGTAAAACCAAATGTCAATTTACAAAAAATTGAACAATTTGAAGATGGTAAAGTAACATTAAAAATTTAAGTAGAAAATTTAATAGAAGTCAAAGCTCTAGGTATACAGGATCTTCATCTTCTGTTGTTACAGACGATGATAAACCAAAAATACCTTCAGTTATTTATGCAAAGTATAAAGAACCTGAACCTAAACCAATTTTACAAACATTAGTAAAGCCTAGGTATTCTACTTCAGATATACCTAATTCTAGTCAATCATTTAAAATGAAAGGAGTTGATTATAGTAATTCAGTCCCACAGACAGTTTATAATCCTGTTGACAGTTACTTAAATCAACAATCCAATTTAGTAAATACATCACCAGAATCACCAACAGCTTCAGCTATAACTGAAAATGTTAGTGAAATAAATCGTGAATTAAATGTTTTAACTGAAGAAGAAATTAATAAAGATCTGATAAGAGAAATCACTAAAACTAAAAATCTAATGAAGATTAATAAAATATTAAAAACTTACTCTTTTAACGAATTAAAAGAAAAATATTTAAAACACCAACTTCAAACCCAGACTAAAATTAAGTTTTTAGATTGGTTTTCATTAATTAAAAATGGTTCTAATAAAAGTCTAAATCCCATAACAATTCGTGATAAAAGACCTGAATGGATAGTAAATGATAGGACAATTCAAAGTGATTTTCCTCCTAAAACAATTAGTAACAATTACAATTCAAAGTGATTTTCCTCCTAAAACAATTAGTAAATTAAAATATCAAGATAATGAAATAGTATGTGCACCATATAAAATAGCTAGAGAAAATGATACTGATAAAAAATTAATTGAACAAAATAATTTTAGTAATGCGAGTTTAATTTGTTTAAATACACAATTAAAAAAGATTGAACATTTACTCCAAGATAAACCATTAGTAAATGAACAAATAAAGGGAAAAGATATAGTAAAATCTCATATGTTTAAACCTTATCAAATTTCTAAATCTAGTCAAAAAGAATTAAATTCTAAATTTTTAGGAACATTAAAAGATCAACTTAGTCAACTTGAGTTAATTTCAGAGTCTACTCAACACGTAGCTCAGAATACACCTCAAGCTTCTAGGAATATAAATGTTATAGAAGAAACTTCTAACTCTGACGTCAGTGAACCTGACTCAGATGATGCTAAACAATTTATAAACAATATAACTCATAGAGAGATAGTCTCTAGGGCTCCAGATTTAGGAATAATTGATAAACCTCCATATATATCCCAATTTCATTATAATGCTAACACATTATATGAATGGAATATCGATGGATTATCTGAATATAAAATCTGAATATAAAATTAAAATCCTAACTATTTGCAACGAAATGACATGCTGCAAATGACTATAAAACCCAGTACCTATATCTGATAAGGCAGTTGTGAAATCCTTATTGCGGGATTTAACAGGACAATTAAAAGGATGGTTGGGATTAATCATCTCACTGAACAACAACATTTTAAGAAAAATCCTAAATTCTGTTTCAAGTAAATGAATGAAGGATGAACCTCTTATATGATGAACATGATGAACATGGTGAGCCTATTCAGGATGCTGTTGCAACCTTAATACTCACTATTTCATTACATTTTATAGGAGATCCATCCCACATAAAAGATAAAAATGCTAAACTCTTAAGCAATTTAAAATGTCGCCAATTAAGTGATTTTCAATCTTATAAAACCACTTTCCTTACAAGATTAATGCTAAGGGAAGATTCAAACCAACCTTTTTGGAAAGAAAAATTCTTAGTTGGATTACCCTACTTTTTGGGGGAAAGAGTTAGGAATTCTATAAAACAACAACATGGTAATCGAATTCCCTATAATAAATTAACTTATGGTCAATTAATTAGTACAATCCAAAAAGAAGGATTACAAATTTGTCAAGACTTAAAACTTCAAAGAACTTTAAAATATGAATTAAAAAAGACTAAACAAGAATTAGGAAGTTTTTAAAAGACTAAACAAGAATTAGGAAAGTTTTTGTAAACAATTTGGATATGGTATAACCTCTTAACAACACAGCAGTGTAGTGGTCAATGTTCTAAACCTCAACTTCTAAAAAAGCATTATAAAAAAACATTATAAGTCCCTAAACCCAAAGTAAAGATAAATTATTATCAAAAAGAAAAAGCCTAAAACATTAATAGAAAAATCTAAAGGTAAAAAACCATATAAAACTTCTACTAAAACTGTCATATAGAGGTTTAAACTTATTTCAAATGTGGTAAAAAGGATACACATCTAAAATTTTTGTAAAGTTTAATAAAAAATTAACGAATTAAACCATTTAGATGAAGAAATTGTAAATAAATCTATGAATTGGTATCATTAATTCTGATCATTCAGAATCCTGAGGTTACAAAGAAAATGAATTATCAAATTGATGGAAGCTTGGTTTCAACAACTAGTTCCTACAGATAAATCAATAAATATGTTAACTAAAAGGATCAAAGTACAAGCTTTTAGAAGTGTGAAAATGGTATAACTGATAATGATTTATTAAATCTCAACTTCTTAAAATAACTAATTAAAGTTTTGATGAAGATAGAAGAAGTAAAAAATTATATGACTCCTAAAATTCAAACTAATATTTATGATTTAACTCAATCTTAAATAGATAAAAGGATAGAAACAAGATATTTCCATCTAAAAGATTTTACATAGAGAAGTTAAAATATTAAAAAATGAAAGTAAAAGAATGTAAAAAAATCAAAGCAACAGATAAATGCAGCAAAAGATAAAACGTTTAGAGCCAATTAATATCCTAGTTCCTCTTCGGAAGAACCAGATGATGAAATAAAAGATGAAATAAACGAGTTAAAATGAAGAAGAAGAAATAAACCCAAATTTCCTTTTTCTTCCTACAAGAAAATAACTTCGCGGAAAATATTTAGTAAAATAACTTTACAATATCGAAAATATCAAATGATTTTGTTGTCAATGGTATAGCCCTATTTGATATAGGAGCAGATTTAAATTGTATAAAATCTGACATAGTACCTAGAAGGTATTGGTCAGAAACCAATGAAAAACTAACTACAGCAAATAAATCTAAATTAGAAATTGTAGGTAAAATTGATGCAGATATTGTAAATAATGACTTAGAAATTAAAACAATATTTTTTCTTTCACCACAAATAAATTATATGGTAATATTAGGAACACCATTTATAAACCTAATAACACCATATTTAGTAAAAGAAGATTGTATTAAATTTAAAATAAAAGGCAGTAAAGCTAGGTTAGAATTTACTGAAAAACCTAGAAGAAAGAATTTAAATTTACTTAAAGCTCATTCCATTAAAACCTTAGAAATTAATTCTTTGATAACCTTAGAAATAAATTCTTTGATAAAATCTAAGGAAGAAGATTTAAAAGACTTAAGAAATAATGCACATTTAAAAAGAATTAATGAATGATTAAACACTGAAGAAATTCAGAATAAAATCAAGAATTTAAAAGAATTTATGGAAAATAGACTATGTGCGGATCACCCCGCCAAATGCATTTTGGGCCCTGTAAACAGGCATATAGGTAGATTACGCATATGGAAAAGATGTTGAAATGAAAAGTTATCAACAACTAAAAAGCCACAGGCCCATATCAAATGAGCCAGAACTTTATAGAGCATTGTAAAAAAGAAAATTTAAAGATTTAAGGGAATAAAAAAGTTAATTGAGTAAAGTTCAGAAGTTCCTTGGTCTTGGTGCAGCTTTTTATGTCATGAAATGCTGAGATAGAAAAGAGGAGTACCTAGATTAAGTAATAATTATAACCTTTAAACACACGCTTTTAAAATGGATACGATATCCACAATTTCCTAATAAAAAGACGCTTTTAAAGAAATTATATAAATGCAAATATTTTTAGTGAAATTTGATATGAAATCTGGTTATTGGCTAGGGATCAAGAATTCATCCTAAAGATAGGTATAGTAAGAAGGCCATTCACAGTTCCGTTTGGACCAATATGAATGGGAATGTAATCCTTTGGACTTAAAAAATGCACCATCAGAAATTTTCCAAAGAATCAATGGAATGATATATTCAATCGCCATATTCTCAATTCTGTTAGGTATATATTGATGATGTTCTAAATTTTTAGATGCAAACATTAGAAGATCATTTTAAAACAAAAGCTTAAAAACAGTTTGATGTATGTGTGTAGTTGAAGCAAAATGGGTTAACCTAGTAAAAACTAAAAATGGACTTATTTAAACACTAAAGTTAAGGTTTTTTGGGTCATTATATTTGAACAGGGTATTAATCCAGCGCTATAGAAAGAGCTATGGTCTTTTGGGTTCCTAAAATTCCCTGATGAATTAACTAATAAAACCCAACTCCAACGTTTTCTTGATGGTTTAAATTATCGTTAAATAGATTTTTTAACCCAACCTATCAACCTGCATTAACTAAAGCCGCTTACATGATAGGCTAAAGAAAATGCTGGCCCCAGTACAGCCCAAGCATACCCAGTTAGTAAAAAAGATAAAAGCCTTAGTAAAAGAGATTCAATAATCGTCTATAGGATCGCCGAATCCTAACAGCAATTTAAAATGTTGAAACTGATAGCTTCGACATGTTTTGGATATGGTGGTAGATCTTAAAACAAGTAATGTAATGGTAAAGGAACGTGATCATTTCAGTATACATTGGTCAATGTGAACCAAACCCAATTGAATTATCTAACTATTAAAAAGGAAATTTAAGTTATACAGTAGTCTTGTGTTATACAATAAATTTCAATCTGATTTGTGTTTAAACCAAAAGTTTGTTTCTTAGAATTGATGCGTAAATCTGCAAAAAGATGTTTTGCAAATTTTACAAAAAGATGTTCAAAATCTTGCCTCTAAACAAATTTTTGCACGATGGCAAGCATTATTAAGTATTTTTTATTTTGATATTGAATTCATTCCTGATAATAAAAACAATATTCCAGACTTTCTTACTCGTGAATTCTTACAATGGGCAAGAAAAAGGATAAGGGAAAAGCCATTAAAGAAGAATCCGACTCACCCACTAAAGCTCTTTCTGAGCATTCTGAAGACCTTACTAAAACCCTGTGAATACTCAAATTTTGAGGCTCAAAAGCCAGTTTTCCCAGACTGCAAACAGTCCGGCCTGCAACAGTGCCATGCCAATTAATTTGACTTTTCTACAGTAACTTTGACTTTTCTACAGTGTCAATGCCGGACTGCAAACAGTCCGGCCTGACCGCAAACAGTCCGGCCGGACCGAAGGCCATTTTGGACATTTACTGGAAGTATGCCAATATGGTACTTAAAACGTCTGGAATATCGCGAAGATCGCGGAACAGGTCCTCCTCAAGGTAAATACAATAAATGGTTTGTAAAAATATTTTGATTATGAAATTGAGATCGAGGATGGGTATAATAATATAACTCCTTGGTCAATTTATTAAAACACTATTACCTGAGGGATTGGTTATTTTACTCAAATGATGCTCTCAAAACTCAGGAATATTAATCATAAATATCTTACTTGATACTGATCTGTAAAAATTAAACATAAATTTTGAATCGCTAAAAATAAATCTAATTATTTTGGTACCTTCTTCATAAAAATCCAAAGAGTTATTCATCTAAAGAATTGGCCTGCCTCCATCCCTTTATAACTCCAGTAAATTCAAAGTTTTATATAAGACATGTCACATAGTACTACTTATAATTATTTTGACTATAAAGAAGCATGGGAAAAAGTTTTTTTGCTATTCAAAACCCCAATGCTAACTCCATTTCGTTGGTTAATTTATTTTTGATCAGTCTTTTCGTAGCTGATTTAAAAAGATTCTCAAACTGGGTGGTTTAAAAAATGGTGGCAAACCAGGGGTTTATCCAATGATATTCTCCCTCCTCCTATCATCTCTTTATATCAGTACTTTAAAGCCCATTATAAACCAAGACCTGAAGAGGCCCATATTCCATCCTTAATGTACTATTGCATGGCCTTCTTTACGCCCTGAGTATATCAATGGTATTTGGACACTCAGTATGCCATAGGAACCCAAATTCCTATGTTAGTAAAGAAACACAAAATTAAATGGTGGGGTTCTTTCAAGAATTCTACTACTGAAATTAAAATTAATCAATGGATTTGGAATAAACTTTCCCAAACCCCTGCATTAACCTACGCCAGTACACTTGCTTTAATGGAACAACCTACATTTGGAATTCAAAAAGCACAGTGTCAAGCCAGGTTAGCAGCAGCTAAAACTCCTGAGGAATATAAACAGATGTAGCAGCAGCTAAAACCCGCTGATGAGTATAAAAAGAATGTTTTGCCAGGAAATGTTCCAGCAACTTTTCCACAGATTCTCGCAGTTAAAAACCTCCTCAATGTAACCGCGCCAGCAGGATCTTTCAGATAGATGCGTCATCCAATACCCAAGTCTGTAAAGGCAAAGGCCAGATGGGCAGAACATGGCGTAACTCCTGCTTCGTCAACATCGAATCATCTTCCCTTGTTTCAAGTAAAAAGATACGCAATGATCGATATTCTTCTTCAATCAATAATAGTAAAAAGTAATAGCTGACAAAAAAGAAAAAGGAAAAGCAAAGTTAAAAAGCAAAAAAGGGCAAAGTGAGAAAAGAAAAGAAAAGAAAAGAAAAAGAAGGAACACGTCGTCACTCAATGCTGATTAAAAGCGCAGAAAGGAAACCTCCTGATTAAAAGGCAGAAGGAACCTTATTCTTTCACGTGTCTCTACAGTAAAAGGCAAACTCCAATGGCCGACCAAGCACTATTTCTCTACAGTAAAATTCCGAGGCAGATAGAGTAATGTGCATCAACAATAAAAAGTAAACAGTATACAGGAAAGAAGATTCTTTGTTTTTTCTATATAAAGGGAGCCTCTCCCCTTGTGAAGGCATAAGTTTTAGTTTTTAGTTATTACTTATAATCCCTCTCTCCTTCGGTGCTCCTAGTTCAAGTTGTAAGAGTCCAAGTTGGAGAAAGTCTAAAAGTAAAATTGTTGTAAGTTTTAAATCTTGTATTTATATTTTGTAAGTAAATAAAATTTATATTTTATCTTAAACTGCTACTATTGTAAGCCCGTGTTTGTAAAGCCCGTGTTGGGCACCTTTTCTTCGTTCTCCCTCCACAATCTGACTTAATTTTTTCTGGGGAGTCCCAGGGTTAAGGTTTGCAGGAACCCTAAAGCCGCCTTTGTGCTAAATTGTTGATTTAAATGTGTTATAGAGTAATGCTCTGTGGATGGCAGCTCAGTCTGACCTTGATCCCACATCAGAAATTATGTGTGTAAAAAGCTTGTATGTTGTATATCTGAAGTAAAATTATACTTAATGAATTATACTAAGTAATTCCAATATAAACCCAATTAAATCATAAGGTATTTTAGTTCACAGTTAAATTTATCCTTAAAATGTTTTGTATTTGTAGATATTTATAAATCCCAGTAATAATCCTTAGCTCTCGTACATATTATGACTTGTAATTCTTCAGTTTTTTGTTAAAGTCTTTAGTCTACTTTCAAGTCAATGTAAGTCATTAGTCTTAGTCTTTTGTTTAAAATCAAGTTCTTAAAAGTTCTTTATCCTTAAAGTCTAAATATACGATAAAAATTAAAAAGCATAAGTCTTTTATTTTCAAAGTACTTTAGGTCTTTGTTTAAAATCAAGTCTTAAAGTCTTTATCCTTAAAGTCTATATACGATAAAAATTAAAAAGCATAAGTCTTTATTTTCAAAGTCTTTAGTCTTTAGTCTTTTCTTTAGTCTTTTCTTTTGTTTAAGTCTTTTCTTTTGTTAGTCTTTAGTGTTATGTTGTTGTGTCGTGTTGTTTTGTGTTGTTTTGTTTTCAAAGTCTTTAATCTTTAGTCTTTTGTTAACTTGTATAAACTTATTAAACGATTATATTAAAACGATCCTTTTGTTGGCATATATCATAATAAAACAATTATATATCATAATATATAATTAAATCTTTTCCTTGTTGTTGTTATATAATTAAATCTTTTCCTTGTTGTTGGTATCAGAGCCACTTGGGCAATCACGCGCCCGCTCTAGGGAGGGTTCTCATTGTGTGACACAGTGACGAAGCACAGGCTCTTACCTCCCGGGGTCCCTATTCGAACTGTCGGAGCTGTTCATATTTACTTAAATGAGGGACAGTCTTACGGGTTCAGCCCTTCAATGGGGTAGGTTGGACGGTCGAGAGGCCGTAAATCGGTCCGTAAAAGTGGTTCTGAGGTACTGCAGGTTGTCACGATCTTGGTGTATGGGCACCCCCGGTAACGGGAGTCGGATCCTGTGGATTATATATATATATATATATAATGGTTTGACCCTTAATGGTTCTACACTTGATGATCATGTATTTCCCAGAAAGGGGGAAAATACTTCTCCAAGAAATGCCTAAGGATAAATCTTTCATATGGCCTTTGGAATGGCACAATGGCTAAAAGTCATGTAGAAATGATATTAATATCTCCAGCTAAATTTTTGTCCTCCAGGTTAGAATCATTAACTTTCAACAACAACATCTTCTAGTTCATTACTATCCTATCTTGGTGAACCAAACTCTTTAGGTACATTAACCTCTGAACACTCTCCTTCTTCTAGTGCCCCCAAGTCTTTTGATATTTCTGGAACTTACGTACCGAATTTATATACCTTACACCTGAAGGAAGATAGTCTAAACAACGACCAGCTCTCCATGTATTCTACTCAGGTACATATTTCTGCTTCCACTTTTCTCTTGCACTAAACTCAGGTTGGGCCTTAAAGTTCTTCAATTGATAAATAATGTTTTGCATGTCCACATTGGTAGTATTAATAAAAGCTCTAAGGGGAAAAAGATCATCATCTCTCAACATTGCCTCCTTCTCATGAAACTTAAGGACGTCCTTGCTAATATGGTCCTGAATAATATTCCTGACAGACAAGCAATCATCAGTAGCATGGCTCCAAGTATCATGATATGTACAGTAATCTCTTCCTTTCAATTCTTCTTTGGTGGGGATCTTGTGGTTCGCAGAAGGAGTAATGAAATTTTCCTTGAGCAGGAAATCAAAAATCTCATCAGTCTTAGAGACATCAAAAGCATACTAAGGTCCAGTTCCAAAGTTCACCTGATTCGTCTTTTGAGAGCCCCCTTTTACAGGTACCTTAAGACAAGGATAAATACGGGAACCAAAATTGATGAAATTAACAATGGCCACCTCTTGATGAGTCCCCTAGAAGTAGGTACCTGGAGCTAATCTCTTCATCTATGACTCTTCGCTGAGTAATCCCTCATATTTTGTCACCTTTGTAGCAAGCTCATAGAAGTCCTTGAACTCCATGCCCTAGAACATCTTTCTCAGTTTGAAGTACAAGCTATGTTGTGCCATCTTCACAAATTCTACCTCGAGTAAAAATACTTTGCATCTGTTCCTTAATTTTTTGAACCTGGCAATGAATGTATCTATTGACTCACCACTCTCTGTGTTAGCCTAGATAGCTCAGCTACACATACTTCATATTTAGCCTTAATGAACTGTGTATGGAACAGCCTCTCCATTTCCTGCCAAGTACAACTAGAATTACTGGAAAGCCTGGAATACCTGTTAAAGGTAGTAACAAAAAGAGAATTATGGAATTACCTAAGCTTGCAATAATGAAAGTTGTAAAGATTTGCCAGTTCCCCACACTGTATGGTAAAGCGTGCAATATAATCTTGGGTAGACTATCCATCCTCACTAGAAAATAAAGTAAAATCAAGAATTTAATAACCTCTGGGGTAAGTATTCCCCATATCAACCGCTTCAGGATACGATTTATAAAATTTTGAGTGGCCAATTTGTTTGAGGTCAGGCCCATAAAGCTCCTGCACAATATCCCTTAAGGTTTTCATGGTAACTTAAGGAGTAGGAGGAACAATGTTATCTGCAACTGGAGCAGTTGGAGTACCTACTGGTGAAACAAAAGGACCAGTTGTCACACCCGACTCCAACCACCGGAGGAATTGTCAGCTGTGGATCAAGCCAATTCCATTCCATACTTGATTGGCAAGACCCGCATAGTTTTTCCCTGGAAATGAAATAGGAAACTTTCCAGGTGGTCACCCATCTTAGGATTTCTGTTAAGCGAGCAGACTTAACCCTGGAGTTCTTCCAACTCTCCAAGTCATTCCACCAAAAGGCGCCTATGATGATTAATTGGCAAGACCCAGCATAGTTTTTCCCTGGAAAATGAAATAGGAAAACTATTCCAGGGTTTGGTTCACCATACCCATCTTAGGATTTCTGTTAAGCGAGCAGACTTAACCCTGGAGTTCTTCCAACTCTCCAAGTCATTCCACCAAAAGGCGCCTATGATGATTAGTTTTCCCCTTTTCGACATATGATTCAATTCATTCCTGTGTCCTACATTCCACTACCCATAGCTAGCCTGTCATCCTAAAAGCTAGCCAAGAGCTTTGCTCTACCCGCCCTCTTAGGATCACTTTGCCGAGTCAAGATGTCACAGGCCCACCATCTTTCGCATGATTCATGAAGGTTAAATGTCACCTGCTCCTCTCTCCTATGTGGACTGGCTACCTCTCTCCTAATGTGGAGGTTGATACTCTCCTCTAAGTTGGGACACGACTTCTATCAGTGCCCTTAGGGAGACTCGAGGCCAGTGCCGCCCAAGCTCTTAACTACTCTAGAAGTAGAATCTACTTCTTTAAAGTCTTGCTTAGCCTGTCACCCAATAGGGTGGATGAAATGATTAAGAAAATTCCAAGAGAAGAATACTTCTTCAATCCAAGAGAAGAATACTTCTCAAACATCAATTGTATCATTTCCAAGAGAGTCTATGTTTGCTTCTTCAGGCCTTTCTTCAAGACTTCAGCAACAAAGAGTGAATTAGTATCAAAAAAGGATACAAACACAGAAACTGACTTACCACGCTCCTGGTTTTGTTCAGCAACCAAGGTACGTTTAGTTTCTGTGGGTTTGGAATTAGGGATCAAAATCTCTTTTTCCTCCTGAGGATGATATCCTCCTTCAGCATGTTCAATGTTTTGTGGAATAAAATTTCCAAGACCTCTAGCAAGTCCTTCATCTGAGCCCTATTCCCAACAATTTCCTTTCCAGAGCATGTTTTTCGAGCCATTTATGAACCTCAGAGATAGTAGTTCAAAAAAAAGGAATAAAAGTTGCAATACCGGGGTCCCATTGAGCGTGCCAACAATTGTTCACACTATAAAACAATTACTGCTAATTAACAGCTTGAGCATGCCAGGTATTGAAGTTTACCAACTATAGGACAAATTACGCCACCTGAACTTCTTAATCAAAAGAATGAAGGGTTTTGGCTCCACAGTAATGCTTCACCAACTGCTAGAAGTTAATTTGACAGTGCTTGAAACTAGAAATTCTAGAAGAACTACATAGAAAATAGAAATTACTTTGAAATATAAATACTGTATTGACAAAGACTGGAATTACAAAGATAATTTAAGAATACTTGGGAAAGGAAATTACAATGAACATAAATGAAATTGAAATTGCTATTAATTACAATGAACATAAATGAAATTGAAATTGCTATTTGCTTGAGAAATTGAGTTTGATTTTTTTAGAGTTGATTATTGGGGCCCATTCTATACTCTAGCATGGTTTTTATAGGCACTGATGGTTCACACTTTATGCACACGACATCTCAATTGTCCAAGTAACTGCTAAGGTAACTTCTCATTATCGTGCACGACATCTCAACTGTCCAAGTAACTACTCACGTAACTTCTCTTTATCGTGCATCATGTGAACAGTTATTTGATCTCTTCTATTAGCTGTTAACTTTTGTTAACTCTCAATATATTTACTTAGCTATTAATTAATTAATTATGAGCCTCTAATATTTTAAAGGCCAATTAATTAATTAATTAAGCTCAAATAAATCATAAAATCACAAGTCAAACAATCATAAAATCACAAGTCAAACCCATAGCACAAAAATAATTAAAATATGGTGTAAACAGAAACATAAGTAGAAGATTCATATTATCACAAAACACGGTCATTATCTCTGGAATCTGAAGGTCATTTCAGTGACATAGGGGGGAAAGAAGAGGGAGAGAAAAGTAAGAAGGGGAAAGAAGACAAGAGTATTTCAATTTTTTCCTTTAAATTTAATAGCAAAAGTCCAAAATATTGATAGAAGAACAAAATAGTTGGACGAAAGGACAAAATAGTTAGACAGGATTAAAATATAGGAACAAAGTAGGTAACAAATTGTGGGTGTAGTGTTTAAGCAAAGGAAATAATGGGGACAGTAGTTTATGTATTTCAGTTAAAAAATATGGGGACAGTAGTTAATTTCAGCATAATATAGGGACATGTTTATAATTTTCCTTAAAAATAATTTTATTTTTTCATAAAATTATAAAATCTAACCTAATAATTTAAATTATGAAATAACTTTAATAGAATATGTGTATAATAATCAAATTCTCTCCAATTTTGGAGTCTCTCTGTTATGGTTTTTGACTAGCCAAAACCATACCTTTCATTTTCTTGGCTGATTACAACATGGATCAATCTATGGCATCCTTATCTATTGATGGGGCATAAGATGAGGCGTTGCATATGACTACAGTCCCTATTGTGGCACCTCCCCAATATGAATTTTGCATGGTGGGCATGTTCCTTACTATGAGCCCTATTAATTTTCAGGCGATGCAAAATACATTTGCAAATTCGTGGCACCCTATTGGGGGTATTACAACGGCGCCAAAAACTTGACAGAGATTTTCGCAAGTGTACGAAATCGCAACAAGTAATATAAAGTGAAAGAGTATCGTATCCACAGGGATTGTATATCAAGTACCAAAATTATGTTAACCTATTATTATTTAAACAACAATAAGAGAGATTTGTTATAAGGACAGTAATTTGAAAATAAAAACAGAAAGAGATCAAGCAACAAAATTCAGATGAAAAGAAATCAAGGATTTTAACTACTAGGGAAATTGATTTCACTTCATTCTATCCAGTTTATTTTATTAGTTTATTAATCAACTTTAATTGTTCAAGCAGGAGAAACAACCCTGAAATCACTAACAAGCTCTCCCGATGTATTGTTAGCTATTCTAATCTAGTTTAATTACCTATCTTATCAAAACATAAAAACTAAATCATTGAGTTTTGTAATTGTTTTGTGAATTCATAACTTAAGATCATTAACTTATTGAAAACCCCCCTTGAGTCAAAACCATATAGCTTCCGCAATCAAGTTTTTATTCTCTAGTAATTATTATCTTTCATATAAAAACCTCTCCCGATAGTGATTAATGAAAATAGTGTCAATCCGGGAAAAATTCTGCCTGGAAGCTTTGAGGCTCAATTAATAAATTATAATAGAGAACAATGAAAAATAAACATGAACAAGGAAAAGCAAATCTAATATTATAAATTGGAATCAAATTAAGCTACATCAAATCCCTAGTATGAGAGTTTTAGTTCGACATAGTAATTAACTAAAACTCAATAATAGTTGAATAAAACTTCATAATCAATAATGAATAATGAAAAGAAAAACAAGATTAAGATTTAAAAATAAAAACTAGACAACAGATATGTGGATGACTTCCTTGAATCTTGGCACAAATATTGGATGCTTGAAATCTTTGAGAGAGAGAGAACTAAGTAGAAAATACTAGAACTCGAGATGGCTCTATAAGGAATGGTTCCTCTCTTTATATAGACCTCCTGGGAGAAAATCTGACTCCGTTTAGGAAATAGAATCTTTATTAAGTATGAAATCTTCTTTGGAGATCATAAACTATTTAGGCTTTGGATTTCTTCTTAGTTTTGGATTTCTTCTTAGTTAGGACTCCTTTCTTTTCAAAATAGGTCTAGATATTGTCTAGTACGTTTAGGAAATATTCCGAGGCTGGCCTATGTGAGAAAAGGATTGAATTACGTTTTTAGTTCACGCCAGTTCTGCCTTCGAAGCACGGGCGTGCTATGATGCACGACTTGAGTGTGCTCAAGCTTGGGACTCTAGCTGATTGGGCACAGACCGTGCTATGCAGCACGCCTCAAATGAGTCTTTGTGGCACGGGCGTGCACATTAGCACGGGTTGGGCGTGCTTATCTTTGTCCTTCCAAAATAGATTTTTGTCATGGGCATGCTAGCCTAGCACGCCCTAGAGTTTCTTTAGGGCACGCGCGTGCCACTTAGCATAGGCTGGCCATGCTTGCTCCTGACTCTCCACTTGATTCCTTAGTTTTTAGCATAGGAGTGCCTTCTGGCACGGGCTGGCCGTGCATGAGACTGAGTATTTATTTTGTAATGCTCTTTTCTGTGCCAAAACCCTACAAATTTCTTTCAAAACAAGTGGGTTATGATTCAAGGAAGCTTTGAACAATATTATACTAAAAATGAATTAAAAACAAATCAAAGTGATAAAATTTACTAAAATTCTAATTAAAAAATTAAAAACTATACTAAAAATATTATAAAACTGACACCTATCAAAATTCCCCAAACTTAAACCATTGCTTGTCCTCAAGCAACAAAACTAAAAATATAATTTAACAAAATAGCTTACCATGGTTGGAAATAATTATTCATAAACTCACAAGATATCACAATCAGTAATTATGTAAATAAATCAATTGTTTTCCATGCTATTCATATTTAAGCTAGAATTCAATTTTTTTGAATAAAGCATGTTTATTGAATTAAATATAAGTTTAAAGAGACTTTCAATACTAATAATTATTCAACTTACGATAAATAGGTATTCAACTTACGATAAATAGGGTATGAATTATCCAAGGAAATTTTCAACCTTTCAAAATAAGATAATTGATAGTACAAATTCAGCATTCCCATATGCAAAATTAGTCATCCCTTCTCCGCAATTGAAATGCATATGATTTTAAAAGATCAAAAGGTCTTTATTTTGGGTTGTAATGGGGTTTTATGGGTATAAGTTTAGCTTAATCAAAGAAGAGGATAAAAGGTAGACAAAGAGTACAAAAGAATGTATAATATCCAGACTTTCGTTATAATCAAAACTTAATTTGTTTTGAGGGAGTTCTGTCTTGAATTTCTTCATTATCTTAGAGACATCTTGGCAAGGTTTTTCCATAATATTTTAATAATTTCTTTCTTGCCTTTTTGAATTCCCCCAAACTTGAATTCTTTGATTTTTTCTATGGGGTGTCTCTCTTTTGATTTTTCTTATTTGGTAAACTTGCTAGTATCAATGAAAAATTCTCCCTTCTTATTGCTTTGTTTTAATTAAACGTCGAATCTTTTAATCATACATTTTTGTACTTAGGGTAGTAGTTGAAATTGGTTTAAAGGCTAGGTTTAATAAGGGTAAACAAGAAAACATTTGATTTATATGCTTCAAATTTGGTTGCAAAAGTCATATTTTTAACTTAGGTGGTCTAGGCTAAATATGAAGTTTCAACAATGAATGCCTAAATCATCTCTTCTTAAATGTAAGCATTTAAAATTTTGCCTCAAAGGGAATTCTAATTTGTTCTAGGAATGCCAACTACTTTCACAATCAGTATTTTAATCTTTAGAAACAATAGTTAATCAATGCATATGTAAGTCAAAATGTCAATTCGGTTAAGTACGTAGGTAGATTCAACTAATTTACCTATTTATATTGTTGACAACTTCAAGCTTGTTTTCATTTCAACATTGTTAAGCCAAAAATAATTTCCTTCCCCCAATTCAATCAAACACATTGTCCTCAATGTGTACAAAATAAACTGATTTCCCCAAACTTATTGCATCAACAGAAGAAAAGTATTAAGAGGGTGGAATACACATTACCAAAATTGTATTGAAAAATACAATAGAACTGGGTGCTGGAATATGTCATAGCTAAAAGACCAAAAGAAAACATGAAGAGAAAAGAAACTACTAAAAGATATAATAGTCAAATAAAAGGAACAATAAAAATTCAACACAAAACGATCAGTGTATGAGAATAAAATCAAAATAAGAACACAAAATCAAAATCCATCAAGGCTCCGGTGGTGGAGGTGGATGCGGCTGTAAAAGCTGGATAACAGTCTGAAGCTGGCCCTGCAGTGTATCCATCCTAGAATGAGGCTCCCGTACATAATCTCGATGGACTGGAAACGATCTGCAATCATCGTCTCCATCCCGTTAAGGCGTGTGTCAAATATGTCCATTCGAGACATCATCCTTGCAAGGACCCACCTACGGCCTCGGCCTCCTCATCATCAGAACTATCCTCTCGAGCACCTACTACCCGATATGCATCTCCGACTTTTTCAATCAGTTTCATATGGATCATGACATCCAAATCTAGTCGGGTGCCCTTTCCCCCTCCAACACTATCATAGACTAGTCTAGTCGGGTTCCAGACTTGTAAATATCTAGCAATGCGGGTCACAAAATACCCCATCATGATAGCCCCTTTGTCGGCTCTAGCCACCCTCGCAAATTTTTAGCACAGCCAATACCCAACATTCAGCAAAATTCCATTTTCAATATCCCACAAAAAATACAATTCATTCAAGCTTAAGACCCCATCACTCTCACTCCTTCTAAATATAGTGTTGGACAAAAATTTATGTATGTATCTCAAGGAAAGTTTTTGGAGTTTGGAGGCCTTCGAATACCTAGGATTATAATTAACTTCACCTGTAAACTTTTGCCATGTATTACATGCATGAAATTCAATAGATATTTGGATTTGAGCGTTTTCTGTGGGGAATCCGAAAATATGGCTAACTTCATTCACAGATAATTCAAAATCTTTACCAAGAAGCCTAAATCGAATTTTGCTTGGGGGAGAGGTGGGCAAAAACCGAATGAAAGAGGAATAAGAACTTAAAAATTCTAGAGTTAAAGGTGCATAAACTAGATCCTTCATCTCCAAAAATTGGCCCCATCCTATACGCCTACGTGGTTCTAGCACAACATCTCTAAGACCCACTTGCGCTAAAGCAGTTTCATCAATGAATCTATTTGGTAAAATAGGGCGAAGAGATAGTTTATTGTACCTTTCTTGTTGCTCGGGTGAAGCGAACTCAAATGGAGGAGCAGGCGTTGAGGGAGGAGGGGGAGCAGTGGAGGATCTTGCGATTGGCCATTTTCTAGCAGCAACGGAGGATGCGGGTCTGCTACACTTGTATCTAGGAGGCATGATTGAGGATGATGATATGAAAATTTGGTGTGGAAAGTGTTTAATTTGAGAGAAAAGGGAGAAAAAGAGAGAAAATTGGGAGAGGAGGAGTTGACGGCTAGGGCATACGAGAGAGGAATGAGGCAGTTAAGGCGTGCTCTTTAAATAGAGGCGCCATTTAATGCGCACGTCTGGTTGTGGCACGGGCATGCTCCTTGGCACGGCCAGACCGTGCGCACTATTCTAGTCTGTAAGGCAGTGCGGGCACGGGCGTGCTTGTCCCTGACTCTCAACGATTTTTCTCCTTTCCTGACGCACGCGCGTGCGGATATGCACGGTTCGGGCGTGTTCTTCTCTGCCTCTCAAGCAATTTTTATCTTCTGAAGCACACGGGCGTGTTGTAGGGCACGCCTAGGCGTGCTGAGGTCTCACTTCATGGCACAGGCGTGCTATGTGACACGGCCAGGGCGTACTGTCCTCTAGATCTTAACTTGTACCTAAAAAAAAATTTTCACTAAAACAAAAGAACAATTATGGAGAAAATTGGGAAATTTTATAACAGAAATAAAAGAAATAAATGGAACGAAAATTTAAAAAGAAAATAATATGGGTTGTCTCCCACAAGCGCTTTTGAAAGTTTGTCATTCGATAAAACCTAACGCTCCGTGGCAAGACGGCTCATCACTTACCATCACTCTCTATCAATGGCTCCCATGAGGAAGATGGAAAGATTTCCTTGATTGTGAATGGACCGGACCATCTAGAGCGCAACTTACCAGGGAATAGGTAGAGCCTAGAGTTATAGAGCAATACATGTTGGCCTACTTTTAGATTCCTTATGATAATATGCTTATCGTGCCATTGTTTGGTGCGATCTTTATATATCTTGGCACTCTCATAAGCATGTAAGCGCATTTCATCCATCATATTCAGTTGAAGTAACCGTTTTTGACCAACTTCCTTTGTATTGAAGTTAAGAAATTGTATTGCCCAAAATGCCTTATGCTCTAACTCAACAGGAAGATGAAAAGCCTTACCATAAACCATGCGATATGGAGACATACCAATTGGTGTTTTGAATGCAGTTCTGTAAGCCCAAAGAGCATCGTCTAGCTTCTTGGACTAGTCCTTCCTTGATTGTCCCACAGTTGTCTGTAGGATCTTTTTGATTTCTCTGTTGGTTACCTCTACTTGTCAACTTGTTTGAGGATGATATGGAGTACCTACACGATGAGTAACACCATATTTTGCAAGAAGGGAATCTAAATATTTGTTGCAAATATCTAAATATGTTTGCAAAAGTGCTAACCTCCGTCCGAAATTATTGCCATAGGTAGGCTGTGGCCATATTACGGATTCGGGAACCGGAACCGTCGTTCGAAACTGGCCGGGAACCGTAACCGGAAACCGGTGAGTAAAACCGGAAAACAGGGAAAAATCCGAACCGGGAACTAAGAATAAATCCGTTCGGTTCCGGTTCCAAGCAAATGATGGATACCAGCAACCTGGTGGTTCCCAGAGAAACCAAGCTCGGAAAACCGGATTGGAACCACCGTTCTCCGGCCGGTTAGAACCCACCGTTCGAACCGCGGTTCTAGCCGTTGTAATTGTCAGATTTTTGCAGTTTTTTTTTTTTAATTTGTTGTGAAATGTCTTAATTTACCCCCCCAACATACCAATACGGCTAACATAATCGGCTAGGTTTTCAAGGGTATTTTGGAAAAAAAGAATTTTTTGGCATTCATTTATAAATACCCTCATGTTTTTATTTACAAATTCATTAAAAAAAATCTCAACTCCTCTAACTTACTCCTCTCTACAATATACTACACTCCTCTACTTAATCTCTCTATAATATACTACACCTACTCTATATTAATTCATTTATTCTTACTCTATCTCTACATCTCCTCTTATTAACTAATTATTCTCTCTAAAATTTTTTTTAATTCAATTTTCCAAAAATTATATTTATTATCTATATAGATGGCAAGTGGAGGAAACCTCAAATTCGGGTTAAAGGCCAAGGGAAATGAGAAAAATCATCTACCCTACAAACGACATCTCTATGATATGATTCCCGACCATGTAATTTTTTGGAGGGTTTTCCAAATGAAAAATTTGGATATTCCAACTCAAAAATCCGAATTTAATGAGCAAGTTTTAAAGAAGATGAAAGCAAGAGCAAAGTAACGAGCAAAAATTGTTACAAAGAGCAAGATAAAGTTTTCCGACATATTCTCCAGTTCATTTCACAAAAAAATTCAATAGGTGAGAAAATGTACGATATAATTTGGCAATTTGAATGTGGAAAATCTTATAAATTTAAACAAAGCTGGCGGCTTGGATCAATTTTGGAAGTATTTGGAAGGCAAAAACATCACAAAATAGGAGTTGAATCGGGTCTTCAACAAACAAATATTTCCGGGTACGCTTCTAAACCTCTCTTTCTTTATTTAAATATTCTGAAAAAAATACAAAAAGAAGAATTAAGCAAAAATGATTTCCCCTAATGGAACATTTATCTTTTAGTTTTTGGTGAAAAGTAGGTTTTAAATAATTATTGTCAAAAAAGCTTAATTCCTTGTGCTAAAAGAGTACCAAGAAATACTGTAAAAACGAAACTATTATTTCTTTATATAATTAAAGGAAAAAAAGAATTAGAGTCTTTTATTTTCTCAAATTGAAAATTCGTGTTTCAATTGTTGTTGAATGTTTGGAAGTGATCATTGGCAAATTGCAATTCTTATATGGGTATTTACATGTCATTGGATGAATGATGATTGGAAAATGTCAAAAAAAGAATTATTGGTTTTCGTGTTTTTGATGCATAAACAATACTGCAAATAAATATTTAATAAAGAGTAATGTTCATATTTTAGATGAATATATAGTTGACAAAAAAATTTTTTTCATTTCATTGATAAGCTTCCTACAAATTACTAGATCAATTATTTAAAACTAAATTTGTGAAACCAAATATTGGTGGTTAAATTTTTCAATATAAGATGTGCATGCCAATGTTTTTAAAATTTATGTGTACAAGATGGTTTAAAAATTCTTGATTTCTTTTATTTCTCCAATTAAAAAAGTTTAATTTCATATTTATGGACACATCCCAAGTGAATGAAAAGTTGGGCTAAATTTTGTAAGAAATAATAAAAGACCAAAACGTTTCCAAGGGATGTCCCAACTCGTTTGGAATTCAACATATGAATTAACCTAATAACGAGTCTTTTTCTTATAAAGATTTATTATGCTTTTTTGTTACTAATAATATTGAGGATATTAATTTATACACAAATTGGGAGATTTGTGCAAAAAAATTTTAGATATTTTAAAAAAATTTTTTAATGATGCTACTTATAAAAATTTAAGTTGGGGTTTAATTATTCCCATATCTAATTTATTTTTACCTATGTGTAGTAAAATATTGTTACTAGCACTCCAAAAAAATTTCAAAGAAAATGATGATTATTAAAAGATTTGTATTTTTTCAATGAAAAAATAAAATGGTTATCTTATTTTAAATAATATACCACCTCTTTATCTTGTTTGCTAATTGTATTTGATCTCTAAGAATGTTAGAATGGATGTTTTAAATGTATTTATTGATCTATTTATTATGATGTAGTTAAATCTTGTATGTAGAAGATAAATGTTAATATAAATTGTAGAATGCATGAAGTTAGAACAAAATATTAATGCAATTATATATATGAATTGTTCAAGTTTCTAGTTCATCTACTCTATTTCTAACTTCTTTCTCTCATCTATATTCCACAAATTTTCAACATAAAAGGGTATAGTGGTGTTGGTGTTGCTCAACAAAAGTTTTATTGCAAAGACAACAAAGAAACAAAGGGAATCCAATTCTATTTCTGAATGTTGATAATTATCTAACAACTTCTTTTGAGTTTGGTGATGATTATGCAGATGCAATTTTTTCCAATTTTTAGATTGGTGGAGGTCGTCAACGCAATATACTTCCCATTCTTTCTTTACTTGCAAAACAAATTTTAGCAGCTCCATGTCTCCTACTATTTGCGGTTGAATCAAGCTTTTAGTCAAGGAGGTAACAATACTTGACCGAAACACGATCTCGTTGACACCCGATTCATTAGAAAGCACAAGCGTGCGTGGATGATTGGACCAAAGCCGAACCTAGAGAGCCCAAAGAAAATCCAAAAGAAAATGAAGATTTATTTGATTTATACGATGGGGTCCCTCAACGGGAAGCATTCAACCGGTGGTGCATAATAGCGATTAAGGTAAAAGGGGTGAAAAATTGATAATAAGGTAAGTAAGAAACTACGTGGCTTTGAGTTCTCTAAACCGCCAAGAGGATTACGTAGGCAACTTAATTTTTTTTTTAAAACAAAAAAAATTAAAGTTCAAGCCCCATTTTTTTTTTAAATTATGTTCAAACTTAAAAAAAAAAAATTCAGTTCAAATTTTTTTTAAAAAAAAATCAATTAATGTTCAACACTCAACAATATCAAGTCTTTAAAAAAATATAATTAATTGAAAGTATTTTAATTTTTTAGGTGTATTTTTTAATTTTTAATGTTCAAATAATTTTTTTTTTAATAACCGGTCTTCAAAAAATTAAAAAATTTTTTTAGTTTAATTTTTTTAATTTTTATGTTCAATAAATTTTTTTTTAAACCCGGGTCCTCATAATTTTAAAATTTTTTTACTGTATTTTTTATTTTTTATGTTCACATAATTTTTTTTAAAAACGCGGTTATTCAAAATTTAAAAATTTAAATTTATGCGAATTTTCGCCAGAAAAAACCAATCGGAACCTGTCGGTTTTGTAATCGAATCGGAATCGGAACCGGAACCACGGAACCGGGAACCCGGAAACCGGACCATTTCGGTTCGGTTTCGGTTCCAGCTTTTCTGGAACCGGAACCGCCGGTTCCGGAACCGTGCCCATGCCTAGCATAGGAGTGCCATGGCGTGTAAAAATATTTCTTTCTTGATAAAAATTCATTACGACTTTGGCTATCCAATTATTTGGAAGAGCAACATCCTCTTGCCCATTTTGAACACAGTAGTCCAGCCAACAGGATGTTAATTGGTTTGAGTAAATGGATGATGGAAAAAAAAGGTCCCCATGAAGTCCAGACCCCAAAAAAAAAACCATCGAAAAATCTCGACTTCAAGGATGCTATTCGGGCATCTCATGTCTCTTTGAAATTGTTACCTAAACCTTTGACAATGATCACAAAGACGAACATAGTAAAGCATCTTAAAATAGATTAGGCCAATACAAACTGCTTTCCAATATATCGTGTCTTGCTGTCTTGTTTGCCTTCCAAAATTGCCCCCTCTCACATTCCATTCGATGGCAGAATTTATAGGACACTTTCTCGATTTCACTTCCGGTAAACCACGCGGCCAGAATAGTGATCACTACATGTATTTGAATAAAAAGGCTCCTCCCAATATATAGTACTTGATATCATGGAAGAACTTTTCTTTTTGTTGAAATAAGAAAAAGTTGGGAGGAGGAATTTGCAAACAATATAGTTAACATATCAGCAATACCAAGAGGGGCTTGGTGTATTTGCCAACAGTAGAAGTTGCTCATAGGGAAAAGTTTTCAAATTAATTTGTAACTCTGTGGATCTACTTTCCCCCAATTTCCTAGGCCCTGGAAAGGTGGGTCAAGCCCACAAGATTTTCGGTCCTTTTGTCACGAATTTCCAGATCAAATTCCCTGGCAATAAAAGCACCCAACGAGATTAATCTCAGTTTTGCATTCTGTTCACTTATCCTAGCAAATATTGAATGCTGTAGTGATCTGTGTAAACTCATTGTTTTGGCTCCCAATTAAAATAGGCCCCTGAATTATTTGTCAAAGCAAAAATAATAGGCTAACAATTCTTTTTCAATAGTTGCATAATTTAATTGCACATCAATCATCATGTGCGAGCTAGCAATAATAGATAATACGTTGCAACTTCCTTTTCCTATCTTTGCCCAAGAACAGCTCCACATGCATGATCCTACTACATACGCACAATAAGCTCAAAAGGGAAATCCAAACTGGTGTAGTAATGAATAGGTGCTGAGATCAACTCCTCTTCTTTAACCTGTTAAAGAGCATCTAAACACTCTTGTCAAAAATTAAAAAGGAACATCTTTAACTAATAAATTACAAAGAGGTTTTGTGATTTATTGAAAAAGTCCTTAATAAACTTGCTGTAGAACCTGCATGAACCAACAAAAGAAAACTTCTTATCCTTTTCACACTGAGATAGGAGGGAGGTAGTTTTTCTTCAATTAACTCTATTTGGCTTTGTCCTATTCAATCCGCCTTTTGAGAGATCTTATGCCCTAAGACAATACCTCCATAACCATATAAAGTGGCACTTTTCTCCAATTCAAAAACAAGGTTTAGTGTCCTCTAACATCGTTGCATTACTAAGGATAATTATGAAAACATGCATCAAAAAGAAACAACCAAATACAAGAAAAAGTCCATTCCATGAATATTTCAATAAAATTTTCTACCAATACTCATGAAAAGATGAACAATCATGCATCTTTGGAAGGTTGGCAGGGGCATTGCAAAAGTCCATAAAGGCATCTCCTATAGGGCATAAAGTGGCCAATAAGGACAAGTGAAAGTAGTTTCTCTTGATCTTCAGGAGCAATAGGTATTGAAAGTATCCCCCGGAATAAAACATTCTTAAGAACAATAAAAAGGATATATTCTCTGCAAGCTCTTTCAAAGCATTTTGACAATAAAGGGTAGGGGAATTAGTGTGTCCCATGTGTTTTTGCTTTTGTCAATTTTCTATAATCTATGCCACAGCACGCCAACCTGTGACTGTTTAGTGGAAATTAATTCATTGTTTTCATTAGAGATAACAGTCATACCTCCCTTCTTTGGCACAACTTGGGATAGGACTCACACAAACTACTATCAGAAAATTGGAAAAATGATACCAGCATACAAGGAGTTTTAGATTTCCGGCCTTGACTACCTCCTTCAATGTTGGATTCAATGCCCTTTGTGCTCGATTGAAGGTTTGTAATCTTCTTACCATCAGGATTTAAATGCATGCATAATACTCAGGCTTATCCCTGTAGGTCCTGAAATTGACCATCCTAGTGCTTTCTTGTGAAACTTTCGAAGACCCTGGCAACAACTTTTCTTCTTGATCAAGCGTTAATGACGAAAAAATAATAACAGGCAAAAAATGATTCTACCTAAGAATGCATGTTTAAATGAGGTGGAGGTTGTTTCAGTTCTTGCTTTGGAGGTTCACTTCTTTCTCATTCAATGATGCTAGATTCATTAAATATCATCTTTAATATGCAAAAGTGTTTTTCCACACATTTCATCAACAACATCAATTCCGAAACAAATCACCTAAGTCCATAGGAAGTTTAAAACAAGATTTAAGAACATCAAATGAACAATTTCTTCCTGTCCAACCCTTAGAGTTAACTTACCTTCATAAACATCAATTAAATGCTTGCAGTTGCAAGAAAAGGTCTCCCAAAGGATTAAAAGACCCTTCCCTGTCTTCATCAATGTCAAAATAACAAAATCAATAAAGGAAAGATGAATGTACCTAACCTTTACATAACACATCTTCTACAATGCCTCTTGATTATTTGACTGATCAGTCCGCTAGTTTGTAGAGATCATCCTTGTTGGTTTGAGCTCTCCCATACCTAGCATCTTAAAAACTTCATAAGACATTAGATTAAATTTAGCACCTAAATCTACGCAAAGCCTTTTCAAAAATCAAGATTACGCGAATATTGGAAGAATAGAAAAAACTTCTGGATCTTTTAACTTTGGAGGCAATTTATTTTGGATAATTGTCACTGGCCATCTCCTCAATTAATAATTATAGTTCCCTGGTCATCGATTCTTCGCTTCTTGCTCAAGGAATTTCTTTTAGGAAATTAGCATAGCAGGGCATTTGCGCAAGGGCTTCAGCAAAAGGAATATTGATCTGAAAAGCTTTTTGAATAACATCCAGAAACTTTTAGGAAGCTCTTATCATCCTTGTACCTTCTTTAGCCTTTGTGGAAAGGGAACAGGTGGAACATAGGGTTTTATCTTTCTTGTTCTTCTAATCAATGATGGGCACCTTTGGCTGCTCTCTCTCTTCTTTTCTTTTCCTTCGTGGTTCTTCTAATTGTTTTTGCCAACTTTTCAAGTGATCAGCCCTGCACTTGTTCATTTAGGATTCCTTTTCAGTATTGCTAGGTAATGTACTTGAAGGTCGAGATGTCCATCAATGTTTTTGCACATTGTCCTAAAGCTAATCTCCAAATTCTTATCGACGCCTGCCTGGATTTTTGTGATTTTCCTCTATTCGTTATGAAATCCATGTGTGATTTAGAAAGGGCAGTGAGAAGGTCATCAATGAGATTTCTTTTCTGAGGAAAGGAAACCTGGGGTGCGTTTCGAGGCGTTGTTAGGATTACCATAGGACAGAATAGGAATGGTTCCCCTCAACTATTATCATATGAGTTGGAGTAAAGGTAATTCTTCCTTCCTTGATTCATCACAATAGTTACTTGCCTCCAAGGTTTTGTGGGATTCAAAGAATCTATCATGGCATTTCTCCAAATTCCATTGTTGTCCATTTTTCACCTACACAAACTTGCAATAATAGAATTCAACAAGGATTAGTAGTCAACATATCTAGTTTTCTACCATGTTATCTACCTTTGCATTAAAGTGCCTTAATGGCGTCTATTTCATAAGAACTCCCGCAATCCCTCTCCTTCTCGGATTGTTTTGGTAATGGTGTTGCTATGCCATCTCTCTATAATGTCATATGCCTCGTCAATTCCCTTCTTCCTCAAAGGATCCCCCAGCAGCTGCAATTAAGGTAATTTTAGTACTAGGAGATAATGCAATTATAAAAAGTTTGTACCTGTAGACCACTTAGGTAAACTGTAATGTGGGCACTTCTCACCAAGTCCTTGAATCTTTCCCAAGCTTCATACAAGCTTTCTTGATCGTGGTGAGCAAATGTCATTAATCCTCCAATTGCGCAGTTTTGTGGTTTTTTAAGGATGAAAAGAATGTTTTTTGCTAAAAGAACTTTTTTGAGCTACTTTCTTCCCATGTTGTGAAACTTCCAGCGGGACATGAACTGTAACCAAGGATCTTGTCTTTAATCCCTAAGAGTAAATGGAAAAAGTCTTCAATTTAAACTGCATCCTCGGAAAACACCATTCTGTTTGAAAGTATCACAAATTTCCAGAAAATTTGGTGATATGGCATTAGATCTTCACTAGGCAAACCCCCATATTGGATCGAGGTGGAAAGCATTTGGATAATTGCGGGTTGAAATTTCAAATTATTAGCTTCCACTCTAGGTCTTGTAATGCTCGCGGTTGTCCCTTAAAGATTAGGTGTTGCGTAAATCTCGCAAGGTGCGGACGCGGAATGTTGAAGTGGAGGTCCGTTCATGTTTTTGTTTTCGTTCTCGTTACCAATCTGCTCAATTGTTCGGGTTTTATTTCACGTCGCTCTTCTTGCAGCGTTGTGCCCTACGATAATTCTTTCAATTTTCGGGTCAAAGACTAGAGTTTAATTCCGTCTCGATCCTCTTTGCATAAACACCCTGAAATAAATTCTTAAAGAAAAATTTAAATAAAAAATAAAAGAATTCTAAATTAAACAAAGGGTAATTAGTATTGATATTGATAATGCCAATCCCCGGCAACGGCGCCAAAAAAACTTGAACAGAGATTTATCGCAAAGTGTACGAAATACCGCACAAGTAATTATAAAGTGAAAGAAGTAATCGATCCACTAGGATTGTATATCAATACAAAATTTATGTTAACCTATTATTATTAAAACAACAAATAAGAAGCAGATTTGTTAATAAGGACAGTAATTTGAAAATAAAAAACAGAAAGAGATCAAGCAACAAAATTCAGATGAAAAAGAAATCAAAGGAATTTTAACTACTAGGGAAATTGATTTCTACTTCCATTCTATCCAGTTTATTTTATATTATTTAAATCAACTTTTAATTGTCAAGCAGGAGAAACACACCTGAAAATCACTAACAAGCCTCTCCCGATGTTTGTTTAGCTATTTTTCTAATGCTAGTTTAATTACCTATCTTCCAAATAGCACAATCAAACATAAAATTAAAATCATTGGAGTTTTGTAATTGTTTTGTGAATTCATACTTAAGGAGAAATGCATCGTGATGCATGTGACAAGGAAAGAAATGCACGTGATGTGTAGTCGCCACCTTGTTTAATTATTTTTAGGGCAAACTAGGAAAAAAATCCTAAGTTGACTCCCATTTTAAATTTAACCTTAGTTACTAGATTAATTAGCCCCAATGTCTAAAAGGCACAATCTGCGAACCCGAGGTGGATCCCGAGACCTATGTCTATGCCTGATGAACTAAAACCATGAATGAATGCTTGAATGCTGCAAGGGTGAAATGACAAGTTTAAAAGTGGTTTTCGACTTGCCTGCTCGGGTGAAATCCCCAAACGTGCCTAACGTACTTCCGTTTGAATGGAAGATCATAAGTCTAACGTAGTTCGATATGCCTTTTTGAAAGGGCTTTGAATGGGTAATGCTTCATGCATGAGTGTGTGTTATGCTTTGTGCATTTTGTTTAGCGCTTTGCCAAAGAATTGATGATTTTTAGGCATTTGGTTGCCAAAAGTGTTGGTTTAATGGCTTTTAAGCCCAAAAAGAGTGATTTAGGCAATTTTTGCCAAAATTGATTGATTTAGGCGATTGTCGCAAAATTAATTTGACTTAAGGCAATTTATTATGTGCCAAAAGCAATTGTTTGAAGGCTTTTAACCCCAAAAAAAGTTGATTTAGGCAATTTTAATTCCAAAAAAAGTTTGATGATTGGGCGAATTGTCGCCTAAAATTGATACTTTAAGGCAATTTATTTGCAAAAGCAATTGTTTGAAAGCTTTAGCCAAAAAATTGTGATTTAAAGCGATTTGTCCGCTAAAAAACAGAAAAAATTGATCTGCAACTCATAGGATTTTGTTTGCCAAAAAGTGATTTACTTGAATTGCAATGTAGGCAATTTATTGCTCAAAGATAAAAACGTGTTTAATTAAAGCTTTTTAATCAACAATTATTAATTAATTGGACTTTAAGCTAGGACTGTTCGAAAATAAAGGCAATTATACCATAGCCATTTAATTAACTAGGTATTTTAAACCCAAATATTGTCGGATTTAGGCTTTAAATACCACGATTATTATTAACCGGGCCAATTTAAGCTTAAAAATCTTTTTAATTGATGGCAGTTTATTTGCCCAATGATGACAAATGGATGCATTTTATAGTTGTAAGAGTTATTAGGAGTAGAAAGAAGCAATGCATGAAGTGCTAAAATTAAAATAAAGTAGAGTTTGTTTATGTACCTGATTTTATTTCGACCAGGTCACTTCTTAAACTCCAGGTTAAGCTCCTCGTTAAGGAATATTAATTAATTAATTTAAATTTAAGTGACGCAAGTAATCACAACAAGAAAGCAAATAAAACTAAAATTAGAAATCTGAAAAGCAGTAAAGAATCGCAAGGAGCGTAAAAGGAGAGAGCCGCCCGTCAAACACAAGACTGAGTGCCTTGAACTGAGGGCCCTCGGCCATTTATAGGCAAAAACGCGACTGTTCGGCGGCCTGGGCCGCCGGGGTTTGCGGCCAAGTTCGGCAGGCCTGGGCGCTGGGGCCGCAGCCCGGGAGCCGCCGTGTCCCGCGGCCGGGCCAGCGAGGCTTGGCGGGTATGCTATTTTTTCATTCCCGGAGTGCTTTTTTTCGGGAAGTTCCGGACCTCCAAAAAATATTTCGGGACCAATGTTCTGCGATCCTCGCCGACGTCGCCGGACGTTTTAAGTACGCATATTGGCCAAACTTTCCGATGAACTTCCAAAATGGCCTTCGGTCCGGCCGGACTGTTTGCAGTCCGGAAAAATAGGCTTTTCGAGCCTCAAAATTTGAAGATTCACAGTTGCCCCCCACTGGCTATCATAAAAATGATTTGTGAGAAGCCACGTGGCTTGTCTGAAGAGCAAATTTTGAGGATGCAGAAAGAGGAAACTCCGCCGTTTGGTTTTTCCTCTGAAATGAAATGATCAATACATGGATTTTATGTTTGCAACCTTAAATAGATGTTTTTGCTCTTTTGAGGAACTTAAAAAGATGTTTTGCCTCTTAGAGGACTTGAAAAAGATGTTTGCCTCTTAATAGGGCTTTGAAAGAGATTTTGCCTCTTAGAGGACTTGAAAAAGAGATTTTGCCTCTTAGAGGGAACTTGAAAGAGATTATGTTTATTTTTGTTTTTTTTTTTTCTTTGAGAAACCAAAGGTCCACCTAAATTGAAAATTGGATCAAAATGGCTTAGTTTCGAATGAAAAATGGTTGGTATTGGTTAGGGTTTTACCCTAGGTTTATGTGAAAAAAAGGTCCATTAACCGGGTTTAGCCCTGGTTTGTGTAAAAGTGATTTGCAGTCGATGGTTGGATTCCACCCTAGGTTGTGTATGTTTTTTTTTTTTTTTTACAAAACACTTGCCCCCTGAATCTTACTTGGAGGAAGATATTGCCCCCGCTTGAGAGATTGATGCCTTATTGGCTG
>NW_023591126.1:266756-338793 GCF_014843425.1 Jatropha curcas
GAAGAAGTTGGATCATCATACTGACGTCTATCACGTGGTTGCTTACCAACCAGTTTTAATATAAGAGGAGTGACTGGATTATCAGAAAGATGATTTTGAGCCATTCTAAAAATTTTGGCAAGCTCATTTGTTTCATTAAGCAAATGCAACAAATATTGAACAATTGCAGGTTTAATGCCATCACAATCTACATCATGCTTGATGACTTTTATCCTATTATGAACTTTGTTCATTGTATCATAAATGTACGATTGAGCAAACTCAGGCATTTCACCTTCAAATGGTAACAAAGAACCCATTCGATGATGTACCTTATCCTGAATTTTGAACAATAAGGAGCACCTCCTTGATTAATATTATGATTAACCTCCTATTGAAGTAAAAGCGAACATAGAATTATAAATGTGAACGTTATTTCGAAATTTTTGACTACAGGCACCTCCAGCTGGATTAAGCAGCTCATTTAATAAAGTAGGGGTTGGACGTGAATTTCACAATCTCACCTTACCGCACAAACAACACATTCCAAATTTAGGATGTCTAATTGATATGTTTTTAATTTTTTTCAAAATTCTAAAATAAAGCTCCACAATGCTCACAGGAAAATTCTCTGTCACCAAAATCAATATAGCTAAAATGGCAAGCTATTTGGAAATTGTTTTGCCAAAAATATAAAAAAGGGAAAATTTATCGGCATTGTAAAAAAGAAAACAAATTAGTCTACAAAAACTTTTAAAAAAATTAAAGATAAAAGCAAACTAATAAAATCTTAAAAGCACCAACCCCTCCAATGTTTTTGATATGTCACTTGACCGAACCTACTTTCAGCAGTAGGTAAAATAGCTTTTGACATTGATGCTTCTAAAATGGTGCTTGATTGATTATATGATTAGGATTCCATTGAAGTAAAATTCTAACCTTATCGAAAAGCCACCAACCTAAGCAAATGAGCATTTATTTGATAGGATTTTTTTTTTCATTGTTGTAAAACTATAAAATATGTTTCATAAATATCAAACCACACATTAAAAATCAATAATTACTAAAAAAGCATAGACAAAAATTACATAATGCATTTAACCCCAAATAACAAATATATATCATTCCAAAAGACGACGCAATTACCAACTCAAAAAATACATAAAATAGCAAGAATTTATAATATAACAACAAAATTGATATGAAGCAAATATATTCTAAATTTGTAAAAGCACCTAGTATAAAGTTAAGTACGCTATTGAATTAATCTAGGAAACACAAATAAGCTCCAATACTCTGCATAAATAATCCCAAAAAAAAACCTAATTATTAAAATTACTATTCATATAATAAATTATTAAAGTTTACTTTCCAATTCTATTCTAGTTACTAATTTTATTATTTTTTTCAAAAATTAGATTAAGTTATTTAATCATGTAGAGCATTTTGGTGCAAATAAAATTAAATCAAAGAACAAAACAAAAGAGCACTGAAATCACAAACAACTAAAATCATAAAGGGCTAAAATTTTTTCATCAAAAAGAAAAGTCAAAAGCAACTAAAATAAGTAGGAATTCTGTACAACGCAATTTAACCCAACTCGACGAGTACCCAACCCGATTTGAAATATCCAATTCATTTCATCTATTTTGTTTATGATTTTGCATAATGGGATTGTGAAATAAAATCTTTGTTATAGCACAATACCTCGAATCAGAAACTAGTCAAGAAAGTTTGCAATACTAATTTACTGATGTTTTTTATTTTACTTGAGAAGTGGGTATTAAATGTCTATACAATTTTGCCTAACTTGGTGCTTTTATCTCGTTTTGACTTGAGAGAATATAGCACATCACATTCATTGTTGGCATGGTCTCTTCTAAAGAATTTTATATTTAATAGTGTATTAAAATTGAAAGATCAATCATTTTCTTCTATTTTTTTATATGTAACACATACTAATGGGTGCAACCTTGAAAATATAATAGTTTTACTGGTGAGTAGCTAAAGTCGCTTCATTTTCATTTTCGTCTTCCTGAAATACTTAACTATTTATATCTTGTAGTGTCTTCTTGAATTCAACTGGTAGCGGCAAGGGCTGCCTACAAGTCTCTTAACTTTAGACTTTATGGTTTTAACTAATTGGGTATGTTTTTCAGACCAGGGAGAAGAGTTTTTTCTTAACCTATTAAATAATAGTTGACACAAGATTCAAATATCTTTCATGAAATCAGTAACATAGTTCAGACATCCCAAAAATCTTTGTAATTGATTTTTGTCAGTAATTTCATCTGGAAACTTTTCAGTAAAATTAATTGATCTATCAATCGATTTAATAGTACCTTGAAAAATGTCATGTCCTATAAATCTTATTTTCGTTTGAAATTATTTAACTTTTGGAGAAGAAACAACTAAACCATTTTGCTTAACTTTATTATAAAACTTTTTCAAATGAGAAAAGTGTTGATCAATATCATTTGAATAAAATAAGCACGTCATTGATGTAAACTATTGAAAACTCATAATAATTGTTAAACATATCATTCATAATATTTGAAATTCAGAAGGGGCATTTTTCAAACCAAATGACATAATGTTTCACTCATAATGACCAAAGGGAACATTAAAATCAGTCTTATACCTATCAGATTCATGTATTTGTATTTGTCAAAATCCTGATTTCATATCAAATTTAGAAAATATATTTGCACTATGTAACCTTTTGAATAAATCTCTTTTATTTGGTATAAGATACCTAATCCACTGTAGTACTTTATTTAAAGGTTTATAATTAATAACTAACCTATGTGCTTCTCTTTCTATTTCTGCCGCATTCTGGACATAGAAAGCTAAACAGCTCTAATGAGACTTAGATTTTCTAATCAATCCTTTATCTAATAAATCATTTATCTCTTTGTAACTGATAGGTGTCAGTTTTATAATATTTTTAGTATAGTTTTTAATTAGCATTTTAGTAAATTTTATCACTTTGATTTGTTTTTAATTCATTTTTAGTATAATTTTGTTCAAAGCTTCCTTGAATCATAACCCACTTGATCTGAGAGAAATTTAGGTTCCTTGAATTCATAACCCACTTCACTTGATCTGAGAGAAATTTACAGGGTTTTGGCATAGAAAAGAACATTACAAAGCAAAATACTCAGTCTCAAGCACGCCCAGCCCGTGCTAAAAGGCATTCCCGTGCTAAATACTAAAGAAAATCAAGGGAGAGTCAGGAATGAGCACGCCCAAGCCGTGCTATATGGCACGCCCGTGCCTAGAAGAAACTCAGGGCGTGCTTGCCTAGCACGCCCATGACGAAATCTAGCTTGGAAGGACAGAGACAAGCACGCCTAACCCGTGCTAATGCGCATGCTCGTGCCACAAAGACTTATCAGGGTGTGCTTTGCATAGCACGACCCATGCTCAACCATCCAGAGTTCCAGACTTGAGCACGCCCAAGCTGTGCATAATAGCACGCCCGTGCTTCAAAGGCAGAACTGGCGTGAACTAAAAACGCAGCAGAACTGGTGTGAACTAAAAACACAAATCAATCCTTTTTCTCACATGGGCCCGCCTCGGAGTGTTTCCTAAACATACCAAACAAGATCTAGACCTATTTTGGAAGAGAAAGGAGTCCTAACTACGAAGAAATCCAAGGCCTAAACAGTCATGATCTCCTATAGAAGATTTTGTACTTAATAAGGATTCTATTTCCTAAACGGAGTCAGATTTGCCTTCAGGAAGGAGCTCTATATAAAGAGGGGAGCTTTTCATTCAATGGGTATCCGAAATCTAAAGTTAGTCTTTCTACGTGAGTCTCTCTATTTCTCTACCGTTCTCAATCATCCAAGATTTGCCAAAGATTACAGAAAGCCGATCCAGCATAGGCTGTTATTCTATTTTTTATCTCTAAAACTCTCTAATCTTGTTTTTCTTTTTCATTGTTAGTTACTGATTATTGAAGATTTGATTTAAGGTATTACTAGAGTTTTATAATTACTATGTCTAGCTAAACTCTTTTATACTTAGTGATTGATGTAAGCTTAATTGTGACTGTCCGAATTCTATATATAGATTTGCTTTTCATTGTTCTTGTTATAATTTATTATCTGAGATTGAAGCGCTCTATCTAGGCAGAATTTTTCCCGGATTGAACTATGTTTATTAATCACTTCGATGAGAAGGGTTTGTTGATTATGAAAAGATAATCCAATTACTTGTAAATTACTTGAGAATAATAACTTGATGCAGAAGCTATATGGTTTGACTCAAGGGGGGTTTTCATAAGTTAATGACCGTAGGTTATGAATTCACAAAACAATCACAAAACTTAATGATCTAATTTATGTTTGATTGCGCTATTGGAAGATAAGTAATTAGATTGGATTGGAATAACTAACAATACATCGGGAGAGCTTGTTAGTGATTTTAAGGTTATTTCTCCTAATTGAACAATTAAAATTGATTAACAAACTAATAAAATAAATTGGATAGAATTAAGTGAAATCAATATCCCTAGTAGTTTCAAATCCTTGATTACTTTTCATCTAATTATTGTTGCTTGATCTCTTTCTGTTTTATTTTGATCTCTTTCTGGTTTTGTATTTAGAATTTTACTTCCTATAACCATAGTCTACTTATTGTCGTTTAATAAAATTAGGTTAATATTAAACTTTTGGTTACTTTGATAACAATCCTGGATACGATTACTCTTTCACTCTAAGGTATTTACTTGTGGCGATTCCGTAACCACATTTGCTGAAAAAATCACTGTCAAGTTGTTGGGCCCCGTTGGCAGGGATTTTGGCTTATCAATATTCAAGTTACTAATTAAAAAATTTTACCCTATGTTGTTTAAATTGGTAGAACATTACTTTTGTTATTATTTAATTTTTTCTTTAAGAATTATTGATAGGCTGTTTATGCAAGACAAGAAGCATCAAAGCAAGGAACTGACCTTTAGTCTTTGATCACGAAATTGAAAGAAACGTTGAATCGAAGAGCACAACGCGCCAATAAGCCGAAGCGACGTGAAAGTGAGAAACCGAACACAAGGCATATATGTCTACAGGGAGAACGAGAGAACAAAACATAAAGGCGGACCTCCCACTTCGGAACATCCGGTGCCCGCACCTTGCAGAGCATTACACAAGCACTAATCTTAATGGACAACTCGAGCATTACAAGACCGTCGGGTGGAAAGCTAATAGACTTTTGAGATCAAACCCGCACTTATCCAAATGCATCTTCCACCTCGATCAATATGGGGGTTTTGGGCCTAGTTGAAGATCCTATATGCCCATATCCAAAATTTTCATTCTGGAAATTTGCAGATACCTTTCAAACAGGAATTGGTGATTTCCGAAGATGACAATTTAAACTAAGGACTTTTCCCTCTGTCACTCTTAGGTAAAAGCACGATCTGAGTGTACAATCGATCTTGCCCGCTGGAAGTTGCACAAGAGCATGGGAAGGAATTTAGCTCACAAAAAGTTCTCTAGCAAAATCTTTCCATTCCTCAAAAACCACAAAATGCGCGAATGAGATAATGACATTTGCTCTACCATGAATGCAAGAAAGCGTACCATTGAATCAGAAGAAAGCTTGTATGAGCTGTGGAAAAGATTCAAGGACATTGTTGAAGAAAGTTGCCCCAATCACAATTTGCGCTAAGTGGTTACAGTACCAAACTTTTCTAGTAATTGCATATTCTCCGTAGTACTAAAAGTTACGTTAGATGTCAGCTGCAGGTGGATTCTTTTGAGAAAAAGGGAATGAATTTGGAGCATAGTGAGTTGAAATAGAAAGAGAGGCAGAGCAAAGCCAATTACCAAAAACAATTCCGAGAGGAGAGGAGACTGACAGGAGGTCTATGAATAATGCCATTACAGCCCTTGAAGTGCAAAGGTAAGAAACGATTGGTAAGAAAAACTGGACATGGTATAACTACTGATCCTGTGAATTCTATTATGCAAGTTCTGTTGATAGGGCACATGGGACAACAGTTGGATGGGAGAGATGCGTGAGTAGACTCTTTAAATCCCACAAACTGTAGAGCAAGTAAACTATGTTGAGTGAACTCAAGGAGAGGAAAAAATTACCCTGTACTGCCAGCTCATTGATAATAGATTGAGGAACCATTCCTTAATCTATCCTATGGGAAACCCTAACAATGCGTTGAACACACACCAGGTTTTCATTCCTCAAGAAGAAACTCATTGGATGTCCTTCTTCACTGCCCTTTCTAAATCGCACATGAGATTTCATTGAACGAAACCAAGAAAACCATAAAAATCCAGCAGCGGCGATAAGAATTTGGAGAAAAATCCAGCAGGCGGCGATAAGAAATTTGGAGATTCAGCTAGGGCAATTTGCAAACATGATGACATCTCGACCTCAAGGTACGTTACTTAGCAATACCAAAAAGAATCCTAAAGAACAGGTGCAGGCTATCACCTTGAGAAGTGGCAAACAATTAGAAGACCACCAAAGAAAGAAAAGGAAGTAGAAGAGCAACCTAAGGTGCCCATCATTGACCTAGAAGAACAAGAAAAGGTAAAACCCTATGTTCCACCTGTTCCCTTTCCACAAAGGTTAAAGAAAGCACAAGACGACAAGAGCTTCCTCTGGATGTAGCAAAAAGCTTCAAAACTCGAATATTCCTTTTGCTTGAGAGATTGGGCCAAGATTGCCTAGCTTATTGCAATAATTCCTTTAAAAGAAATTCGCTGATGGCAAGAAAGAAGAATCAGAGATCAAGGGAACGGTAATGTATACTGGAGGAGTGCCAGTTGCAATTATCTTAAAACAGAACTGCTACCAAAGTTAAAAAGATTCCGAAATTCGTCCTTGCAATATTGGTAATCTTGATTGAAATGGCTTTGGTAGATTTAAGGTGCTAGCATAATCTTATGTCTTATGAAGTTTTTAAGATGCTTAGGATGGGATCCCCGTACACAAGGATGTCTTCACAGATTAGCGGATCGAGTCAAATCAAATATCCAAGAGGACATTGATAGAAGACAATTCTCTTGTTAAGTGGTTTACATTCATATCTTTCCTGGCTTGATTTGTTATAATCGTGTGACATTTGAGTTTGAGAGACAGAGGAAGGATCTTTAATCCTTGGGAGGCCTTTTCTTGCACTGAATGCATGGTAAGAGAAAGGGTAAGTTACTCTAAGTTTGGACAGGAAGGAATGTGTCTTGATGGTTCTTAATCTTGGATAACTTCAGTACTATTGGAGATTGGTTTCTGCGAAATTGATGTTGTTGATGAATTGTGGTGGAAAACACTTGTGGCATATTAAAAATCAACTTAATGAATCAAGCATCATGAATCGAGAAAGCAAGTGGAACCTCCAAAGAAGAAACTAAGAAAAACAACTCCGCACCTCATTAAACATGGCATTCTTAGGTGAGACTGCATTTCTATTTCCTGTTGATTATTTCTTTCAACTTGAACGCAAAATTGATCATGAGAAAAGGTTGTTATAGGTTCCTTCGAAAGCATAAGCTCGCGCTGGTCAATTTCAGAGTCTACAAAGGAATACAGCCCAGTTATATGTATGCATAAATCCTAGATGAAGAGAGACTACAAACCTTCAATCGAGCGCATCAAAGGGCGATTGAATCCCAAACGATGACGGAGGTGTCAAGGCCTGAATCATCAAAACTCCCTGAGGGCATGCCGGGATATCCATTTATCCAATTTTCTCACAAACGTTAGTTGGGTTGGAGTTCCTGTCCCAAGGTTGTTCCAAAAGAGGGAGGTATGGCCTGTTATCTCTAATGAAAACACATGAATTAATTCCCACTATTACAGTCACAGGTTGGAATGTATGACAAGGATTAGTTAGAAAATTGAAACAAGAAATAGCACACAGCCCAAGGACCATTTTCCCTTACCCTTATCATTGATGTCAAATGCTTGAAAGACTTTGCAGGTTTCCTTTTTATTTCTTAGAGTGGTTATTCAGGTATTTCAAATACCTATGTTCCTGAGGTCAAGAGAAACTAGCTGTTCAGCTTGTCCTTATGGCACTTTTGCCATATAGGAAGATGCTTATTGGACTATGCAATGGCCGCCTGCAAACCTTCCAAAATGCGATGATTCATAGTTTTCTTGATTATGGTGAGAGAAATTTTATTGGAAATATTCAGGATTTGGCTTTTTGTATTTTTCTATCTCTTTCGACTCGCATGTCATTGCATAACTTATCCTTGTAATTGGCAACGATGTGAAGCACTAACCTTGTTTATTAAATTGCGAAAAAATGTGCATTTTATGGTTTAATAAGGTAGTTTTGATTCTTTAGGGCAGTAAGAATCTCTCAACAACGGAGACTTGAAGCTAGACAAAGCAAAATCAGGGTAATTTGGAAAAACTACCTCCTCCTAATCAGTGAAAGGAATAAGAGTTTTCTTGGTCCATACAAGATTTCTACAGGAAGCGTTTTTATCAAGGACTTCTCAGAAATCACAAAACCATCTTTGTAATTTATTAGTTAAAAGATGTTCCTTCTATTAATTCTTTGACAAACGAGTCGTTTTAAGATGCGTTTTAAGCAGTTTAAAGAAGGGGTTGATCTCAGCACCTATCAATCACTACACCAGCATTGGACTCTTCCTTTGAGCTTAATGTGTGATGCTAGTGATCAGTGTACTGTTGGGAGCAGTTCTTTTGGCAAAAGAAAGGAAAAGAAAGTTGGGACGTATATCTATTATTGCTCGTCGCACTTGAAGGTGATGCGCCACATTAAATATATGAGCAACTACTGAAAAAGAATTGTTAAGCTATTGTTTTTTTTGCTTTTGACCAAATTCAGGGCCTATTTAATTGGAGCCAAAACAATGTATTACACAGATCACTCAACGCATCAAATATTTGCTAAAAAAAGAAAGATTGCAAAACCGAGGACGTAACTTCGTTGGGTGATTTATAATACAGGAATTTGAGTTGGAGATTCGCCGACAAAACAGGGAACCAGAATCTGCTTGGCTGACCACTTTCCAGGCGTAGAATTGGGGAGGAAGAAGGATACAACCAAGGCATACAAATCAACTTGAAACGCTGTTCCCCATGAGCAAACTTTTGCTAAATTGGCAAAATACATCAAGCCCCCTGGTGATGCTGATATAGTTAACTATCTTGTTTGCCAAATCCCTCCTCTCAAAAACATTTTCTGATTCAACCAAAAGAATAAAGTTCTTCCCATGAATCACAGATCACTACTATTGAGGAGGAGACCCTTTTTTGTTCAATACATGTAGAATATGAACTTCAGCTATTCCGGCGGTGATTATTACCGGAAAGTGAAAGATGGAAAGTGTCCTTAACATCTCTGCCATTCCAGATGGAATGTGAGAGGGGCATTTTGGAGCACACAAGACAGCAGCACATTTATATCTGGAAAGCAAGTTGATAATGGGCCGTTAATCTATTTAAAGATTGCTCTTTAACTAATGTTCGCTCTTGTTGAATTCATTCGTTCCAAAAGGTTAGGATAAACATTTGCGGAAGAGACATGAGAGTGCCTTGAATTAGCACCTTGAATCAAATCTTCGACTTTGGGGACTGGACTTCATGGGACCTTTCCGACCATCATACTCCACCATCATACTCCAACCAATACATCCTAGTGGCGGTGGACTATGTGTCAAAATGGGCAGAAGCTGTTGCTCTTCCAAATAATGATGCTAAGAGTGTAATGAATTTTATCAAGAAGAATATTTTTACACGTCATGGCACTCCTAGGGCAATAATTACGGACGGAGGTAAGCACTTTTGCAACAAGTATTTAGATTCCCTTCTTGCAAAATATGGTGTTACTCATCATGTAGGCAGTCCATATCATCCTCAAACAAGTGGACAAGTAGAGGTAACTAGCCGAGAAATCAAAAAGATCCTGGAAACCACTGTTGGACAATCAAGGAAGGACTGGTCCAAGAAGCTAGACGATGCTCTTTGGGCTTACAGAACTGCGTTCTTACAGAACTGCGTGTCGAAGACACCAATCGGTATGTCTCCGTATCAACATGATTTATGGTAGGCTTTGTCACTCTTCCTGTTGAGTATAGGCATATAAGGCGTTTTGGGCAATACCAAATTTCTTAACTTGCCAATGCAAGAGAAAGAAGTGTGATGCTAAAAAGCACGTTTTGCTTTAACATGATACATGATGGGTTATGAAATGCGCTGTGCATGCTTATGAGAGATGCCAATATATAAGGGATCGCACCAAACGATTGGCGACGATAAGCATTAGATTATCATGAGGAAATCGTAAAAAGTAGGCACAGGTATTACTCTATTAACTCGTAGACTTTGTCTCTTATCCTCGTAAAACTGCGTTCCGAGATCGGTGCTAGCCGCATTCACAATTTGAAAGAAACGATCTTTCCACATGGAGCCATTGAAATAGTGGATGGTAAGTCTAATAGAAAGTTCAAGGGTTAATGCTCAACGTTTGAAATTTTGCCATTGAAATAGTGGATGGTAAGTCTAATAGAAGTTTCAAGGTTAATGCTCAACGTTTGAAAGTTTATCAACATGACAACTTTGATCCTATAAAGAATACCATCAGTCTCGTTTGACCTAAACTAGGTTGAGTGCGTCGAGCTTAAACGACGTTAAACAAAAGCGCTTGTGGGAGATAACCCACTTTTCCAATTATTATTTCCATTTTTATTTCTTTTATTTCTGTTTTAAAATTTCCCAAATTTTTGCCATAATTGTTCTTTTGTTTTAGTAAAATTTTTTCAGGGTCAAGTTAAAATCCACAGGTCAGCACGCCCTAGCCGTGCTACATGGCACGCCCGTGCCATGATATGACAATTCAGCACTCCCAGACCATGTTCCAGGACACGCCCGTGTGCATTAAAAGACAGAGTTTGCTTGAGAGGCAGAGGAGAGCACGCCCTTCCCATGCGACTCAGCACGCCCGTGCTTCATGAATGAAGGAAAACAATTTTGAGAGTCAGGGACAAGCACGCCCAAGGCATGTCGGATAGCATGCCCGTGCTATCTGCGAGGAAAAATTTCAACTTGAGAGACAGAGGAATGCACGTCCAGGCCGTGTCCAGCAGCACGCCCGTGCCAGGTATGCTCCATTTTTCTCTTGCAGGACAGAAGCAAGCACGCCCTAGCCGTGCTAAATGGCACGCCCATGCCCAAACCGCCTCAAGACCAGAATAGCGCGCACGGTCTGGCCGTGCCAAGAAGCATGCCTGTGCCATGATCAGACGTGCGCATTAAATGGCGCCTCTATTTGAAGATCACGCCTTAACTGCCCTCACTTCTCTCTCGTACGCCCTAGCCGTCAACTTCTCCTCTCCCAATTCTCTCTCTTTTTCTCCCTTTTCTCTCAAATCAAACACAATACACACCCAATTTTCATACCATCCTCCTCAATCATGCCTCCTAGATACAAGCGTAATAGACCCGCTTCCTCAGTTGCCGCTAGAAAACGGCCAATCGCACAATCCTCCACTGCTCCTCCACCTCCTTCAACACCTACTCCTCCATTTGAGTTCGCTTCACTCGAGCAACAAGAAAGGTACAATAAACTATCCCTTCGCCCTATTTTACCAAATAGATTCATTAATGAAACTACTTTAGCGCAAGTGGGTCTTCGAGATGTTGTGATAGACATAATAGAAACTACTTAATAGCGCCTAAGTGGGTCTTCGAGATGTTGTGATAGGACCCACTTTAGGCGTTTTTATAGGATGGGCGGCCAAATTATTTAAGAGATGAAGGATCTACGATTTTTAGAGATGAAGGATCTAGTTTATGCACCCTTAACTTTAGAATTTTTGAGTTCTTATTCCTCTTTCATTCGATTTTTGCCTACCTCTCCCCCATGCAAAATTCGCTTTAGGCTTCTTGGTAGAGATTTTGAATTATCTGTGAATGAAGTTAGCCATATTTTTTGATTCCCCATGGAAAACGCTCAAATCCAACTATCTACGGATTTTTATGCACGTAATACATGGCAAGATTTTACAGATGAAGTTAATTATAATCATAGGTATTCCAGAGCCTCCAAACTAAAAAAACTTCCTTGAGATACATCCACAAATTCTTGTCTAACACTATATTTGGAAGGAGTGAGAGTGATGGAGTCTTAAGCTTGAATGAATTATATTTTTTATGGGCAATTGAGAATGGAGTTTTACTGAATGTTGGGTATTGGCTCTGCCAAAGATGGGCACGGGTGGCTAGAGCAGATAAAGGGGCTATCATGATGGGGTGCTTTGTAACTCGCATTGCTATGTATTTACAAGTCTGGAACCCGACCAGACCAATCTATGATAGTGTTGGAGGGGGAAAGGGTACCAGATTAGATTTGGATGTCATGAGCCACATGAAACTGATTGAGAAGGTTGGAGATGTTTATCGGGTTGTAGGTGCTCGAGAGGACAGTTCTGAGGATGAGGGAGCCGAGGCTGTAGGTGGTACTGACATGGAGGAAGGTAATCCACCTCCTTTTGGATCGTCTTTTGGTGCAGGTACTTCCAGTGCTGGTCCATCCGTTCAAGGTACGTCAAGCATGTCCAACGACGAAGTCCTTGCAAGGATGATGTCTTGGATGGACATATTTGACACACGCCTTAACGGGATGGAATCTATGATTGCAAACCGTTTCTAGTCCATCGAGATTATGCACAAGAGCCTCGATTCTCGGATGGATACACTGCAGGGCCAGCTTCAAACTGTTATCCAGCTTTTACAGCCGCATCCACCTCCACCACCGGAGCCTTGATGGATTTTGACTTTTTATTTGTTTTCTTATTTTGATTTTATTCTCATACATTGATTGTTTTGTGTTGAATTTTTATTTTTCCTTTTATTTGACTATTATATCTTTTATTAGTTTCTTTTCTCTTCATGTTTCTTTTGGTCTTTTAGCTATGACATATTCCAGCACCCAGTTCTATTGTTTTTTTCAATACAATTTTGATAATGTTTATTCCACTCTCTGAATGCTTTTCTTCTGTTGATGCAATAAGTTTGGGGAAATCAGTTTATTTTGTACACATTGGGGACAATGTGTTTGATTAAATTGGGGGAAGGAAATTTTAGCTAATGCAATTAGAGTTTATAAGTTTGGGGAAATCAGTTTATTTTGTACACATTGAGGACAATGTGTTTGATTGAATTGGGGGAAGGAAATTTTAGCTAAAATTTTATTTTTTGCTTAACATGGTTGGAATGATTAGAAGCAAGCTTGAAGGTTGTCACAATTTAGTAATAGGTGATGAATTTAGTTGATTATCTATCCTAGCGTACTTAAGCTCTGAATTTGAAATTTTTGACTTAACATGATGCATTGATTTAACTATTTGTTTCTAAGATTATAAATACTGATTTTTGTGAAATTTATGATCTATAGGCATGTTTTAATCTAAAGTTATTTAAACCTTGGCATTCCTAGAACAAATTAGAATTCCCTTTGAGGCAAAATTTTAAATGCTTACATTTACATTTAAGAAAGACAATGATTTAGCATTCTTATGAGTTGAACTCAGGAATTTTAGACCTAGGCCACCTGTAAGTTTAAAATATGACTTTGGCAACCAATTTTGAGCCGTATAAACCATAAAGATAGCCTATAAACCATAAAATTTTCTTGTTCACCCTTATTAAACCAAGCCATTAAACTAATTTCAATTCTTACCCTGAGTGCAATAATGTATAATTGAAGGATTTGACTTTCATTAAAACATAGCAACAAAAGGGAGGAAAATTTCATTGACACTAGCAAGTATACCAAGTAAGAAAAATAAGAAGAAAAACACCCCATAGAAAAAGCAATCAATCAAAGGATTCAAGTTTGGGGAATTCAAAAGGCAAAGAAGAAATTAGCAAAATATTATGGAAAGACCTTGCCAAAATATCTCTAGCTAGTGAAGAATTTCAAACAGAAACTCCCTTAAAACAATTTAGTTTTGATTACAGTGGAAGTCTGGATATTATACATTCTTACGTATATATACATTCATTTTTGTACTCTTTGTCTACCTTTTATCCTTTTTCTCTGAATTAAGCTGAAGACTTGATTACCCAGAAACCCCCATTAAAACCCAATCAAGAAAGACCTTTTGATCTTTTTAAAAATCGGTATGCATTACAATCTGTGGAAGGGGATGACTAAGTTTTGGCATATGGGAATGCATGATTGTAACTAACATTATTCTTATTATTGAAGGTCTTGAAATTTCCTTGGATAATATCATTGCCCTAATTTTATCGTAAAGTTGAATTAACTTATTAGTATTGAAAGTCGTCTATTAACTTATTTTTAATTCAATGAAACGTGGCTCTTATTCGAAAAAAAATTGAAAATCTCTAGCTGAAAATAATGGTGCATGGGAAAATAATTGATTAATTCACATATTTAACTGATTGTTGATATCGTTTATGCGTCTTAATGAAATAATCTATCTAGCCAACCCATGGTAAAGCTAAGATTTGTCAAATTTTATTGTCTTAATTTTTAGTTGATTGTTGCTTAGGGAGGACCAACAATGGTTTAAGATTTGGAATTTGATACGGTCGTCATTTATATATTTTATACTAGTTTTTAATTAGGAATTTTAGTAAATTTTAATCACGTTTGATTGTTTTTAATTCATTTTTTAGATATTAAATTTTGTTCAAAGCTTCCTCTGAATCAAACTCACTTGATCTGAGAGAAAATAATTTACAGGGTTTTGGACACAGAAAAGAACATTACAAGCAAATACTAAAAAGAACATTACAAAGCAAAATACTCAGTCTCAAGCACGCTCAGCCCGTGCTAAAAGGCACTCCCATGCTAAATACTAAAGAAAATCAAGGGAGAGTCAGGAGTGAGCACGCCCAAGCTGTGCTATAAGGCACGCCTGTGCCCAAAAGAAACTCAGGGCGTGCTAGGCAACGAAATCTAGCTTGGAAGGACAGAGACAAGCACGCCTAACCCGTGCTAATGCACACGCCCGTGCCACAAAGACTCATCAAGGTGTGCTTTGCATAGCACGACCCGTGATCAACCATCCAGAGTTCCAGACCTGAGCACGCCCAAGCCGTGCATAATAGCACGCCCGTGCTTCAAAGGCAGAACTAGCGTGAACTAAAAACGCAAATCAATCAAAGCAGCAAAATCAATCCTTTTCTCACATGGCCCGCCTCGAAGTACGTTTCCTTAAGTACTAAACAAGATCTAGAAACCTTTTTGGAGAGAGAAAGGAGGTCCTAAACTAAGAACGAAATCCAAGCCTTAAAACAGTCATTGATGACTGCCTTATAGAAGATTATTGTACGTTAATAAGGATTCCTATTTTCCTAAACGGAGTTCAGATTTGCCTTAAGGAGCTCTTATAAAGAAGGGGGAGGCTTCGATTAATGGTTATACTCGAATTTAAGTCAGTTTCATTAGCATGCTAGTTCCTTCTATTCTCTATGGTTCTCAAGCATCGCAGAGATATGTGCCTAGATTTCAAGGAGAGCACCTCCACGATGTAGCTGTATACCGTTAGTTTTTATCTCTAAACTCTTTACGATGCTTGTCTTATTCTTTTTCATTTGGTTTATTGACATGGATTATGAAGAATCGATTGCAAGTATTACTGGTATTTATTAATTACTATGTCTAGCTTAAAAGCTCTATACTAAGAGATGTTGATGTAACTTTAATTCAATTTCCAATTTTATTATTCAGATCTTCGCTTTTCATTGTTCTTGTTATAAGTTTATCATTGAGTTTAAAAGCTTCATATACAGAATTTTCCCTTGGAGTTGAACTATGCATGTAATCCACCTATCGGTGAGAAGGGGTTTTTGATACTGACAAAAGATAATAAAATTACTTTAGCGACAATAATATAACTTGATGCGGAAAGAGCTATATGGTTTGACTCGAGAGGGTTCATAAGTAAAGTGAACCTTAGAGTATGAATTCACAAAACAAATACACAAACTTAATCGATCTAATTTATGTTTGATTGCTGTATGTGGAAGATAGGTAGAGTTAAGAGGTGGATGGAATAACTAACAATACTCGGGCAGAGCTTCGTTAGTTGATTTAGGGTTGTTTCCACCTACTTGAACAATTAAAAATTTAAATTAACAACTAACTAAAATTAAATGGAATAGAGATTAAGGTGAACATCCACTTATCCCTAAGTTAGTTTCAAATCACTTGATACTTTTCACTCAATTATGTTTGCTTGATCGTCTTTCTGTTGTCAATTTAGAATATTAGCTGTTCCTATAACCAAGTATTCTTATTGTCGTTAAATTAATAATAGGTTATATAATTTTGGTACGTTTGAATATACGAGATCCCTGTGGAATACAGATTACTCTACTTCACTCTATAATTCACTTGTTGCGAATGATTTTATTACTTGTTGCGATTTCGTACACTTGCGAAAATCACTGTTAGTAACCATATTCTTGCAATTGTTTATTCATCTGTATAGCTCTAGATCTAGTTTGGATATTTTTATTATCAAAATCTTTTATATAAGGTAAATAAACTATATGTTGTTTTTTAGAAGTTCTTCAAAATTTTTAATTTTCTATTGTATATGAGTCTGTTGTAATTGATTTTCAATCCTAATGTTATTAATTTCTTATTTCAAATAGCTAATATATTTTTATTTTTGTTCAATAAGATTTATTTCTTTATATATAGAAATATCTTGTATAACACTTAAATCCTTTTGTCTAATTGGTTGCATAAATTTAATTGGTTGCATAAATTTAAAACATATTTGATTATTTAAGATATTTATTTTTAATCCTTCATTATCTACTTTAAGAGGATAAATAGTAGCTAAAAAGGGTGTTCCTACTATGACTCATGTAGTAAGATTTTTAACTAAAATAAAGCATATTTTAAAACAAAAATCATCACTACATATTTTTGCTTTTGTTAACTTATATTCTACTCTTAACTTAGTACCATCAGTTGTTTGTAACCTTTCTTTAGTTTTTTCATAATATATAGTTGGAATTAATCCTTCTTACAAACAATTTTGATCTGCACCAGAGTCACCTAATGCAGTCGTAGTTAAATAAAAATCATTATTAACTACTATTTTAACTAAACTTACTATTTAATACTAAACTATCAATTTTCCGTAAAAGTCTTACTCTAGATATACATTAATTAAACATCATAAGGATGTTACATGTTTCAGCTTTAAATTATTAATTTTCGCGTATTTTCTGGGTTGTTTCTGAGGGTTCTACTTGAACATCTATAACTTTATTAACTTGTAATTGAATGATTTATTATTTAACTTTATTATATTCTTATTTTAATTCTTCTATTTCCCTTTTAACTGTCTTAGTTTCTCCTTGTAGGTCAGCTAAGGAAGGGGAGAGTTTCTCTTTATTACTATTAAACCTATTAAATATTTTCTTTAACTCATATGGCTCATATTGTTTTTTGTCTTTGTGTAATATTACATCTTTTAATTTTAATAAATATTGCTTTTTAACGTCCTTATCTTCAATCTTATCTATACAATCTAAAAGAAAATCTGTCTCTCTAGTAACTACGTTTATACTATTTATCTCACAAATATAAGGGTCATTGCATTCACAGTTATCTATATCACTTGAACTATCTTCTGAATAACTAGTCTTTCTCTCCTACAATATGATACAGAGGGGTTCCATTTGGCCATTGTCCCACAGTTATCTTTATATCCACTTGATCGGTGATCCTTATGCTGGCTCCTATAATAACTAGATTCTAATGTGTTACCATAAATCCTTTCAGTTATTCCCACTTTACTTCCATTTAGGACGAGGCATTAGGATAATCCTGAAATAGTAAGAGATGCGAAACTCTATTATTCGTCGTCATTATTATCAGCCGTATGCCTATCTCGGCCTATTCATGTTAAGATGCTATACTCTCCATTATATTAGAGTATTTATGTGTCTCATTCAACACCTCGACCAAAGCCTATAGAATTATATAAGTGTCCATGACCGTCTAGATAACCAATACAGCTTGTGTTTACCTCATTCTTCTCCGGTAACTGTATTCTCATATCAGTTAAACAATCTGGAAGCGGGTTTGTATCCGTAATTCTTATTCGAAAGTTCCTAGTTTCTTTAAAAGGTCTTCTTATTTGGTTGGTTGGCTTATTTCTAGTGTTTCTTTTTTATTTTTCCTGATGTTAGAATTTTGATAGGACACACTAACCAATTATCTCTTCACTATCCCTTGACTGTACTGGTGACCCTCGAGACATACTTCCTAACTTTCTACTTGATGGGAACTCACTTTATTACGCGCATCTATTCCTTTGAAACTTAAGATCTATAGCATCAAAGCTAAACCACTTTTCCAATATATAATACATATTTGCTATTAATCAATCTAAAGAATCATATTGGATAGACTATGCACTAAACTGGTTATTTACAATCCACTATATTATCTCTTGTATTTCCTTGAGCGGACCTTTTTACGGCAAAATCAACTAGGGGTAAATTGCCACCAATAAAATCTTTCTTTCCAAACAGGATCGACTGGTATCATAAGGTATAAATCCACCATATATCTCTTGTATTCTTGAGCGGACCTTTTTAACAAATAACTTAGGTAATCCACCAATAAATCTTTCTTTCCAAAAGGCATGACTACAAACTTGCCTAGTAAATACTTTTGTAAGAAATACATCCTTATACCGTCTAAAATCTTATAATTTTGGGCAAGTCAAATTAGATAATAATTTAGAGGCTCTAGCTTCATATTCTTTCGGTTCACCTATAAAAGTTTTAGTAATTGCAAAAATTAATGTATTTACTACATCTTGTACAGTTGTATGTATTTATTGTTGACCTACTTGTTTAACTATAGTTTTATTAGAATTTAATATTTTCTGTGTTTCTTCTAGAGAAAGATAATTATCTCACCATCCTTTTAATTGACCAGTAAATCCTGAGATTAATGTATGAGTTACAGCTGGATCAGAGTTACCTTTAGACTTATGGGCTGATGAGGCCATAATCATTTCTTGTAGCATATTTATTATTTGATACTCTGATAATCCATCTATATTAATTGATTTTTTATCGTATCTAGCCAAAATCATGACAAATCTATCTTCATATTGTATATTTGGGGCTGTCGACCTAGGGTAAAAATTTATAGTTTTTGGTAATGGTGCATTACGATCTTTTGAACAATAAAATTTTCACTAAATTGTTCTTTTAATTGACTAATATCTGTATCTGACTCTTCTTCTTCTTCTTCTTCAAATTGTTTATCTTTACTTAATACTTTAATACTAGAAGAAGAGGAAAGATTCAAATAATTTAACTTATTTTATATCTTTTCTAACATATTTTCTATTTTATTTAACTTAAGTATTTATTCTGTAGGTATTTCACGGGGCTTAAATATTGAAAACCTCTGGTTTAGTAATTGGCAAGGGTCTTTGAATAGGAGAAGTATAAGATACGAGTTTGAACCTCTAATCTATCTAATTGTAATGTTATTGTGTCAAGTATTTGATTTGTGTAATTGTTTTGAAATTGAACATTTTTAATATCTTTTAATGTAGGGTTTTTCTTATCATCATCTACTGTATTTATCATTTTAAAAAGAGAACCTATAACTATCTGATGTTGATGATCAAATTTAATTTCTTCTAGAGGAGGATGAACGGATGTAACAACATGATTAGATGTAGTTATACATTTCTTAGTTACCTTTTGATTAACTAAGACTTCTTGAAACTGATATTCTATATTATTCTCAATAGAATAAATAGAAAACCACTGAAAGAATGGAATATTAACTTTATATTGATTCATGTAACCGTAATATAATTCTCTAATTTGTTCTCTTTTTTCTTTTGAATAATTTTCAAAAAACTAATGACACTTATCTAAACTATAATCACTAGTCATTTCTTTCCTAAGCAATTCTTTATTGATTGAAAATTCATTTTTACTAATAATATTTAATTGAGATATGTGTTCCATAGTAGATCTTGTAGGAGACAAAGATCTGGTTGGAGACGAGGGTAAAGAGTTAACTGGTTGTTATACTTCTTGATATATGGGTCTAGGTATAGAGAGTTAACTGGTTGTTATACTTCTTGATATATGGGTCTAGGTATAGATCTATTAAAATCTACACTTTGTAATTGAATATTTGGCGTTCGAGTAGATGTAAATAACCTAGTATTCTCGTAACTAAATACTTGTCTAGTAGGATTTTCTAAACAAAGGAATTGAACATGAATACGTCCATCGGTATCTTCTACAATACTAGAGGAAGTAGAAATATTTTCAACAGATACTGGATGATTAATTTCTTAGAGATCCCATGAATTTTCTTAGGTTAATTCATGCCACTTTATCCTTTTAAGACTGTATACTTTTGTTTATTGGGTATTAGCTTCAAAAATAATGGTTTCATTTCTAGTCAAAGTGTGTCTAGATCTAGGATCTAGGGTAGTTGTCATAACTTTGTGATAAATTCTATAGATAACTACTATAGACCTAGTATTATATGAAAAATTCATATTTTTAGATTTAATTGTTAAAGGTAAAGCATTTAGAATATTTGGATCATAAAGAGACAAAGAAAAGTTTGGATAACAATTAAAATAGATATGATCATTAGCTAAATTAGATTCAATTATAGTTAAAAGAGAATTTCAGAAACTCAAATCTCTTGCATCTCGTAAACATGCAAAAACAGGATTAGATTCAATTATAGTTAAAAGAGAATTTCAGAAACTCAAATCTCTTGCATCTCGTAAACATGCAAAAACAGGAGTATCTAAACTAACTCGAAATAAAGGTTTAATTGCAACTTGAACTATATCTATATGCAAAAATTTATATTTTTCTTTGTGCTTCAAAATAGTTTGAGGAGAAAATAATTGAATATTTTCATGCATATGACTTAATGGAATATATTGTTCGGTTTGTTTAATTGAATAATCAGAAAGAAAATCAAAAGAACCAATTTTATAAATAGTATTAACATCATGTTTTGGGATAGACCAATTATGTAGCTGGTTCTCCACATGAGCCATATTCATTTCTTGGGTATTCAGATCACTAAGGCTAAAATTATGGTCATTAATATTCAAAGACTTATTATTAGAAAGAAGATTTAGTAATTTATTTATTTTGCCAATTAATAATCATGATTAGATACTGTTGATTACTGGGACCTCCTTTGCGGGACCACCTATCATACGACTGACTAATGCTTACACTGGCTGACCAACAATAATCCAATAGCTTCGTAATCACAACTAGTAACAGCTTAACTCGTAGATTTCTATATCTTATTCCTAATAATTAATCCGTAAATAATTCTTTTATAACTATTGTAATTATATGCTCATAAACACTAGTAAAATGTAAAGAAAAAGAAAAATATTAAAATTATAAATGATACATTAAAATAATTAATATATTAATTATAGTAATAGCGAATACTGATTTTTCATATTTTAGTAATATAAGTAGTTTATTGTATTATATTATATACGGAAAATTTAAGTTAATTAAATTTAATTGTTATAAAAAAAATTTAAAACTGCTTGATAAGTAATTTTATTTTGATGAAAATTTAGTTGTAAAATTATAATAATGTTGTATTATTATAAATATGTTATTTCCTTAACAAGTTATTTAATTATTGACTTTTATTTTATTAAAAATTTTCTATTTTGTGAATACTCTTAGATTTTAGTAGTATAAATTGTCCATAATATTATAATTTTACAATAAAAATTATATATAAATAAAATTACATTTAGTTGCATATATAAAAATCAAATGAGTACAGACAACGTGAAATACACGTTTGAGAAAACTAGTATCTTAAAATACACCATAATATACTAGTATCTTAAAATCTTTTAAAATCTAACAGAGTCTTAATTCAATACATCCTCTAGATTTATGTTTATGGTTCAAAAAATTAGGGGAATGTATTGGATTAGAATTGTGTTAGATTTTAAAAGAATTATTAAGTTTGATGGAATTGAAAGATTTTCTATTAGAATTCCACATAAAGTTTTATGGAATTAGTGAGACTTTTTTTTTATAAATTTTGATTAACTTTGATTAAATTACAATGATTTTTATATATTAAATCAAATTAATTTTAGGACCTAATTGAACAAATTAAAAAGTTTTTGGGTCCAATTAAAAAATTAAAAAACAATGAGGACCAAAAAGCAAAATATATCATCTTCTCCAAAATCATTTCTTCTTCATTAAAATCTTACCACCACCGGCAGTGAAAAGCTTATAATGGCCAGCGTTGTCATTGACCATCCCGCGCCCCCAAAATAGTCATGATATTATTGAAAGACCACAAGCTTTTCATCTCTTGTCTGAACCATGATCGTCTTGTTGAAAAATCTCAGGTTAATATATATAAAATTTAAAATCAAAAACTAGCAGCCATTGCTAATCAGTGTCTGCGCCGGCTACCGGAGCTAGCACAAGGAGGGGCCACATCGAGACATGTCCGATGCATGGCCTGTCGCCTACGGCTCACAAGCCTAGTGATCCAACCACGATAATGGCAAATTGTGTTCTTTAATTCTTCAATTATTTCAAAGCTTTTCTAAATTTTTTATTTGATTAAATCAATATTTAATTGAAATCAATTCATAAAATTTTAGAAAATAATCAAATTAATTCCGAAAAAATTTGCAGCAATATTAATATTAATTTTTGTCAAATATCAAATTCTCAACATATGAATTAATTCGAAATTAATCCAATAATTAATATATTGTTTCACACTTTAATGTATTAAATTAAGACTCTATTAGATTTTAAAATATTTTGAATCTTTAGGTTGAAAAATGGATTTGTGAATGACTTTTTTATTTATACTTATAGCTCTAAAATTCAATGAAATCAATAATTTTATAGAATCATTCTAAATTAGCGATTTTTTGAATACCATTAAATTTGTATGGACTTTTAAAAAGTCATAATTGAATACCATCAGATTTTTATGGAATTTGTATGGACTTTTAAAAAGTCATAATTGAATACCATCAGATTTTTATGGATTTTATATCTGAATTGAATACCACAAAATTTTAATAGACTCTAAAAAATCTAGATTGAATACCATTGAAATTTTAAAATCTTTCAAAATCTAACAGAATCTTAATCTAATACACCCCATTAGAATTACAAGTTCCAAAACATATTTTCATAAAATAGTATGAAATAAAATTTTAAATTTTAAAAATATTTAAAATGAAATGAAATTTAAATTTTAAATACTTCAGAATAGAATCGAAATGAAGTTTTAAAGCTGTATTCCATTTCACTAATAGGTAACCGCTGCCCCCCTCTCTCTCCCTTTCACCATTAAAATTTTTTTCCCTTCTCTCCATTTAAACACAAAATCAAGCATGTAGATACATGGGAGGGGCTGATTCTTGTCTTTTGTGACAACCCCCCCTCGTATTTCTAGTTTTAAGGTAAATTTTTTATGTTTTTTGTTAAATAAATTATAGATCTATGTCTATTTTGTCATAAATTCATGTTATTTCATGTTTCTGCTATTGTTTGTGTTTTATTTTCATCTTATGTGGAGTTTATGATCTCTCCATTTTATGTGGGGTTTTGTTTTATTGTTTGCATTTGTTTGGTTTATTTGGATAGGTTGCAATTTGTGGAGAATTTTTTAACTTTATGATGATCTTCGTCTTTTAGAGTCTAGTAGTGTGGCCTGTTTATCCATTGGATTTAGTAGTTTAAATCCTCTATGTTTGTCATAAGCAATTAATTCATGGATAATTACACTATGTATAGAATATTCAAGAAGTTCATCTAATCAACCACTTTTATAATTTTATCTGTTTTCTTTAAGTTCACCTTCTATTTTCTGCTTCTACATATAAAATATTCGAGAAGTTCACTTTTATAATTTTATCTGTTTTCTTCAGTTAATTCATGGATAATTATGCTATGTATAGAAGATTTATCTATTTTCTTCAAGTTTACCTTCTATTTTTTATTAGAATTTCTTATTAGATCAGTAAATAATAATAATTTTATAATTTTTATTCTATGTCTAGCCTTCAAGAGAAGCGTTATGTCATCCCTCTAATATTTGTAATGATTTGAAGTTTTTTAATGAAATCTTAATATTATCTTAAAAAAAAAAAATTGAAACGAAAGTCACTATATTCTGAATTACACCCCTATATGCAATGTTCCGTCTCCCAACTGTTAATTATTACTATTAATTATTATGGATTAATACTTATATATAGATTATAAACTATAGATAGTTAGATAGATTTTAGATAAATCATTGATTAGTAAATAGATAGATAGAGAGATAATTGATGTAGAGGACCTTTTGAGTTCTGAGACTTGGCTGCCTACTAAGGGTGGCCACGATTCCGGAACCGGCGATTCTGGTTCCAATTTTTTGGAATTGGAACCGAACCGAAAATTTCCGGTTCCGGTTCCGATTTGGAACCGAACGGTTTCGGTTCCTTAACGGTTTCAAAATCGACGGTTCCGATCGATTTTTTGATCGATTTTTCGGCAAATCGCATAATTTTAAATTTAAAACCGATTTTTCAAATTTTTAAAAAATTTGTTTGAAAGTTATTTTCTAAAAAAAAAAAATTTAAAATTTGTAAATGGAATGAAATAAGGTATTTATAATAAATCCAAAAAAATTATTTTTCCAAAATACCCTTGAAAGTGTCATTATGCCGTTTATGGTTGTTTGGGAGGGAGTAATTAAGATTTATAATAAATCCAAAAAATTATTTTTCCAAAAATACCCTTGAAAGTAGTCATTATGTAACCGTTTATGGTTGTTGGGAGGGGTAATTAAGATATTTCACAATAATTTCTTTTTAAAAAATATGACAGTTTCTAACGGTTTGAATCGGCTGGAGAACCGGCGGTTCCATCCGGTTCCGATCTGTTTGTGGAACCACCGATTTGCAGTTCCAACAATACTGGAACCGGAACCGAACCAGAAATCTCCAGTTTCGATTTCAGTTCGGATCGGTTTTGATTCCTACCGATTTTAATTCCGGTTCAGACCGATTCTGAACCACCGGTTACAGTTCTCGGAACCGTAATATGGCCAGCCTACTGCCTACAATTTCACTGCTAAAAATGGGAACATGCTTTCTTCTCTGCCATGCTCATTTTTAGGCTGCCAATTTATGATCCTCTCCTCTCCTTTTGTCCCTACACGTGTAACTTACTTAAAAGGTGAATTAACCTCCTTGTGAAGAAAAATTAAAAATAAAACTCTCAGAAGGGTATTTTAGCCAATTCAAATATTTACCCTCGACGTAACACAGCCCACCCTTCATATTTCGGGCCTCTAAGCCGCGTGAGATGCTCCAAAAACTCGTCTCAAGCTCACCGTCCGATTATTTGCGAAGCCCACAGAGATATTAACACGTGGTAGAATCCTATTAGCTAGATTAAAGTTATACAGAAAAATAAAATGCTATTTTTTATCCTTTTTTTTTCCAATTTAATAAAAATCAATAGAGGGGTAAAGTAAGAAAATAACTATAAACACGTTTCTCCAAGGGAAATAAAATCTCAAATCAACCTTAAAAAATATTTGTTCGATAAACGTCTCTCTAAAAAACAAACTCTCCTTTTCTTTCTTTCTCTCTCTAGAAAACACATAAAACTTTGTGTGTGAGTTTCTCTCTCCTCTCGCGGAAACCAATCGACGATTAATCCAAAATCACCTCGTCGTCCTCCTGTCTAATCGGAACGGCGGTGACTATCTCACCGTGCGGCGAATCGTAGCCACTACTGCCGCCGACACTCAAACCAAAAGCCTAAACCCGAATCCTTATAGAAAACGAAACCTGAAACACGAAACAACTTCGTTTTTTTTATTTTTCAAAAATTTTTATCCGCCGGCGATTGACTTCCGGCGATTTAAAAGGTGCGCACGATTATTAACCTGCGCACTATCTATCTTCTGTTGATAACCTTTGACCTAAATTAACCAGACTTAAATCACTCTTTCTTCTCTATTTTTTGTCAGGTATAAGGTTAGCTTCCTTTTAGATCATCGGCTTCCATGTGTCAATCGATTTTCTCTTTTTGACTGTGTAGTTTAGCAAATTTAGGGTTTGCGATTTCAAATATGAGGTGCTTTTCTGCCTTTAGGGTTTCTAAATTTGAGTTTTTGGTGCTTTAACTGATTATTTCAATGGATTTTGCATACTGGCTTATGGATCTGTAATTTGCTTTGTTTGATTTGTTTCTAACGTCTGGTTTGTGTATTGACGAGTTTACAAGTAACTAGAATCGAATTTCCTCCATTTTCTAGTTGTTTTCATGTGTGAATTCAGTAGACAGTGTGTGAATAGAGTCTAATATGGTGCTTGTTCGGTTCAGGTTTCATTTGAACTCTTTTAGGTAATTGTTCTTGGTTTGTATTAGTATTTCATTTTTGGTTTTGCTCACAAGAGCTAGACATTAACTGCAGTTTTCTTTGTGCATTGCGTATTTCTCGTTACTCTCTGTTCAAGGCTTGAACAGAGCCTCCTTTAACATTAATTTGTTTCCTAATGTATGTACCTGGTTAAATAACGTGTCCTATGATTAATGAAGTTTTGATGATAAATGCTTTATTGTTCATTAAACTGGTAAACCTATACTCTTCTCCTCATCATTTTCTGAGAAGTGATACCAACTGGTTTACGTCTAACTGCTTGTCTTTCTGTATTTCTTATTACAGAAGAAGCTACCTACTGCATTGTGTCCATAGCAGTCATATCTGATAGAAAGAGGTGGGAAGTATATTTTGCAGAGGTTCCATGTAAAAGAATGGCTTTTTTTAGAAACTATTCAAACCAAACAGTTTCACAGAGTGCATCGGAAGAAAAAGGCCAGGGGCAGGGAATTGATAGAATGGTGGGAAGTGATGATGTAGATGTGACTTCAAGTGAACGAGAATTTGACATGAATATGGATGCACAATATGAGAGTGAAGGGGAAGATCCTGGTAGGATGCAGAGTGATGTAGCTGCTGACAATGGAGTTGGTGTTAGTAATTCACATTTGCAGCCTTCTGCAAGGAGAAATGCTGCAGGAAAATGGGGTTCAACTTTTTGGAAAGATTGCCAACCTATGGGTGCTCAAGTAGCATCTGATTCTGGGCATGATTCAAAATCAGAATTTAAAAATGCAGAAGGGTCAGAAGATAATATATCGGATGGAGGGGATGACAGATTAGAATCTGAAGATGAAGAGGGACAAAAAGAAGTTGGTAAGGGACAAAGGGGCCATTCAGATGTCCCTGCAGATGAAATGTTGTCAGATGAATACTATGAGCAGGATGGGGAAGATCAAAGTGATTCAGTGCATTACAGAGGATTTAACAATTCTGCTGGGTTGAATTCTAGGGCGCACTTGAAACCTGCACCTGCTAACAACAGTTTCTCCAGGCGTTCCAGAGCTTTACACAACGATGACAATGACGAAGAAAATGATGATGGTGATGCTGATTATGAAGAAGAGGATGAGGAAGATGGTAACTTATTTGTTATTACTCTATTTTCTATGAGGTCATCAATATCCTCTCTAAAACAAGATATGAGATCTGCACAAATTATACAGTTGGTAATTAGTCTTTAGTCTTCAAGGATGGGACTGAATTCTTCATCTTATTGCTTGCAGAAGATGATCCTGATGATGCTGACTTTGACCCTGATTATGGTGTTGCCAGTGGCCAGGGCGGGATCAAGGTTAATGTTATTGCTTTTTTTTTAACATTTATCAGCATTCACAAAGCTACTAAGTGACTAGCCATAATGATTTTTTTTGTTGTTATTTCTCTGTTTCCTTGTCCATTTTGTCTCTTTCTACTTCATTCCATAGCACTGATGAAGCATTTAGTTGTATGTTGCATGGTTAGTGATAATCCCATGAATTTTAGGAGATAATACTAGTACAGGCTCCAACATTCTCTAATCATTAATGAAGATTTGAGTCAGGTTTACTGGAATTGCAAATAATTGAGGTTAATTAGGAATTTTTTGGTTTACTTGTTATGGATATTTTTGGATGTCTTGAGAGTATTTGATATCGTACTTGAGAATGTTTTCAGAGTTGAATTTAGACCAATGGTAACTATATGGCTTATGTTAAGTGGAGTTGACTATGGATGGCTTCAAATGGTATCCCAAACTTGTGATTTTGGCTGATTTTTCATTTACATGATTAGCATTTTTTTCGTTTTTTTTTTTTTTTTTTTTTTTTTGTGATTTTGCTGATTTTTCATTTACAATGATTAGCATTTTTTCGTTTTTTTTTTTTTTTTTTTTTTTTTGGTTGGGGGTGGAGGGTTTTGGGGGCTTATAGAACAATTTTTGTTTTGAGGATGGATTTAAATTTTTGCTCTCGAACAATTTTGGATTTCAAAGAATAAAAATAATTCCATTAATTTGGAATATAAAAATAAAAGTTCATAGTGTTTTTTTTTTTTTTTTTTTTTTTTTTTGGTTGGGGTGGAGGGGTTTTGGGGCTTATAGAACAATTTTTGGTTTGAGATGATTAAATTTTTTGCTCACGAACAATTTTTGGATTTCAAAGAATAAAAATAATTCATAATTTGGAATATAAAATAAAAGTTCATAGTGTTTAAAGTAAGCACACTATGATATGGTTGTGGACTAGCTGGTGAACAAGTTTTTTATGAAGAACTTGGAGCAAGCTGGATCCTTGCCCCTTCTGAGAAGTAGGGCCAATTGTAGAGAATTTGAGAATAATGGAAACGACAAATAAGAGAGGGAAGAGATAAAGCAGTGCCTAGGGATTTCTCTCTTTAACAAATTAACCATTGGGATTCTTCTTAACTCATTTGTAATAACTTGCAGGGAGTGTGAACTCTCAAGTCTAAGATCATACTGTGATTTATGCTTTTATAAGATTGTTTCCTGCATCAGAGGTTTAAGAATCCAGGTTCAGGCTTTTAAAGCTATACATATTGGGCAGTTAAAAAAAAAAAAAAACTCATATCTATTGAATCTAAAAACCACCAAGATAATCTTTTGAGACTGGGATTTATAAAGTATTCTTTTCTTTTATTCTCACCTCTCATTTGATTTTCTAATGCATGTAGGAGATTTCGAACAGAAAAGGACAAGTATCTTTTTTTTTTTTTTTTTGTAAGTTTTAATGAATTGGTAGCATAATTCCTTATGAAAGATATATTTTATGTTTATTATCTACCTGATCCTGGACTCTATTGGTATTCTGCCTTTTCAATGCTTTCGGTATCCTGATAGCACGCTTGTTTTTTTTTTTTTTTAATACCAGGATAAAAACTGGGATGGTGAAGATTCAGATTCAGATGATATTAGCAATGACGAGATTGATGTCTCAGATGAAGATGATTCTTACTACACAAAGAAGCCCAAGGGTAGGCAAAGTGGGAAAGGTGGACGAAATACAAAACCTGCTAAAGAACACAAATCTTTACATTCTTCAGGTCGACAAAAAAGAGGGAAAACATCTTTTGAAGAGGATGAGTATTCATCTGAGGACTTTGACAGTGAAAGTGATGAGGATTTTAAGAGCATGACCAAACGAGGATCACATATCCGCAAATCTAATGCTCGTTCCACAATGTCAACAGCTATTAGTGGAAGAAACAGCGAGATCCGCACATCTAGTAGGTCAGTTCGAAAGGTATCATATGTTGAAAGTGATGAAAGTGAAGAAGTTGATGAAGGAAAAAAGAAAAAGTCTCAGAAGGTGCAGTCTATGTGCTATATTTTGCAAATTATGCTATTTATTAAATTCAATAATTTTTTTCCTTTTATTTTTTTTTATTTGCGTGGATGAATTATTTAAATAAAGAAGCCTTGTGTTTTGCAGGTGTTTGGGATCAATTCTTAATAGAAATTTCAACATGTAGACTAGTGACCATTTTGTACTTTTTTCTTTTTAATTTTTTTTACCGTTTTTTATTTTTCATTTTTATGCCTTTTTTTGTTTGCATGCCGAGTTGCTTGAAAAGATAGAAAATATGGAGATTGTCAAAAAACTGTTATAATATGGACAAATTAATCTCAGTACTGTTTAATATGTCCAAGGTAAATCATTAAGTCATAGAAAGGTGATAGAGCAAGGACCTCTTATGTTGATGTATGGTTGAATGTTTGTTCCAGTTATGGTTGCATATATGTTTATGTTATTTTCTCAAAGTGGAATAGGTTGAATGCTGAATGGAAGTGGTTGGTAGAAACGCCTGGAATTCTGATTCTTGTTGTAGATATACAAATTGTGTTTTTGAGCTTTTCCAAATTCCTGGTTTGCCAATTGTATCTGTCCCTTGGATTTTAGTGTTGTTACTTGCATTTGGGGCCTGATTATTTTGATTTAAACTGGAATTATGCCATTATGTCATGAAGATTTGTTCTCATCTTATTTATCATGCTTGTGGTTTTCTGTAGGAAGAAATTGAAGAAGAAGATGGTGATTCCATTGAAAGAGTGCTGTGGCATCAGCCAAAAGGCATGGCAGAGAATGCTTTAAGGAATAATCAATCAACAGAGCCCGTTCTGTTAAGTCACTTGTTTGATTCTGAACCAGATTGGAATGAAATGGAGTTCTTAATCAAATGGAAGGGCCAGTCACACTTACACTGCCAGTGGAAATCTTTTGCAGAACTACAAAATGTATGATAGACATTCTTTACGTTGCTCATGAGTATATTTAAAGGTGTAATTGATTGCTTACACCTTCTTTATTTGTGGTTCTTCTAAGAATTTGTATGACAATTTTTCTTCTGTCTGGTGTTTAAATTCTATGTTTACGTACATTCAGCTGAGTGGTTTTAAGAAAGTATTGAACTATACAAAAAAAGTGAATGAAGATGCGAGATATCGGAGAATGCTTACTCGTGAAGAGGTAATGCCTTGTGCTTTCATTAGTTAACTCTTCTTTGTTCTTTTCTTAATTGTGGAGATAAGGAGGTATGTGTTGTGATGTGATTCACTTAAATGGTTCTGCAGGCTGCAGCAAAAATATCTAATAAAAATTTGAATAAGAAGAAAATGAGTGGATATCTTTTTCTTCCCTAAGGAGTTAAATCGCAATAGAACTATGGCCTGGAATTATGAGACTGTGATTTTGTCCAACCCCTTTGGAAATAGTCAGTTAGCTTTATTTGATACCTATATTCTTGTAATATTGTTTTATTTTTGTTGATAAAGCTAACTCGTGCGTGGGTGCTTATTATATATTTGAGTTCCCCAAGTTCGCAATAGAGTTAGGCGACCATGTTGTGGCAAAAGAAGTAGACAAGTGGACTATTATCATACCATCGTAACATTTTTTTTAAATGCGACTATTTACCTGATTGCTGTTTTTTTGATGCTGTATGGATTTTAAAGCTGAGCTGGCTCATTAGATAATGTGAAATTTTCATGTAATAGATAGGTAGAATTTCCTGGACCTAAAAATAATGATAGCAAGTAAACAAACAATGGTGCTTTATGGATATTGTCAAAAGTTTTAATGATATGGATGTGTTGACAATGCGGTCCAAACTATTAATATCATGAAAAGTTGTGATGGCATCTGGCTTTTCGCTTTTAAAGGGAGAAACAGTATGGTTGCATAGACAACACTTGAAGTTTCTTCCTTATGTTCATTCATATATCCTTGTTGCTCGGAGCTTAAAGTATGCAATACCTTATCTTAATATTGGCAACAAGCTCTATAAGATGTATGTGGCATATAACGATTTTCTGGTTGGAACTTCTGTATCCTAAAGTACTATCATTTTAGGTGCAGATAAGTATGTGTGGCACCTGAGCTATTTGATTCTAGTTCTGTATGTATATGAACTTGCTGGGATGTAATCATGTGATCTAAACTATCCGTGTTTCTAACTGTCAGATTGAGGTCAATGATGTGAGTAAAGAAATGGATTTGGATCTAATCAAGCAAAACAGTCAGGTATGTGTTTGCATCTTGGCCTTCTTTGGGTCTTCTGCCATATTCTATTACTTCATGGATTTTCATTGCAATTATATTTTGTTTATTTCATCTCTTTGTATCTTCTCAACAATTTCATTTGTAGGTGGAGAGAATTATTGCTGATAGAATCAGTAAAGATAGCTCTGCTAACATTGTGCCAGAGTATTTAGTCAAGTGGCAGGGGCTCTCTTATGCTGAAGCAACCTGGTATTCCTTAACTATACTAATTCTACAATATTGCAACTGTATTACTGAAATTATTTTGTATCTTTTCCAATTTAAAATATTCTATTTACTTTTATCTGCTCGTGATATTTAGATTCATCATTTTTTGAGCTAAGTTGCTCGCTAGATCCTGAAGGGCTGAAGTACTTCTGCATGTGTGCATTTATTTTAACTAATTTCAAGAAGTGTTCTCATGGTTGTATTTAATGTTTTGTTGTGCAGGGAAAAGGATATAGATATTGGATTTGCACAAGATGCAATTGATGAATACAAGGTGTGGCACCAGCCAACTTCTGTTTCTGTCCTCACATGATAAGGTTGTAACCTGGAAAATATTACCCAACATAATAGTGTTTTATATAATTTTTTTGTCATCATGCGGCAGGCACGAGAAGCTGCAATGGCTGTACAAGGGAAAATGGTAGATCTCCAGCGTAAGAAGGGCAAAGGTCTGTATTACTTGGCATCATTTCTGTTATGTGTCATTTCCAAAACTTTGAAATTGTAAAATGTAAACGAGTCGCATTTTGAAATGTGAAGTGGATAATGCTTTTGTTGCCATGCTACTAACCAAAGTTGTATTCGTTGCTTTGCTTGAATTAATTTTTAATTGGTTAGAACATTACTGTATTGTTCCTATTCCTTGTACTAGATGAGATTGTATGGACATATTCTTACTGCATACATTCATTACCTATTTGTTATCATTGCAACTTTTTTGGGTAATTCTATTTTTCCGCCATATCTCCGTCAGATTCTGGATGCTTTTGCTTGTTTTTCAAATTTTAAATCTTATTTTTTTGTTTCTTGTAGAAATATTTGATTTTTGCTATGTTATTAATTGAATAGTTGCATGTTTTCCTACCTATGAAAACATATAAAGGATTTCCTTTCACGATTCTATTATTTATTTTCTGAGAAATTTTTTTTTGGGTTTCTAGCAAGTTTAAGGAAGCTTGATGAACAGCCTGAATGGTTGAGAGGAGGAAAGCTTCGTGATTATCAGTTAGAGGGCCTGAATTTTCTTGTTAATAGGTATGATTGTTTATTCTCCTTGTGGAAAAAGAGGTACTTCAAATATCCTTCTTTTTGACATTTTATAATTAGTTTCTCTTTACTTGATAGTTGGAGAAATGATACAAATGTAATTTTAGCTGATGAGATGGGTCTTGGCAAAACTGTTCAGTCTGTCTCCATGCTTGGTTTTCTACAGGTAAGCTTTTTTCTGTTCCATTCCTTTAACAGCCTTATAAATTTCATGCTTATTGAATATATTGCACATAATTGTATGCTATACCTCCTGCAGAATGCACAACAAATTCCTGGGCCATTTCTTGTCGTTGTACCGTTATCCACTTTGTCTAACTGGGCTAAAGAATTTAGGAAGTGGCTTCCTGATATGAACATTATCGTGTATGTTGGTACCCGTGCTAGCCGAGAGGTGAGTCATATTTTGACATGTATTAAGATAAACATACTTGACTTGATCACTTTGACTATCTGTCTTAATGAATGAAGGTTGTGGATATTGGATTCTACTTTTGATTGTTGATGCATTTTCATCTTACATTGAATTGGAGTCACTATAATACTGTAATTCTACAAATTATGACCACGAGGACTGTGATGCCAATTGCAGTACCCATAAGACGTTTGTACATTAATGCTATAGTCGGTTTAGGTTTTATTGGTTCAGGTGTTTGAAAATCCTTTGCCGGGGAAAGAGGTTGGAAGTTCTAAAAGTACTTATTGTTTAGATTTTTCATAAATACAAGGTGAGTGATTGATAGCAATGCACTTGTCTTCTTGATCTGGCTCTCGGCCCTGGTGCTTGTGAAGACTTCAAAGACTACTGATAGCACGTGTTTAATTGACTTGATACCTTTGGCCGTCTGTCTTAATGAATGAAGGTTGTAAATATTGGATTAAACTTTTGATTTTTGATTTGTCTTGATCTTATGTTGAATTGGAGTTACAATGGTGCTAAATTCTACTATCTGTATCCACTGGAACTCCAATGTCGGCTGCAGTAACTATAATATATTTTTGCATTAATGCTAAAGGCAATCATATAGTTGAGGATTCTTCTCTTCAAGTTTGGTTAAGGTGTTTGAAAACCCTTTACCGGGAAAAGAGGTTGTAACTCTTAAAAGTAATCATTTAGAATTTCATAATTACAAGGAGAGGGATTGATGGCAATGCCCATGTCTTCTTGATCTGGCTCTCTGCCCTGGTGCCTGTGAAGACTTCCATGACTACTGATAACACTATCCTGGAGAACTGTGCTGGTCACTGTGAAACTCTCTTTATGATCAACTATGATATATTGGGAATATAAATTCTTTTCTTCTCTACTGGTGCAGTCAACTCATGGTCTAACCTGCCGCATAATGCTTCTTTTTAGTCAGTTTTAGTCCATAGTCTGTATAATCTGAGAAGCCTGACAGTTATGGATGGATGAGATTCAGGATCTCTCTCTATCCCCCTCTCTCTCCCTCCTTCTCTCTCTCTCTCTCTCTCTCTCTCTCTCTCACAACAAATTCATGGACACGCAGTGACCTTTATAAACTAACATCCTTTTGTTTTTGGCAATCCTGGAAATGATGAAAATATGGAATTCTATATGTCTCTACCTTGTGGAGGTTGTGATATGCTTTCCAGAATATGTGCTGCTGGCATGTTTTTAAAGCTATTTGTGCGGGTATCATACCTAACTATTTTTGTGATTTGTTCTATTGCAGGTCTGTCAGCAATATGAATTTTATAATGATAAGAAAGTTGGGCGGCCTATAAAATTTAATGCACTATTGACTACATATGAAGTTGTTCTGAAGGACAAGGTAGTCCTGTCCAAAATCAAGTGGAATTATCTGATGGTTGATGAAGCTCATAGGTTAAAAAACAGTGAGGCACAACTGTACACAACTCTTTTGGTAATGCTAAATCACCAAGTAATAGAAGTGTTCTGCTTGGATTTCTATTTTGTCTTCAGCTTATATGGTTACTGTTGGATGTTGGATTTGTTTCTCATACAGGAATTTAGCACGAAGAATAAGTTGTTAATTACTGGAACTCCATTACAGAACAGTGTAGAAGAGCTGTGGTATTAATCTCTCATCCATTATCATCATTGTTACTGGTGTTGCAACTTGATTATTTTTTTTCCCTTAATTTGCAACTTGGTTAACTTGATCCTGTGACATATTAGGGGACATTTTTTTTTCTTATGGCTCCAATTAATTAATCATATATCTATGATTTTAGGGTTAATCATGTTCTGCTTGTCTGCACTAATTGTCTTGTTTTGTGCATACAGTATAATTATTTCTTTGGAGGCTATGGTGTATTTGTTATTTTCTGCTTTCGTTTTTCCTATTGAAAAATGCATTCTTTTTTATGTGCAACATTAAGCATACTGTTAATAAAATCACTTATTATCTGGTCTGTCTTTATGTTATTGAAAGCTGTATCTGCCTTAGGTTCCTTATGTCGATATTGGTGTAATTATTGAGCACCTTCGGGAGTATCATATTTTGATATATTGATGAAACATCAATTGCAAAAATAAATTTTGACATCAAATTGAAAAGAATGTGAGAAGTGTACACCACTGTGATCTTTTAAACAATATTCTGTTAAAATATTTCCATTGATATAGAGGGGAAAAAACAATATTTCAGATCTAATCATAAAGGAAAATTAAATTTTAGAGAAAAATAACATGTTCATTCTAAAATTTCAGCCTTCCTTTCAATGCTATAAAAGCTTGCTATTGACTTGCTTTTAAATATTAATTCTGTCTTTGAAGAGGTAAATTTTAATTGCTGTATCTTGGTGGATACACATCCCTGTGTGTTTTTGTAATTTCTTGGTGATAAGTTTCAAAATCCTTGAAAATTTGCCAGCTTTTTACCTTAGTGTCAACACAAGGAAGAGTTTTCTGATGGTCGTGTGAATTTCCAGTATATTGCTGCTAATGATTCCTTGAAAATGAAATATTAACTAGAGTAATTGGTGCTTTATGGCAATATATATATTAAGTTTCAAATCCTGAAAATTTGCCAGCTTGCTTTTTACCTTGTGTCAACACAAGGAAGAGTTTTTCTGTATGGTACGTCTGTGAATTCCAGTAATATTGCTGCTAATTGATTCCTTGAAAAATGAAATAATTAACTAGAGTAATTTTGGGTGCTTTAATGGCAATATATATATATATATATATAATATATATATATATATATATATATATTATATATATTATTGTTTATTATTGTTTTGTTTTTCATTGTTAACAAGTAAGGGCATGTAAACATACTGGCCCAATTAAAATGTTGCTTTTTTCTTTTGTCATTCTTTTTCCTTCGATCTTGTTTCCCTTAGTTGCTACACACCTGGGTTTCTCCTCAGCTTTTATGATCCTCCTCTTTTCTTGGATTTGACAGGGCTCTGCTTCACTTCCTTGATCCTGATAAATTCAGGAACAAGGATGATTTTGTTCAAAATTACAAGAACCTTAGCTCATTCAACGAGATGGAGGTATAGCACAATAGATAAATACCTTTTGTTACATCATATTCTCCATGCTTTATGATTCATCCAAATATTCATACCTTCACTATTTTTGAAAACTGTATTTTTTATCGTGTAGCTTGCCAATCTGCATATGGAATTGAGGCCTCACATCCTCAGAAGGGTCATTAAGGATGTAGAAAAATCCTTGCCTCCAAAGATTGAGCGTATTCTGAGGGTTGAAATGTCCCCACTCCAGAAACAGTGTGTACTATTTCAATTTCTGATGAGTTTTTGGTGTGCTTTTTGATAGTATGTTGATTGATTCTTGGCACAACCTGCTGCTTGCATTTGTGTAGGTACTACAAATGGATTTTGGAACGCAACTTTCAGGACCTGAACAAAGGAGTTCGTGGTAACCAGGTCAGTGTTTGCATTGAATATTTGGTTAAATTAAAGCCTTGGAAATTTTTATGAGAGTTCTTCTTGAATTGACTTTTGCCCTTGATATTTATCATAGGAAGTACAGTAGTAACAGTATGAAAGGCTTAATGACCTAAAATGTCCCAACTTTTCTCACTTACGGTTTTGATAAATTCATTTAGGTTTTATCGATAAGGTACTTTAACTTGTTCTCTGTCCAAATCAAATGGTAAAATATTGGTATCTAAATCATACTATAGCAGAAGATCGATAGTGCAGATGGTGGGAGTTCAAATTCAAGCCTCATTCTTATTTTATTTTATTTTTTGTTTCTTTTTCTGTCTTCTCCTTTGGGTTTTCTGTTCCTACCTGGCCCCCAACCCCCCCAAAAGAAAAAAGGGGAAAAAAAAAACTTCCTTGCATTCTTGAGGACCATTAAAAATAAACAAATATTAATTTGGGTTTTGGGGTTGGGGGGGGGGGGGCAAGAAATGAGATGAAGAGGCTTACAATATCAAGCACAATCATTACTATATTTATAATTTTATTTTTAGTATTACTTTTTCTGATCTTTCATTTCCTATGGGTTTTCTGTTCCTACCCTGGCCCCCAAAACCCCCCAAAGAAAAAGGGAGGAAAAAAAAAAACTTCCTTGCATTTCTTGAGGACCATTAAAAATAAACAAATATTTAATTTGGGTTTGGGTTGGGGGGGGGGTTGGCTAATTTCTAATAACTTTGGGGTTGGGGGGGGGGGGTTGGCTAAATTTCTAATAACAAGATAAGTCTATGTAACTGATTTATAAAATTAATATTTTTTGGTCCTTAGGCCTTATAAAAATAATAATTACAATCATGCTAGGTTTGGGTTGCGGTTTTACTTCTACTTCCTCCTTTACTATCTCCAATTAGTAAACAATAGCGTTTGGCTATGATGAAATCATGAACGGTTCTGCTAAGCTTTTAAATCCTATCTGGTTAGAGTCGGGGTCCAAAAGGACCATCTGCACTCTTGAAAGTAGACCGCAGACTCTGGCATTTGCCTTACCTGCTTGTTCTGAGTAAGCCCTTAAATCTGTTGAAGCTGCAGTTTTTCTGTAACAACTCTTTAGCCTTCTTGTTACTTGTTTTCTATCTGTACTTAAAATCTGATGTCATTTGTGCTTTTATGTTTGCAGGTTTCGCTTCTAAATATTGTAGTAGAGTTGAAGAAATGCTGCAATCATCCTTTCCTATTTGAAAGTGCTGATCATGGTTATGGTGGGGACTCTGGCATTAATGATAACAGCAAATTGGAGAGAATTATCTTGAGCAGTGGAAAGTTGGTTATACTTGACAAGTTACTGGTCAGGTTGCATGAGACAAAACATCGTGTTCTGATTTTTTCCCAGGTTTGTTTCAGAAGCATTCTGGCACTTATGGGAATAATTTGCCTCCTCTCAAGCAATAAATGAGACAATGCTTTCATTTTGTGGCTCAGCTTCTTGTTTGTGGTGAGGGAGAGCAATATTTTGAACTGTGTACTTATCTTGTGTGAATGGTTTATTCTTAATTTCAACGAAGTTCTCAAAAGTTATTACGGTGGCTAAATTTAAAGCCTGGCTGGAGTCTCTTTAACTGTCACTGATTTCCTGAGTGATCAAGTCTTACAGGATCTTCTCATGTCAAAGTTTTGTGTTGCGTGTTCTTTTTCAGTTTCTAGTATTTCTGTGTCTTTGTTTACCTAACTGCTAAAAAATTAGGTATGATCCACAACTTTGCAGAACCTTATTGAATGAGCTTTGAAACAAATTTATATATGCTTAGAGACTTGTTTGGAATTTTTTTTTTCTCTTGCTTCTATCTGTTATAGTAGAAGCTGATTAATCTCAACTATATTTGTGGATCGGTCTGGTTTCAAATTATAGATTCAGGTGTATTAAGTGATTTATGAAATGCAATGTTGGTAATTTGTTGCAGATGGTGAGAATGTTGGATATACTAGCAGAATATATGTCGATTAGAGGTTTTCAATTTCAAAGGCTTGATGGTAGTACAAAGGCTGAGTTGCGACAGCAGGCTATGGATCATTTCAATGCACCTGGAAGTGATGATTTCTGCTTCCTTCTTTCAACTAGGGCTGGTGGGCTAGGCATCAATCTTGCTACAGCTGACACAGTTATAATATTTGATTCAGATTGGAATCCCCAAAATGATTTACAGGTTTTTATTCCTTCCATTTCATAATTGTTCTTCATGTTTTCTAATTGAATTATTTGAACAGAAAGTTATTATTTGTCTGATTGTAATCTTTTGTTAGGCAATGAGCAGAGCTCATAGGATTGGGCAGCAAGAAGTCGTTAACATATATAGATTTGTCACTAGCAAGAGTGTTGAGGAAGATATCCTGGAACGAGCTAAGAAAAAGATGGTAATTTTCTTCGATACGTATTGAACCTTCATTTGATATTTTTGTTTTTTCAGCTTAAGATGCATTTGCTATTTGCATGCTTATCTAACCATAAATTTGTATGTATTGTGTGGATCAATATGTCCTTTCAATTGTTTAAACCAAATTATTTTATGAATCTCTGATTCACATTTTCTTGATAGGTTCTTGACCATTTGGTGATCCAAAAATTAAATGCAGAGGGTAGATTGGAAAAGAAAGAAACCAAAAAAGGGAGTTATTTTGACAAGGTAAGGATGTGGTCAGAATATTTTGCTGTTTCAGTTTCTGTATGGGCTGCAGAAGATATAAATAATGTTTCAAGCTGTTTATTTCAGTCATCAATTATTTATATGGTATTCTGACATTCGTCTATTTTCCATAATTACTGTATTATTGTCATTTGGTACCAGTTCTTATGCTACAAATTCTGTAATTGCAGAATGAGCTATCTGCAATTTTAAGGTTTGGTGCGGAGGAGCTTTTTAAAGAGGACAGAAATGAAGAAGAAAGCAAGAAGAGATTATTAAGTATGGATATTGATGAAATTCTTGAAAGAGCAGAGAAGGTAGAAGAGAAGGAAGCTGTAGGAGAGGAAGGACATGAATTATTGAGTGCTTTCAAGGTATGCAAATTATTATACACATCCTTAATCGTTCGATCATGCTGCTTACACTCTTTTTTTCCCCTATTTTGGCTGTAGTCAAAGTTGCTACTGCTAGATTTACCATTAATTAGGCAGAGCATAGAGGAAGTTCTGCATTTGCAATTTGTACTGCTGATTGGTTTGGTTCTTTGACAATATATAGGTTGCGAACTTCTGTGGCGCTGAGGATGATGGGAGTTTCTGGAGTCGTTGGATAAAACCCGAAGCAGTAGCCCAAGCTGAGGTAGGATCTTCTTATCTTGAATCTTATTTATCAATTTTGGATGATGCCTCTAACATGGTATTCATATATTTACTGTTAGGAAGCATTGGCTCCTCGTGCTGCAAGAAACAATAAGAGTTATGTGGAGGCTAACCAATATGAGAGAAGTAATAAAAGAAAAAAGAGAAGTTCCGAAGCTGTGGAAATACATGAGCGAGTGCAGAAACGTCGCAAAGCAGATTATTCTGCCCCTTCTGTCCCAATGATTGAAGGTGCATCTGCCCAAGTTAGAGAATGGTCTCAGGGGAATTTGTCCAAAAGAGATGCTTTACGTTTTTCTCGAGCGGTATTATTCAAACTAACTTCTTTAAGTCTTAGATTGGCCAAAAAAGAAAAATAAAAAATGGGTGAGTCTATTTCCATAACAGAATTTTTGATGCCACAACCTTAAAAATGGACTACTGTGGATTTAGACTTGCTAGCTCTTCTGATCTCCTCTTTGGCATACTTTTTCTCCTTTCTTCCAATTGTCTCCTTAACCCCCTTAAATTCTCTATCTTCTTTTTCTCTCTGTCATTTAAAAGAAATTTTCAAAAGCAGATGCTTAATAATCTATTTTCAGTTAAATCTGGTTGATGCAAAATCAAAAAATAAAACAAAAAAGCGAAACTTCCTAGAAAAGATAAAAAGAATTAGGAAGAATCCCAAATTTATATTGCATCTTCTATTTTGATTGCAAAACCTAAGGGAGGCAAAGGTTAAGTAATTCGAGAAAGAGACCCATCCCGTGATCTATTTTTCATCATTTGCATTGGTTTTGATTATTACTTTGATAATGTCTATGGAAAATCATACATCAAAAGAGCAAGTTGGGAATCCTAATTGTTAATTATTGAACACGAAGTTTTTATAACATAAGATTTAAAGCGTTCTCCTACTACCAGTGAACTTCTGTGAATCCATCTCCACAGTTTTAAAGATAGCAGCAAAACTGTTGTTTCTCTGAAGACTTTTGGCTCCACTGATTAATTGCATCTAGACTTTTTTTTGGGGAAAGATTTGTGAGTAATGTCGAGGCCAAATTGTTGACTAAATTTTAGAATTGGGAAAACTATCAAGGAAAATTTTTTGCCATATAATTACTTTTCCTTCCGATTCATTAAAGCTTCTGCATCTTTTTGGCCATTGATTTTAAGGTAGTGCCATTTTGACAAATCTCTGGAAACATGTCTATGATTGGAGTCAAATTCAGAACTTTCATGGTGTTGGATGTTTAAGATGCTAACTTCAATCGTCTGGCCTTACATCTTTTATCTTAATTTCGTTACTTTGTTTGATTGTTATTTGTTCCCTTGTATAGGTAATGAAATTTGGGAATGCAAGCCAAATAGAGTTAATAGTTTCTGAAGTCGGTGGATCAGTGGCAGCAGCTCCACTTGATGCACAGATTGAGCTTTTTGATGCTCTGATAGATGGTTGCAAAGAAGCAGTTGATACAGGAAATGTGGACCCTAAGGTATCACGCCTATGCATTATTCTGCTGCTACATTTGTCCTGTTCACTCACATAGTTGTAGCACATCTACCTTTTCATAATCTAAAAGTGCATCCAGCAGTTTCCTACTAATTTCTAATGGTGGTTATGTATAGGGTCCTTTATTGGACTTCTTTGGTGTCCCTGTGAAGGCCAATGATGTAGTCAACCGTGTTCAAGAACTTCAGCTGCTAGCAAAGCGAATTAGTCGTTACGAAGACCCCATCGCACAATTTCGAGTTTTGATGTATCTCAAACCTTCAAACTGGTCTAAGGGCTGTGGCTGGAACCAAAGTACGTGTTTTCCCTTCTTTTTTACTATCATTTTGCCTCTATTTTGGTACTAATGACTTCTGTTTTTTTCTGGCTTTTTTTTTCCCTTTCTAGTTGATGATGCAAGATTGCTTTTGGGAATACATTATCATGGATTTGGCAATTGGGAAAAGATAAGATTAGATGAAAGGCTTGGCCTCTCCAAAAAGATTGCTCCAGCGGAACTACAACACCATGAGACCTTCTTACCGCGTGCTCCTAATTTGAGGGACCGTGCTAATGCGCTCCTGGAAATGGTAAGCAGTTACTTCCCTGCAAGACAAAAGCGAAAAATTAGCTGCAGTGCAAATGGATCCAGTCAATCTGCTAAGCATGGAAATTACTTTTGCTGGGATTTTTCCAATCTACACCCAGGACAGTTCTGAACTGATCTGGTTCCCAAAGTTAAGCAAATGGAACCAGAATTTTTTTTTAAAAATCCAGTTCTAACTGCTAAAGAACCAAACTGCAGCCTCTTTTTATTTTATTTTATTTTATTTTATTTTTTTTGTTTTTGCGTTGGGGAGGGAGGAGTGCTAGGAAGATGGGGGTCTCAGATGAAGATGTTTCTCATAGATTTCAAGTAGGATGGATGAAATAGAGGAGTGTTACGGTTGTATTATTTGATAGGAATATATCTAACAAGGTCAAAATAAGTTCCATAGGGCGGTGGTTAGACCAGGAATGCTATATGGTAGTGAATGCTAGGCACTTAGCAACATATTCAGAAGATGATTGTTGCGGAGATGCGAATGTTGAGATGGATGTGTAGTCACACAAGGTTGGGTAAGATTAGAAATGATCACATTAGACAAAAGGTGTAAGTAGCGGAAGCTGGAATTAAAATAAGAGAAGAATGCCTGAGATGGTACAGTCATGTATTGCATAGACCCTCACATGCCCTAGTTCGCAAATGTGATACATTAGTAATGGAGGGTGCTAAAAAGGGAAGAGGTCGACCTAGATTTTCTTGGAGGAAAGTTGTTGCTAAGGATCTGCGGACTTTGAATATTACTAGGGATAAGCTACAAACATGAAGCTAAAGATTCATATAGCAGACTTTATTTAGTTATTGTTGTCTGTTCCATGCTTTGTTCTATTTATTAATATATTAAATGTTCTTAAAATTCCTCTTCAAAAAATTTTTTCACAACAATTATTTCAAAATGTTTTTTTTTGACTTATATTTTGCTTTGCATTGACTTAAACCTGATCAAAGTGGATATTTCAAACAAATGATTCATATAGCTGATTCCAACTAGTTTGAGACTAGCGCTTGGTAGTGGTTGTTGAGTTGGGGAGGGAGGGTGGGTAATCTCAGTGTTGAAGCACCAGAACGGGATCCAGTTCTGGTTCTGGAGGCTCATGTTTCCAGCTGGTTCTGGTCTCAAATAGTTCTAAGCCGAACTGAAACTGGGCTTCTGTCTATTCCAGTCAAATGAAAACTAGTTTTTATTTGCATTTATGCTTGTCGGTCATCTATACATTTAGTTATTTATTTATTCTTTTCATAATATACTTCATGTCGTTTGTACCTTAACATCTAAATAGTGTCTGCCATCATGGCTAGATGTGAAGTCATTAGCTTGCTCCCTATTTACAGATTTTATGAAGCTGGATGCCTAAATTGATACGTGAAACTTTGCTACATCCCAAATTTTTAGTTTGACCAATTGAGCATTTGTAAAAATCGAACTAGTGAATACTTAAGCATGTAAAATTGCACCTAGATTAGTCAAATACCTACCAAGTGTTCAGTAAGTGCAATTATTTGTGCGTTTTTTTAGCACCGAATAAAGATTTTCATATTTTTCAATAACTCTATGAGTGTTCAATCAATGCAATTTTGAGTTGAACTTGAAGTGTCCAATGGAACAATTTTGCAAGTTGAAATGTTTAATAAGTGTTAAATTTAAATGTAAGGTTTAGGTGTCAATTTATGTATTTGGCTGATCTTATGAGGTTTAAGATTGGTTTTGTTGACTTTATGTGCTTGTATCTGATGGCAGTAATATCACAAGTGTGCCCCCTTTGTTAAATGTTGATATTTACCATATAGTTCCTTGTTTGAACTTCTTTTGACATCGATTGCACCGAATTATGGTTTTGCTTTCCTTCCTCATCGTTTCAATTTGTATGTACAGGAAATTACTGCTGTTGGTGGAAAGAATGCAAATGCTAAAGGGGGTCGTAAGGCATCCAAGAAGCAAAAAGATAATGTTCTCAATGTTCCAGTATCTCGCAGCAGGGTCAAGAAAGGAAAACCTGGTCCTGCAATTGTCGGTTTCCAAAACAGCAGGAATCGACCTCAGAAACCTCAGAAAGCTGAACAGTTGGCGAAAGAGGAGGGTGAAATGTCAGACAATGAGGAACTGTGTGAACAATTTAAAGAAGTGAAATGGATGGAATGGTGTGAAGAAGTTATGGTTGACCAAATTAAAACCCTTAGACGTCTTCAAAGGCTGCAGACTACCAGCGCAGACCTACCGAAGGAAAAGGTATAGACAGCTCTAATTCCATATTATCTGGTTTATTTTCATTGTATGAAAGAATTATATGTTCAACCTTTTCTTGCAGGTGCTTTCTAAAATTCGGAATTACTTGCAGCTTCTTGGGCGGAGGATAGACCAAATTGTGGTAGAATACGAGGAAGAGCTTTATAGACAAGATAGTATGTGTTATTTCCATCTAAACTATTCTTTGATTGTGTGATCCAAATTGGCTGTGTTTTTCATTTCTCTCTTGTTGTCATCTTCTCTTCCTTACTAATTCAATAATGCTTTTTCAGGGATGACTACGCGATTGTGGAACTATGTCTCTACTTTTTCAAATTTATCTGGGGAGAGACTTCATCAGATCTATTCTAAACTTAAGCAGGAGCAGGACGATGAGTCAGGGGTTGGGCCGTCCCACATCAATGGCTCTGCATCTGGTCCAATTGATAGTGATTCCAACTATTTTCCTACTTCACGCCATGTTGAGAGGCAAAGAGGTTATAAAAATATGAATTCATATCAAATGCAAGAATCAATTCAAAAAGGTCATGATAATGGGAAATTTGAAGCGTGGAAACGACGTAGAAGAGCTGAAGCTGATACACATTCACAAAGTCAACCCCCTTTGCAAAGACCAATAAGTAATGGTGTCCGTGTAACTGATCCTAACTCATTGGGGATTCTTGGGGCTGCACCAACTGATAATAGGCGATTTAGTAGTGAGAGGCCTTTGCGGATGCGGCAAACTGGTTTTCCTGCAAGACAGAATTTCTCATCAGGTATAAAATAGTTGTAGTGTTCTGTGGAAGGAGACCAGGTGATTGAAAACTGATTCCTCTGGCTTTTCCCTGGTTGCGTCACTGCGTAAGCCGTTGGATATAGAAACTTTTGGAATTCTTTTTCAACATCAGAATAAAAACTTTTGGATTCCGATTTTGTTTTAATGTGGCTGATCGCAAAGCTTTCCATCAGAAGGAGGAATTTGCGTTTCTTTGGGAAGGCAGCTGAGGAGAATGGCCAAACTCAATTAACATGAGCAAGATGCATCTTGCAACAATTTTTTTGTCCCTTAGGAAATGAGTCTGGTAATTAGTTCTACGTATATAGTGAAGAATTAGGAGAGAAATATTAGCATCTAATTCAATTTGAAATATACATACATGAGCTGGACAATTTACATGTATTATGCGATGTGAAAAGTGTACATTATCAGTTTTGCATAGTTCCGAATACTTGTTTTTCCTTTGCTAAGTGTCTGAGAGTATTCAATAATTTAATATAAGCTCTTGCTCATTTTGGGCATATGCCGTCTGAGTACTGTAAATTTGAGTGAAATCCCGCTATATTTTCTTGCTTATTTATCGCATTAGAGTTGTAGTGGTGTTTCCTTTTGACAGGTGATCTTCTAGATGGTGATTGTGCCTAAATGCTTATTCCTGACATATGCTTACGCTTTCAGGCGGCCATGATGTGGAAGTTTTGAGTATCCTAATGGCAGGTTTGTAACTGTTGGCGTTCTCAGTATGAGGAGTCCATTCTGATCAATGAGAAGTTGCACTAAATAATGTCATTCCTAATTATGGACATTTATCTATTTTATTGACTTTCCTTGTACACTGTTCCTTTTTTTTATTATTATTATTCTAGTGTTATGTGCGTGTACATTTATCTATTTTAATTGTGTTTTTGGTCATTTGATTGAAGTAATGTAAGCCACAATATGTGGCTCTGTTTTAAAAGTATTGTTCAAACGATAAAGAAACTTATATCGTCTGAGATAATTGCCAAGAAGAGAGATAGCAAAAGGTCGAAGCTGCCTCTAGTTGCCGGAGATAAAAACAGAAACTATAGAAGATGAAATTGAAAGTGCTGTGTGGTCTTAATTCCTATAAGCGAGGGTGTGGTTGACAGCCTTTTATCGCATTATCTTTCTCATTGATATCTCAACCTCATACTACCCGCTTCCAAAAATCTATGTTGGCTGTCACAAATTTGATTAATCATTTATTTAATTAGACCAAAATTTTGTTTCTTTTTCCATTTTCTGCTCACTGCTTTACCCTATTTTCATTTTTGCCTCTATTTTTCTTTGGGAAAAACTTCTTTCCTGAATTTCATTCTATATTTCAAAAATATACATATTAATTTTTCAATATTTAAAATGTTTTTTTTTTATTTTTATTTTTAGTCTCGATATTTAGAATCTAGTTTATCTTCCTTCTACGTAACTGTGGATTTAAAGTAAGCCACGAATTTGTTTAGGCAAGTAGCAGAGTTCACAAAAATACAGGGACAGAGAAGCAAATACGAGAAATTAAAATCATAATATATATATATAATTGCAGATCTGACGTAAACAAAGAAAGGTTTGCAAGTCAGTCATTCTTAGCCGCAAGATTCGGATTGGTTCACTCTTATCTGCCACGTGTGTCCAGAGTAAGATATTGGTTGGCTCTCCCGCGCTCTTATAATAAACGAACTTTCCCTTTGGCTTTTTATTACAGAAGAAAAACATTTGCGGCCCTTCCCTCTCCAAACACTGCCAAACTAAAAGGAACGAGGCACACTGACTCACCTTCTACAAACTAAGGTAACCTTCTCTCGCTTCTTTCTTTCCCTCCTCTTTGATTTTCATTTCCTCCTCCTGTTTAGAAAAAAAATTTTTAAAGCCAAAAAATTTTAAAAATTGAATTTCTGACCTTATCAAAAAAATCATACATGGCTCATATATATAGTTTATTAATATTTTTTTATAAAATGAGAAGAGCACTCCTATTTGTTCAATCCTTGCCTTTTTTTTTTTTCTTTTTTTTTTTGTTGTTGTTGTTAAAGTTCAATATGTTTTCCTATATTTACTTATTTCAATATATATAAAGTTTCTTGTGGTATAAATTCGAACTTATAGCACCTTCACCCTTTTTCTCTGTTTCTTTTTTTTTTTTTTTTTCTAAAAATTGAGAAAGTCAAATTTAAGTTATAAAGATATTCTAAGGATATTATGATATAGTTAGTTATGTTGGTTTAATTATGAATCTTTAGAGTTATTTTTGTTTTCTCTGTTTTTGCTTTTGCCCTTTTAGACATAGGAGTTAATATCACCAGGCTTCAATCTTATTTTCTTTGTTTCACTTGTTGCATAAAAATTTGAAAAATACTCAAATCCCAATTACTGTTATGTAGAGAATTTCCTAATGGTGCAATTTTTGTTTTCTGCTTATTTTTGTCTCAGAGATACTGTCCTTCACATGTTTACTTTTTCTTGCATTCTTATTTGGGATTTAAATACAATTCTTTACAACCATCACGTCTTGGTTGATAACTTATACTATACCATTTTAATTTAGGAAAATCTTAATTTTATATATATACACGCAGACATAGTTATAAAAAAAATAATATATAATTATAAAAAGTGAAAAAAATGTTAAATTAAATATAATTATGAATTATAAAATGTGTATAAAAAGTAAATTAACAAACATAAAAAAAAACCAACGGCGATAAACGGACTCGATTCGATTTTATTTTTATGCTTTATGGCTTAAAATGAGATTGCACCTCCAAATAAAAAAATAAAAAAAATAAATAGTTGGAAAAAAAAAAGTGCTATCTTGGCAAAATTCTATTTTTACCCTTACTTTTTGAGTAAAATTACTAAAATACTCCTAGTGCCACAAACAAATAGCTTTATACTTTAATTTTTCTAAAATTTGCCCCTTGTTCATCCTTTTTGTTCTTCCTGGGTAAAACTGAATTGTGAACAGCAGAACTATGGATTAGACATTTGGATGCTTCAGATCTATACTACGTTTTTATGAACTTTTACATTTCCAATTAAAGTGTATATTTTTGTTTTGATTGCATTTTCTAATGCAGGTGTTAAATTGACGCTGCATAGCGTCAGAAATCCATTGAGAATCAAAATTTTTTGAAGGAAAAGATGGACTACATGTATGGACCAGGAAGGAACCATCTGTTTGTTCCAGGGCCAGTTAATATTCCTGAACCAGTTATCCGAGCAATGAATAGGAACAATGAGGATTACCGTTCTCCAGCTGTTCCTGCTCTCACCAAAACCCTTCTTGAAGATGTCAAAAAGATTTTCAAGACTACTACAGGAACTCCATTTCTTTTCCCAACAACAGGTATTGTCCTCATTTCAAGAAAGGTAACATTCCTTTTCAAACAGGTAGAACATGTTGGTAGATACATTTGGTGGATTATAAGTGTTCATACTCGTATGTTTTTCATTAGAGAGATTGTTTTTGTGACTTTCTCTTGACCTTCTTGGCATAAAGGAACAATCTTATTGTTAAGGGTGTAAACAGAGTCAAGCTAATAATGAATTGTTGATACAAGACAGAATATTTGAATTTGAGTTGATTTTAATTATATTGAGCTCAAACTCAAATGAGTCAAGATGAGTTAGATTACTATATAAATTGGACTGGAGTTCGTTCGAGTTTATTCGAGCTTTATTTTCATATTAACAAGTTTATTTATCTTTAGCAATAGAGTTTATTTAAGCTCAAGCATAAAACTTAAAATGCAATCAAACTCAAACTGAGTTTCGAGTGAGTTTTATAATTGAGTAAAGCTTGTATTCAGCAATGAATTGACTTGACTTGGCTCACCATGGTTGCCACCGGCCGAACTAGGGGGCAAACGGTTAGTTCCCATCCCATGGCTCACAAAAGTTCATAAAATTTACTCTAGAAATTAGGGTGACTTTTCATTGTATTTTGCCCCTCTTAACTTTTGAAAATTTTTTTTCTATCTCCTAACTTGGAATCCCGGGTCCATCACTATTCCTTTGAATTAACCCCTCAATGACCTTTTGAATGTTTGACCGGGTATGTTATCTCATACAAGGAATTAATTAATATGAACTTCTTTACGTGTTGAGCTAATCATAGTTTGTGTTGGTTGATGTTTGCTGTTTTCAGGTACTGGTGCCTGGGAGAGTGCACTTACCAACACTTTGTCACCTGGTGATCGTACTATATCTTTCTTGATTGGACAATTCAGTTTGCTATGGATTGATCAGCAGCAGCGCCTTGGCTTCAATGTTGATGTTGTTGAAAGTGATTGGGGCCAAGGTGCCAACCTTGACATTCTCGCAGAAAAACTTGCAGCAGATACTGCACACACTATTAAGGCTGTTTGCATTGTCCACAATGAGACAGCAACTGGAGTTACCAACAATTTGGCTACAGTTAGAAGAATTCTTGGTAAGTAAATGCTTTTTCAGTTGATTCTCCTTACATTTTGAATTGCCTCGGCCTCATTTTAATCTGATGTTTGTTTTAATGTTTCTCAGATGACTACAGGCATCCAGCTTTGTTTCTTGTTGATGGAGTTTCATCTATATGTGCTCTTGATTTTCGTATGGACGAATGGGGTGTTGATGTGGCTTTAACAGGTTCTCAGAAGGCTCTTTCTCTTCCTACTGGTATTGGAATTGTGTGCGCGAGCCCCAAAGCACTTGAAGCATCTAAAACTGCGAGATCAGTTAGGGTGTTCTTTGATTGGAATGACTACCTCAAGTTTTACAAACTTGGAACATATTGGCCATACACTCCCTCCATTCAATTGCTTTATGGACTTAGAGCAGCTCTTGATCTTATTTTTGAGGAAGGCCTTGACAATGTCATTGCAAGGCATGCTCGTCTAGGGAAAGCAACAAGGTGATTTTTTTTTTCCCTTGATTTTGTGGAGTAATTGGTGATAAAAAGATGTCTGAAATCTTGAAATACAGGCTTGCTGTGGAGGCATGGGGCTTGAAGAACTGTACTCAAAAGGAAGAATGGTTCAGTGACACAGTGACTGCTGTCCTCGTTCCTCCGTCCATTGACAGTGCAGAAATTGTTAGAAGAGGATGGAAAAGATACAATTTGAGCTTAGGTCTGGGTCTTAACAAAGTAGCTGGGAAGGTTTTCAGAATAGGCCATCTTGGAAACCTGAATGAGGTAATTTATCTTTCTAATTTTCTTCTATCTTCTTATAAGCTTGTGTTGGTCTCAGTCCAAAGTTAGAGGCTTTTCTTATTGCATCAACTGAATTGTAAGTTCTTTAGTTATTTTATTATTAATGTGGAATTTTCCAAAATAGCTTATGACTAGGGATGACAATAGGTCAGGTATCCGCTTCAAATGCATTACCTAAACCCGAACCCAATTATAAGTATCTAAACCTATCCTGAACCCGAATATAATTAAAAAGGTATGTATATATATATATATATATATTTTTTTTTTTCCTTTCAAAAAAACTAATTATTTTAAATGTTTTAAGAATATTAATTAAACGAGTAATGGGTAGCAAATATCCGAGTCCTTGAAACGAACCCGATACGGATAGTAAAATGCTACCCAAACTCGTCCCAAACTCATTTACTCACTAGAACCCATCAAAATCAGATCGGTTCGAGTGAAATTGCCAATGATCATGATTTGTCTGTCCAGTAGATGTTTTCTGCTGCAATATTTTGTTTATGTTAAAGAAAGCATTGGAACTATAACTAATAAGGGGCATTTATTTTTGTTAATGTGATACTTTCAGCTGCAACTGCTGGGTTGTCTGGCTGGAGTGGAGATGCTACTGAGAGATGTTGGTTACCCAGTGAAGCTAGGAAGTGGAGTAGCAGCAGCCTCTGCTTTCCTGCAGAACAACACTCCTCTAATCCCTTCCAGGATTTAGTAATTCATATGCAGTTAATTCTTTTCCTTGAGAGAACTTTGTAAAAAGATATGCTTAATTTCCTTATTTGTGCTCATACTGTTTCAGTGATCAAACGATGATGTCCTATGTAAATCTTTGCTTTTTTTAGTTTACTTCTTGTGCCTCAAACACCTTCTCAACACAATCTAATGCTTTGGATAATTCTTGTGTGTTTTTGTTTGTTGGCCTTAGATGTGCTTTGTTTAAGGTAAATCTACCAAACAAGGATTGTCGCAAATTCACTTCAATTTGACCTTTGCATTTCGGGTACCCTCATCTCAAAACGTTATATTTTTTAAATTGGAGCTAAGATTTGGAATAAAAAAAATATAAACATGATTCCACATATTCTTGGGTTAACCTAACCCAAAGACTTAAAGCACAACGATTGATTAATTAACCTGACAGTGAGAACAAAGTGAGCCTTGAAAAGGAGCATTCTAGTCTACTTAATCAGCCAACATGTTTAACCTTTCATCAGAAATTCAAGATGGTACACTATCTAATCACCAATTGTGACAAAACCCAACAAAATTATGACTTATATGAACAAACAAACAAATAAAAAAGATATTGATTAATGGATTGTCATAAGTAAAAGAACCTCTTATCTATTTCTTGGTAGCTTTTGATTAAAATAGACAGACCCACTTGGCCCAATAGAAGTGAGATTAATTGATTTTGTTGCCAAAAAAAAAAAAAAAAATCAAAATCAAGAAAACTAACCTAGAAAAATTATGACTTTTTGGAGAAGGAATTGCAACAAGGATTGAAGAGATGGTTGTTGCACAGTAAATGAGCAGTGGACATGAAGTGTTCAATCAAAACCGTGCATTTTGAGCCCTCGGGTTGAGTTAAACTAACTCAAGGTTATATTGTGGTCTCCGTTGTTTCACCTTAAACTTTATTTTATGTTGTAATTTAACTCTAGTTTGATCTTTATATTAATTTCATTTTGACTTTAATCTTTTATTGCAATAACACTCTGAATTGCAATTAGAACTTAAACTGCAAATAAAAAATAGATTTTCCTGGAAACTATACTTGATCTGAGGTTAAATTAATCCAAATTCTTTGCTCACATAAATTTGCTAAGTTTAATTATTGTCTTAAATAAATATTTTTTTTCCATTCTATAATTATAAAGTATAATTGATTATAATTATATCTTATCTTTTATTTTTGATAAAAAAACAATTTTTAATAGCTTACGAGTCAAATAATTTCAGTAGTTCAATTTTTTCAAACTTCGCTTTGTAGATTTATGATTATTTCAAAATTTTTATCGAAGTCAAACAACAATAATAATTAGTTTATTATTTAGGAAGTAATCAGATTTTTTTTTTAAAAAAGGAGTCCATGCATTAAATAATGCATTTTTATTTATTATTTCTCAAAATTAAAGGAATAATTTTAAAAAAATTAAAAAATAATAACAGAAATTTTTTTATTATTAACCTAAGCTCCCTTACTCACAAAAATATATTAAGTTAATCTAAGCGTAAAGGAAAAAATGAACTCCATAATCATGCAATTTTTTATTTGCAATTTAAACCTTAATTTTAATTTAGGGTACTATTGTAATATAAAATCAAAGTTCATGGTGAAATTGATATAAAAATCAAATTGGCGTAAAAATGCAATAAAACGCAAAGTTCAGGGTGAAACAATGTATTAAAATTTTCAAACTCTAACCTCAATTAAAAAATAAGGTGCTAATGTATCTATATTTCAAAATGAGAACGTCCGAGATACAAATATCAAATCAAAGTGACTTCACAACAATCCTCAAAGTTGAGGGTATTTTATAGATTTAGCCTAATTTTAGTGTTTTTAGTTGCAAATCAAAAATACAATTTGGAGTTCGCATTCTATCGGTTATGCTGAAACCGAATTGAATCAAAATAAATCGAGTAAATCAAGTTTTTTTTATAAATAAAATAGTATCGAGACCAATCATATATTCTCTCTATCATAAAGATAAATTTTTTTATTTGTCTCAAATTATAGGCTATTTTTAAAAAAATATAATTAATTTTTTAATTGTCTAACACAAATCTTATTTAATATGCCTTTTTATCAACAATTATTTATTTAATTTTTTTTTATTGAAAGTGATATCCAATATTAATATGGGTATATTAAAAAAGATACGTATAAGATTAATTGTTGAAATTATATTAACTAATTTTTATTAGTCTGCGTGAAAATAAAAATAAATTTAATGGGACAGAGAGAGTATAAAATAAAATCAAATTAAACTAAATTCGTTTGAATTCAATTTTTTGATTAAATTAGTTTAATTTTTAAAATGGTTTAGTTTTGAATAATAAAATCAAATTGAATTAAAAAATTAAATTCAAATTGAATAAGATATTGAAATAACCCGAATTTTTATTTTCAAACTTTTGAATTTTCATTAAATCAAAAATCCAGATTTATGATAATATGGGCTGTTAAGACCGAGTAATTCTAATTGAGCCCAAAATTTTATGAATTGGGTCCAAGCCCAAAAACATATTATTTAGAATTTTCGTTTGGGTAATACTTAAAATTAAATTTTCGTCGAAAAATAATGGAAACTTATTGTTAACTGATTTAAAATGTTGACTATATATATGTAACTACTATATAAAATTAATCAGCCTTAAAATTAAATATCTTTGTTTATTAATATTTTATGAATTAAATTGAGGGAAAATATTTATGGAACTGAACAAAATAATCAAATAAAAATTGAACCGGACCCAAAAATCAAATTATTTTCGGAAAACCAGTATTGAAAAAATCCATAAATCAATTGAAAACCAAGCTAAACTTCATGAATTTAAAACCAAAAACCAGACTAGAATCGACCCAAACCCCATCCACCAATTAGAAAATTCTAGAAAAAAAAAAAGGAAAAAAAAAAGAAAAGAAAGTAAAAAGAGTGAACGAGAAGAGAGATGTCAGTGGTTCTGCTCTCGCTTCTTCTTCTTCTCACAACCCCCCTCTCCTTTTCTTCTCGTTCATCCGACCACCGGCCGCTCTAATCCTGGCAAATATGGATTACTCTTAAAATATCTACTCATTCGCAGGGAGTTGGATTTAAACTTCTTGGTTCTGCGTTTGATTGAGTCCGGATTGAGAGGACATTGCGTCGATCGAAACGTTTTGCACCGTTGCAAACAATATATCTCGGCCGCATTCCCACTCGTTTCCGATGACTTGAGGCGTCGAGGATAAGTGTTTGATCGGACTCCTCTCTTTTCTTCCTCTTTTCATTTGGTGGCCTCCTCGTCGACGGTGTAATCAGCCCGGAATCGGGGAAAAACCCAAAATGCTGGTATCACCGAACCTTTCGGGTCAATTTACAAGAGAACACAAATTTCCGGCCAAATAGTTCACACCCACCTTAATTTGAATACATATTAGTGATCCTCTCATTGAAACGAATAAAATGATGTATTGTTTGTTAATTTAGGTGAAGATTTGACTTTTTCGGCCACCGCGCGTGGCGGTGGTCCGGCGACCGGCTGTCGAGACTTCGGCAAGATTTCAAGAGATAGAATGCTCTCCTTTTCGCGCGGATCATGGACATAACATCTGATTTTCAATCGGTACACTCTAAAGCTTAATTCGCAATTTTTGAATAAATCCCAAATTAATTAATTAATGAACTTAATTAAGTATTAATTAGTATTTAAGTAAATTAAATTAAATATTGTTAAATATATTTTAATGAATCATTAATTATAACTATTAAGCGACGGGTACTAGAACCTCCTCATATTCCTAATGCTATAAGTAAATTTTTAGGAATTTTATTAACAAATAAATAGTTATAAAACAATAATTATAACCTGCGTCTCGCTCGCCTTTAAGTGGACTAATAAAATGCACGGTTATGGCGGACGGGCATTAGTGGATATGAATTGCCCGGATGGATGGGCTGTGCGTGTGGATTTGTGGAAAAATTGAATTAAAATTGGGGGAGTATACAGTTTTATAGGGAAATTTGCCGAATTTTTTTAATAAAACACTTAATGAAGAATAAATTAGTATTAATCATTCTTGATAAGTTATTAGTAACGACTAAAAACCTAAGTACTTATGATATTATCATCGTTAGGAATATCATTTATTATTATTATAACGTAGAAATTTAATCCTTAAAGGTTATAAATTTTATCTAAAGGTTATAAATTAGAATAAATAAATAAATAGGGAAACTATATATATAGAGAAATATAAAGTTTAGTTTGATATGTGAGTAAAGTGAATAGTAACCAAAACTAATAATTAAAGTAAAAGTACGATTCTTGAATGAAACCCCTAATGTAGAATTTTCTTATTATGTTAGATGTTTATAGGTTCCGAAAGGTGGAGACAAATGCTGGAAGTGTGCAGTAATAAAGATAGTCCTTTGAAGGACAGTAAAGAACCGTGAGTAGTGTTAGATAACTAGTATCATCCGCCTGCATTCATGCATTCACGGCTACGGCTAAATGTTATCATGCATTTCTTTTTGTTGATTGCGCATTATTTATGATTTGCATTGTTTGCTGCCTATTAAAAAATTGTTTTGATACTTGGTGTTATGAATGTATACTATGCCTTGTTTGTGTGGAATTGGATGAAGTGGACCACCATGGGTTTTGTAGGACGGTCTGTTGATATGGGATCCTGATTATAATATGATATTTGACCGTCGGTCGTGGAAATGGGAGATCGGTGCCCCGCGTTGTGCCACCTGATGATATGGTTATTATGGAACCCACAGGGTTGTGCCTCTTGTTTGTTGCGCACCTGATAATTCTAGATATATAGATAGTAGGCCCATAGGTACCTCTTGTGAGCACTTGGATGATCTAGATTGGATGGAGGTGACCATCCGACGTTTGCCTCCTGTTGGTGTGTGGAAAAGAAAAGAGAGAATGAGAAAAAACAATGGAGAGGACTTGGTCAGTGAGGATTAGACCAGTTGGCCGTATGGGATCGGCTCCCTAGGTGGCATATGTTAATGGAAGAGGGGCGAGCATGTGTGAGACGGCCTCGTTTTAGAGAATGTTTCGGTGATGCCACTGACTAATTTCCACGTGATGTGATTATATTTGAAGGTGATAATACTTGTGATTGCTGTTTGTATATTGCCATTTGTGTGACAAAATTGCTGTTGTATTGCCATTTGTGTGACAAACTACATGATCATATAATTAAACAGTAACCAGATAAAAATATTTTAGCATTTGTGTGATTGTGTGGGGTGAGAGAGTTATCTAATTCTACTCATTGAGTTTGGCGCTCACCCCTGCCTACTAATTTTTTTCCAGATAATAGAAAGAAAGGAAAGCCCTATGGAGTTGAGACACTTATTGTAGAAGACTGTTAATGGTAAAAATAATGATGTAAATATAAAGGTAGAGTTCCGCAATTGTATTCCAGTTGGATTGTAAATAAATAGTAAAAGTCTATATTAAATATATGAACTGTATTTTGGATGCACATATATAATAAGTTAATGGGCCTGAATCCATAATTATGAATAGAATGTGAGATTTAAATAAGTTAGGCTTACTACGGGCTTCGGGAGCCTTAAGCTCACCTAGGTCCTAGTGCCGGTCCAGTCCATGGAAATGGGTCGTGACAGATATGAATAAATATCAACCCTTAGAAGGTATGAATAAGATACGTTATTCATGATTATTTATGTAATTTAATTATTAAATAAAAGACTATATTATCATAATAAGCTTTTGTAATGCTAATTTTATTTTTTGTTTTTATGAACTCTTTTTTAATTAATTAGGTTAACCCATTAGAAATATCCCGAATTTTGTATATTGTAACAATTGCACCGTAATTCAACCTTAACTCCCCAAGCACTCCGATTTTAACTTTTTATTAAAATTGCACTCTAATTTTAAAATTGATCAGAACAAGTGAAAAAAATATAATAAATTGAGAGAACATATGCACGGTTAAGAAAAAGTAAAATTGAGAGAATATAGAATATTATATTATATATATATATATTATATATATTATATAATTATATTAAATTTGTAGATTTGAATGGAAATTTCTTTTATTATTCTTTTATTATGCTATTAAAAAATATTAAAGTAAAAATTAGTAGATACGCATATGTTTAGAAATATGGATTAAAAATATTAAAATTTATAGAGATAAATTTAAAAAAAGTAAAATGAAAGATGGTAAAATTTATTAATTTGATTTATTTTAAAATTAATGTAAAAAATAATTAACTAGTTATTTCATTAAAATCTACGAATAAATATTTTATTCTAAATAATTAAGAGTCGTATAAATCTTCAACTTATCATATTATTAATACAATAATTAATCAATTACATTTAACATAATTTAATTCAATATAAAAATTTTTCATTTTGAATAGAAAATAATACCTACTCACATCCTTAAATTTTATAAATAATTTAATTTATTTATATCATTAAAAGTTATATAAATTGTCACTTAACGCACTATTAATTTTCTAACGTTATATGAATCAATTACATTTAAGACGGTTTAATTCAATCATAATTAATTTATTTTCAAATAAATATAAAAACAAACAATTAAGTCATACGTATATCATTAATTTGAAATCCTATGTGGCACTATCAAGAAAAATTCTGCATGCTTTATATATATATAATTTGATAGTTTATGGCTACAAAAACATGTTAAATAATCTTTAAAAAAGGAGAACAAAAGATTGAATAAGAACTAGTAACCCCATTAGTGAAAATAGTTGAAACGTAGAAAATTCTGAACATAAAAAAAGAATAATATGTTTAAAAGCATGGACCAATATACCTCTATCAAGAATACAGAAGAATATAGATACAACTTATATATAGTATTTTTAAAAAAGCTAAAGAGTTTATTGAGGGTAAATAATTTAAAATTTTTTAAAAAAAGTGCATTACTACACTATTTAAAAAATAATAATAAATGAAAATATTTAGATAAGAAACATAAAAGATACATTAACGGTTGTTAGAGGAAACAAACATTTATTACTTTACAATTTGAGAGTAAGATTTATGTAATTACCCTTGAATTTTTTTATTTTTTTCAAAACTCATGAATTTTTTAATTAAATTCAAAAAATTGAATTTTTGTGACGATATGGGCTTTTAAGTACTGGTATTTAATCTGGGCCTAAATAGCAAGCCCAAAACAAGTTATCGGAACACCTAGTCGAAAATAATTTAAACTTCTTAGAATTGATATTGGACCACTTAAAATAATAATAAAAATTATATTTACCAATTAGTAATCCTAAATTTGATTAAATCAATTAAATAAATCAAATTAGGAAGAATAAAATGGGGTTATTCAGTAAATATTTAATTATTGATAAACATGAACTGTAAACCGGCTTAAAGTTTCTTGAAACCAAGAGAAAAACAAGATAATCAAACAAAAATTGAGCTAAATCGTTGAGTTGGACCAAACCAGTTCAAATCGAACCGGAATGGCCCAGAACTCTCTAGACCCATCTTCTTCTCTCTTTTTCTCTCTTCTTCCCTTCTTCTTCGCGCATGCAAGGAGCAGCGCCCCTCCTCCTCCCTCTCCTTGTTTCCGGCCACCGCATGATGAGCACGAGGTGGCGGACGACTCACCTTGCACCGCTGGTCGAATCTCCAGCCTCCTCTCACGCGAAAAGGACCACCATAGACACGAATCGGGCTGAGTTTATTTGACAGCTTCTTCGCTTGCAACTTCTAGCTAGCCGTGCCATTTCAGGCGATTCCGGGCCACGAGTCAGATGCGATCTACCTCCCCTCCTTCCCTGCTTCCGTTTCATGGCTTCAATCTAGAGTGAGGTTGCCTAGATCGGAAAAATCACCATGAGTGGAGACATGAAGGTGACTGTGGCGGTTGATTCGCCCAAACAAACCACTACCTACTCAAAATGACATCAAATTCAGCTTCTGCAAGTCATTTCGAGCATTTTGGTATAGGTGTTGCATGATTCTGGGCCTCAGCGATTTTCCGGCCACCGTGCATGGCGGCGACGGCGACGGTCCGGCGACCGGCCGGCGACACTCCGGCGAGGCTTGAAGAGGCAGAATGCTCTCCTCTTCGCACGGATCACGGAAATAAAATCTGATTTTCAATCGGTACACTCTAAGTCTTAATTCGCAATTTTTGAATAAATCCTGATAATTAATTCAATTAAGTATTTAAATAAATTAAATTAGATGTTGTTAATTATATTTGGTGAATATTAATTATAATTAAAAGGTTGGTACTGAAATAAACATTCCTAGCTAATAATAAATTTTAGGAATTTTATTAACAAATAAATAATTATATAACAATTAATCATAATGGGCTGTGTGAAAATTTGTGAAATATATGATAATTTGGGTAGTCCAGTTTATAGGGAGATGCTGCCGAATTTTTAATAAAACACTTAGTGAAGAATTAAATTAGTTATATTCTTAATAAGTAGCAACGACTAAAACTTTAGGTATTATTATTATTATATTATTTTCATTAGGAATTCATTATATTTGTTATAATTAGGAAAAATTCTATCTAAACGGTTTATTAAATTAGAATAAATAAATAAATAGAGAAACTAATATTATAGAGAAATATAAAGTTTAGTTTGGATATGTGAGTAAAGCGCCAAATAGTAACCAAAACTAATATTAAGGTTAAAAGGTAGTTTCTTGGATTAGACTCTAATGTAGAATTTTCTTATTATGTTAGGGATGTTTGTTTAAAGATTCTGAAAGGTGGAGGAAAATGCTGGAAGGTTGCAGTAATTAAAGATAGTCCTTTAAAGGGACAATTTAAAGAACTGTGAGTGTGTTAGATAATTCGCCCTCATCCGCCTGCTTCATGCATTCACGGCTAAATGTTATCATGCATTGTTGCCTATTGTGATGCACTAATTCTGTTGATATTAAATTTATTGCTTGATTTACTTTGTGATGTGATATGCTGTGCCCTGTTTGTGTGGGAATTTGGGATGAAGTGGGTTACACCATGGGGTTTGTTGAGACTGTTTCTGTTAATACGGATCCTGATTTCTGATTTCTGTTTATTATTTCTGTTACTGCTGGGTTTGTGAGACCGTTACCGTTATATGGATCCTGATTATGATTAGCCGGGTAAATGGGAGATCGGCGCCCCCGTGTGCACCTACCGTTACTGTTAACCACACGTTGGCTTCTTTTATTGGGCGTACCTGATAATCTAGATTTGATAGCAGCCCTCAAGGTGGCCTCCTGTTGGCATATAAAAAAAAAAAGAGAGAGAGAGACTGGAAAAAAAATATATATATAATCAGAGGACCGGTCGTGTGAGGATTATACCAGTCAGCCAGAATGGGGGATTGGCTCCCTGGTGCACATGTGAGTGGATAGGCCATGTGGGAGGACGGCCGGTCAGCCAGAATGGGGGATTGGCTCCCTAGTGCACATGTGAGTGGATGGGCCATGTGGGAGGACGGTTCATCGGGTTTCGATGACTCCACTGACTAATTTCCACGTGATGTGATTATATGAAGGTGATAATAACTGTAATTGTTGTTGTATTGCCATTTGTGTGACAAACTGCATGATCATATAACTAAACGGTTGATCACATGAAAATAATTTAGCATTTGTATAATTGTGTGGGGTGAGAGGGTTATCTAATCCTGCTCACTGAGTTTAGTACTCACCCCCCCTCCAGCCTCCCCAGGTAATAGGTGGAAAGAAGAATCCTGGAGTTCAAACGAACGAACGAGATGTGGATCGGTAGGAGTAATAATTTTTGAATGTGTAAATGCAAAGGATAGCGAATTATGGAGTAGAGTTCCGCAATTGTATTCCAACGGGGTTGTAAATGAATAGATAGAGTATAGACATTTATTGTATGGATTGTACTTTGGATATTTTTGTAAAATAAATTATTGGGCCTGACTCCACAATTGTGAATAGAATGCGAGTTTTAAGTAATACAGGCTTACTACGGGCTTCGGGGGCCTTAAGCCTACCCAGGTCTTAGTGCCGGTCCGGTCCCATGGAAATGGGTCGTGACAAAGTGTATCAGAGCATAAGTTAGGCCTCAGGAATCCAATTGCGAAAACATAGGAATTAAATATAGAGCTCCTTATTGTTGGGATCGGCGTAACCAACAGGATCGGCCGTAACCAACAAAGGAGGTGTGGTCTGGATTGAATTCCATTTTAGTGCCGGTGGACGCATCGTGCACAAGGATGGAAGGAAATCTATATGAAACTTAGGATGAGAACTAACGGTACATAAATAATAGGTCTGGGTAACTGACGTTTATAAAAGAAATATTTTGAGTTTGCTAAATCCCCCTATAAATTTTGAAGCAGAAGATCGGTTGGAAATTGGTATAATGGCCTGATCACCCAGTACACCTTGATTCGACAAGAGACACTGCTTCGAACATTATTTGAAATTATTTAGAGAAGAATTCAGAGTTTTAAAGACAATAGGAAAGTGAATTTATTTGAACTATGATTTGAGAAACATGTTTTATTATTTGCTTATTGGAAATTGTTTTGAAGTTACTATTAATTGTTTGGTTTTATTGTTCTGTCGGCATGTCAAAAATTTATCTGATTTTAGAATTTAAATTATTCACCATGATTGCAAGTTTGATTTATTGTCTATCCCGAGGACTAAATTAGGCCTATAGAAATTAATACTGGTAAATTAATAATAAATAGTATAGAATATGAATTTGAATGAAAATTTCAATTAAGATATATATTAAATTCTAGAAATGTTATGGTTAGGGATTAAAAAGTGGAAATTGTAAATTAAATTAAATTAAGGGTTAGAAAAGAAGGATATAGGACAAATAATCATACTACAAGAAATCCTCAATTAACAATGGCAAAACTCAAGGATGTAAACAGAGAAAATTTGTAAATTTCTCAAATATAACATCGAGGAAAATAGAGATTTATTGGAATAATAAATAAAGTCAGACTTAGAAATGATATATTTCCGGCCACCGTGCATGGCGGCGACGGCGGCGGTCCGGCGACCGGCCGGCGACACTCCGGCGAGGCTTGAAGTGGCAGAATGCTCTCCTCTTCACACGGATCACGGAAATAAAATCTAATTTTCAATCGGTACACTCTAAAGCTTAATTCGCAATTTTTGAATAAATTCTGAATTAATTAATTAATTAATTCAATTAAGTATTTAAATAAATTAAATTAGATGTTGTTAATTATATTTCGTGAATATTAATTATAACTAAAAGGTTGGTACTGAAATATACATTCCTAGCTAATAAAAAATTTTAGGAATTTTATTAACAAATAAATAGTTATAGAACAATTAATCATAATGGGCTGTGTGTAAATTTGTGAAATATATGATAATTTGGGTAGTCCAGTTTATAGGGAAATGCCGCCGAATTTTTAATAAAACACTTAGTGAAGAATTAAATTAGTTATATTCTTAATAAGTAGCAACGACTAAAACTTTAGGTATTATTATTATTATAACTTTAGGTATTATTATTATTATTATTTTTATTAGGAATATCATTATTATTGTTATTAACTAGAAATTCTATCTTAAAGGTTATTAATTAGAATAAATAAATAAAATAGATTGAAACTAATATATAGAGAATATAAAGTTTAGTTTGATATGCTGAGTAAAGCAAATAGTAACCAAAACTAAATAATTAAGGTACAGGTACGTTTCTTTTGAATTTAGACCTCTAATGTAGAATTTTCTTTATTATGTTAGATGTTGTAAGATTCGAAAGGTGGAGACAAATGCTGGGAGGTGTGCAGTAATAAGATAGTCCTTTAAAGGACAATTAAAGAACTGGTGAGTAGTGTTAGATAATTCGGCCTCATCCGCCTGCATTCATGCATTCACGGCTAAATGTTATCATGCATTGTTGCCATATTGTGATGCACTATTTGTTGATTATTAAAATATTGCTTGATTTTACTTGTGATGTGATGTTGCTGTGCCTTGTTTGTGCTGAATTTGGGATGAAGGGGTTTCACTATGGGGTTGTGAGACTGTTTCTGTTATTCGGATTTTTGATTTCTGATTTGTATATTCTGTTACTGCTATATTACTGCTATATGGATCCTGATTCTGATTTCTGTTAGCTGGGTAAATGGGAGATCGGCGCCCCCGTGTGCACCTACTGTTCTGTTCTGTTCTGTATGATAAGAAAAGCGCAGAGTAACCTCTTTGGGCGCACCTGATGATCTAGATTTGATCGTTGCCCGCAAGGTGGCCTCCTGTTGTGTGCGCCTGATGATCTAGTTTTGAGGGAGATGACCGGGATGCCGCCTGTCGGTATAAAAAAAAAAAGAGAGAGAGAGTGGAAAAATAATCAGAGGACCGGCAGTGTGAGAATTATACCGGTCAGCCAGAATGGGGGATTGGCTCCCTAGTGCACATGTGAGTGGATGGGCCATGTGGGAGGACGGCTCATCGGGTTTCGGTGAACTCCACTGACTAATTTTCGCACGTTTGATGTGATTATATTGAAGGTGATAATAATGTGATTGTTGTTGTATTGCCATTTTGTGTGACAAACTGATGATCATATAACTAAACGGTGATTCACATGAAAATAATTTAGCATTGTATGATTGTGTGGGGTGAGAGGCGTTATCTATCCTGCTCACTGAGTCTAGTACTCACCCCCCCCCTCCCCCCCCCTCCAACCTCCCCAGGTAATAGGTGGAAAGAAGAATCCTGGAGTTCAAACGAACGAACGAGATGCGGATCGGTAGGAGTAATAATTTTTGAATGTGTAAATGCAAAGGATAGCGAATAATGGAGTAGAGTTCCGCAATTGTATTCCAACGGGGTTATAAATGAATAGATAGAGTATAGACATTTATTGTATGGATTGTACTTTGGATATATTTATAAAATAAATTATTGGGCCTAAATCCACAATTGTGAATAAAATGCGAGTTTTAAGTAATACAGGCTTACTACGGGCTTCGGGGGCCTTCGGGCTTCGGGGGCCTTAAGCCCACCCAGGTCCTAGTGCCGATCCGGTCCATGGAAATGGGTCGTGACAATTTATTACAAAGCAATACATTAATACATTAAGAATAATTCATTGTTATTAAAATTCATCATTTTTTAAAAACTAATAATAATGACTTAAAGCCAGTAATACATTAAATAACGAAACCAAAAACACTAATTCAAAATAATTCCAAACCAAACCAATACAATAATACATTAAATAATCAAATCAAACCAAATCAAAAATACTAACTCAAAATAAATTCAAACTAAACCAATACATTAATATATTGAATAACCAAATGAAAAACAGTAATTCAAAATAAATTCAAATCAAACCAAATCAACCCAATATATTAATACATTAAATAATCAAATCAAACCATACCAAGTGAAAGTCTAATTGGAAGAATATGTCACAAGTCAAATTAAAATACATACATCAAAGGTATTCACTCTCCTTTCATTCTGCTTCCAATTAGTGTTGCTCTTCACTGTTTGCATCCATACGCACAAATTTATAATCACTATGACTAGGCATCAACTATGCCAGCTTATGGGAATTCTCTAACCCATTTCCTCCAACATCCATAAACAATTATTTGACACCTTTGTCAAATCATTTTGATTACTCAAACTTAATTGTCATTTGAATAATATGATAGTTAAGAAAGTTTTAAATTTTAATAAAAAAAACTATATATATATACACTAAAACTGTGCAGCACCAGTATGTGTGTATATACATTGAAAACAATTATTTAGAAACTTCCAGTTCATTAGGTTAAAGTAAAAAGAGGTTGAAACAATTGTTAGGCGTCCTTGTGCGCACTTCCATCCCACCCACCAACACAACTCTCAGTCACTGCAAATAAATTATAAGCTACCAATATTCTGTTGGATTTAATTTTCTATTGTGGGCTTAATATGTAAAATTAAATATGTACAGCAGTCCAATTGTAAAGTCAATTTCAAATGTGGTCTTATTGACTATTGAAGGTATCAACTAATTATAGTATTAAGTGTAGAGACCATATATAATTCCCTATTTCGTTAAAGGACCGAAATAGGATTGTACTTAACCCTAACAGGTATATAAAGGTCGTAGGTCCCAGAGGAGTTGAATACGATTCAGTTTTACGTTCCTTTCGTACTGCATTCCGCAAAAATCGATTCTTCAATTCTCTGGAAGGCTGCAACCTAAATTCTATGACATCAAGATCGACGAACAACGATGTCAGGTACGCTTTCCCGTTATTATTCTTGGTGTTATAAATTATTAATCAATCTTGGAGTTTATCACTACACTTATATCCAACAAGTGGTATCAGAGCATTAATTCTAACAAGTGGTATCAGAGCCTGGTTGTGGTGGTCGTTGTTGTAGCCGTGGTATTTTGTGATGTTCATTTACAAGTGCAGGGTATTGTTACTCTGCTGGAATTAACAGTCGGGGACTGTTGTTGAAGCAACCAAATTCACAAGCAAGGATTGTGATCGTGATTGGTCAAGGACCATCGTGCATTGGTTAGTGTTAGGAACACCAGTACCTTATGGCAGATTTTTCTGGAATAGGTTTCATGGTTGCCGTCGGTTTAACGCCTGAAAACCTCCATTGTTGCCGGTGGATTCGTTTTGAAATTGCAGTTTAGGGATTTGTGATTTCAACACCGTTTTTTGACTCCCTTGGCTGCCGTTCACCGTCCAATGGCGACCAGAGCTTGTCTTCGGTTGGAACTGGTGGTGTTGGCGGCGGAAAGAGGAAGGAACTGAAGGTGGAGAGAGTCGGCAGAAAAAAAAAAAAAAAACCTGTTCTAAACCGGAGTATGGAAGTTTTTCGGTTAACATCTCCAAGACAGTGCAGCCAAGGCTCCATATATCAGCTTTAGTTAGTCCATATTCTCCTTGTCTTTTCGTATCAATGAACTCAGGAGCGGACCAGGCCGGAATCCCTCTGCCTGCCTTGAGGAGGTTCTGTAAATTTGTCAATCCAAAATCTGCAATTTTCAGGCCTCCATTGTTTGTCAACAGAATGTTTGCACATTTCATGTTTCCGTGGATGAAATTTCGTTCATGTAGATACTTCAAACCTTTCAGTATCTGTTTGGTGTAGCAGTACACTAGGGCATCATTAAGGGTTAGGTATTGATCAAAATAAATTGATTTGATCAATAAGTCACCAAAGTGACCTCTATTCCTTGAATTGATTTATTTTAGAGTATTAGACAGGTGTACTAGAATTCGTTGCGGATAGTTAATCGGCCTAAAGGAAGGTTGCTATTTGGCTGAGTTTTAAACACATGTTTGGCAATAAGTATGTGATAATTGTTGATTATTTTCCATGACAATGATATATCGGCCCAAAGGAAGATTTATTATTTGTCAGGACTATGTGTAACATCCCTTCCCGGTCCACCCATAAACCCGAATAAATCGAGCCGAGACGTTACAAACTGGTTGACTTAATGACCTGATATGCTGAATTCATAATAGCATGCTGATGTTGTTTACATAAATAATGTACTGCATATTTACAAAACATGTTACTAGTTACACAATGGAATGGGCCCAACTGTGTGCCCTGTACATGCCATGAAACAAATAGACAAAAGATATACATCCAAATGAGTAGCTACCCTGAAGACTGAGTCTTCTACAGATGAACTGCAGCAGTTGTAGGCGGACTCTCTATGGACCAGTCTCAAAACCTGCGAGTTAAACAGGTAACTCGCTGAGCAAATAAAGCTCAGTGGATATCTCAACATAAAAAGGAACACTCATATATAGAAATAAGCATGTAAACACATATAGCACATATAAGCACACATATCGCGATACTTTCAGTTTACCTTGATGGTCTTTATTTCTATTTAGTATACTGTATGATTCATGCAATGATAAAGCAAGATATCTGTATAGCTCCATAAGGTTATAGTGAAACCGAAGTGATAAGAAAAACTAACCTCCATGAAGTTTGCTGGCAATGGTGGTGCTCGGGAGCATATTCTTAGCATGTCTCAGATTGCAAAGAGACTGAAGGTGCTGGGTATGGCTTTACCAGATGACCTTTTAGTCCATTTGGTTATGAATTCTCTTCCTTCTCAGTATGGACAAATTAGGACTTCCTATAATTGTCAGCCGAATAAATGGACTCTTAACGAGCTCATTTCTCATTGTGTTGATGAGGAGGAAAAAGATGAATTCTAACAAAAGAGAGAGTGCTCATTTTGTTTCTTCAGCTGAGAAGGGCAAGAACAAGAAAAGAAAGAGGCCTTCTGCAAAGACTGTTGAAAAGGCTATTGAGAAACCTGCTGTTGCTACTGCTGTAGATCCAGTACAAAAGAAGCCTTATGTGCCAAAATGCTTCTTTTGTGGAAAGACGGATCACTTGAGAAAGGACTGTCCTAAATTTGCTAATTGGCTTGCAAAGAGGGGTAAGTACCTTGTTGTAAGTACCTTGTTTTTAGTCTGTTTGTGAAGTTAATTTAACTTCAGCTCCTAAAAACACTTATTGGATGGATTCTGGTGCTACCGCTCATATAAGTGTTTCATTGCAGGGCTGCCTCAACCACAGAAAGCCAACTGACGGTGAAAAATACGTCTATGTGGGAAATGGCAATCCGGTTGAAGTAGAGGCAATTGGACATTTTAGATTATGTTTAAGTACTGGTTATTTTTTGGATCTCATAGATACTTTTGTTATTCCCTCTTTTAGAAGGAATTTGATTTCTGTTTCCTTTTTGGACAAATCTGGTTTTCATTGTTCTTTTGGAGACAGTTTGGAGACAGTGTATTCACTTTATCTATGAATTCAAAAGTTTTGAGTACTGGTTGCTTGAATGAATGTGATAATCTATATATGTTAGACATTGATACTAGTTATCATGAATCCCTACATGTTACTACAAGAGGTACCAAAAGAAAGCTACAAGAGGTACCAAAAGAAAATTGAATATTGATAACTCAGTTGTACTTTGGCATAGACGTTTGGGTCATGTATCCAAATCAAGGATTGAGCGTCTTGTTTCTGATGGTATCTTAGATACACTTGATTACACAGGTTTGGATTCTTGTATTGAGTGTATTAAAGGAAAACAGACTAAACAGAAGAGACTAGGTGCCATTCGGTCATCCAATGTTTTAGAACTGATTCATACAGATATTTGCGGTCCATTCCATATTGCAGCTAGAAATGGCCAAAGATAGGTCCATTCCATATTGCAGCTAGAAATGGCCAAAGATATTTTATATCATTCATTGATGACTATTCTCGTTATAGTTACTTATATCTCATTCATGAAAAATCTGAGTCTTTGGAAGTGTTCAAATCTTATAAAGCTGAAGTTGAAAATCAACTAGGAAAGAAGATTAAATCTTTTCGATCTGACCGTGGTGGTGAATATTATGGTAAATATGACGGTTCAGGCGAACAACGTCCAGGACCTTTTGCGCTTTTCCTACAGGAATGTGGAATTGAATATACAATGCCTGGTACTCCCAGCATGAATGGTGTATCTGAGAGACGTAATAGGACTCTTATGCTCTTTATGGATTTGGGGGTTTTTTTAAAAAGGAGTATGATTTAGTCATTCTAAATTTTACCAGAGTCCTCTGTGGGGTGAAGCGTTAAAAGGACAGCAGCTTATCTTTCTCAATAGGAATTTCCATCTAAAGCAGTTGCCTAAAACATACCTTATGATACTTTGGACTGGACGTAAGCCTAGTCCTATAAGCCATTCTGTCAATGTTTGGGGATGTCCAGCTGAAGCAAGGCTTCAAGCCGAATGAAAACAAAAAACTGGACTCCAAAACCTACAGCAGCTCTTTGTTGGATATTCTGAGCGGTCCTAGGGGTTACAAGTTTTTATAATCCTTTTATAATCCTACTTCCAGAACTTTTTTTTGAAACGAGAATTGCAACATTTTTTGAGGATGTTGATTTTGGAGGGAGAAATAAAGAAAGAAACATTGTCTTTAAAGAGGAACCAAGTAAGGATGATTCGGTTCTCATTCCTTTTGTTGTTTCTGATAGCGTACAGACTCCAGTTGCTCCTGTCACTATTCAAGATCCAATTCCAGACAATGCTATTCTTCCTTAAGAACAAATTCAACAACCTCAAGAATTAGAGTCTGTTCAAATGCCTTTGAGGAGATCTACTAGGGAGAGAAGAAGTGAAGAAGTGTCTATTCCAGATGAGATTATATAAGTGTTTCTTCAGGAACATGAGGATACTGTAAGGACATGATAATGATCCAACCTCCAGGTTTATTTCTATATTTGCCATGCCAGCGTTCTGACTCTCATAAGTGGCATATGACAGGGCAATGAACGAAGAGTAGTAAGTCTATGGCAAACAAATCAAGTTTGGATTGTTTCAATTACCTGAAAGGAAAGAAACCCATTGGTTGGCAATGGATATTAAAAACCAAAAGGGATTTCAGTTAATGTGGAGAGATACTTAAAGCACGTTTAGCTAGCAAAAGGCTTTACTCAAAAGGAAGGATTGACATAAAGAAACCTTTCTTCGTCCAGTTCTTCGAAGGATTCTTTTAGGAACATCTATGCCTTACAGTTGTAAATTCTTTGCATCTTGAGCGTTCATCAATGGATGTTAACAGACTGCGTTCTTCCAATGGCGACAATGATGAAACAAATATATTATGGTCAACCAGAAATTTTTATATTGGAGATCCAAAACATCTTGTATGCAAAATTAAAGAATCCATTATGGGACTCAAGCAAGCTGTCTCGTTCAATGATACCTTAAATTCAACCAAGTAAATTGATCTCGTTTTGGGCTTTGAGGCAAATACTGTTGAAATTTGCTATGCGCGTGATACCATAAGTTCAGTGGGAGTAGGTTTATCTTATTGGTCTTATATGTGGATGACATTACTTTCTTGTACTAATTGTAAAAGTCCTTGCACATGAAACCAAGTTTTTCTTTCAAAGGCATTTTGAATGAAAAAGATTTAGTGAAGCTCTTTTTGTGTTTTAGGATTCAGATACATCGAGACCGTTCTCGAGATTCTGGATTATCACAAAAGAGCTAATTGATAAATGTGCTCAAAGGAAGAATTAGTATTGCAGAATTTCTAGGGACCATTGATTACCCCTATTGCAAGAAGGTGATTAGAATTTAGTAATCAACCAATGTCCAAAGAGTGAACTTGAAATTCAGGGAAATGCAAAAGGTTCTCTTATGCATCAGCTGTAGGAATGTTCTATGTTATGTTCAAGTTTGTACTCGTCCAACATTCTTTTATAGTTGGCATGTTAGGTAGACTACTCTCAGCAATCCAGGAATTGGATCATGGGAAAGCAGCAAAAGAAAAGTCATAGAATCTCAGCAGGACTAAGGACATCATGCTCCATAAGGCGAGATCAGATCAGGCTTAAAAAAAGGGGATTCCCATTGGGTATTACTGATTCTGATTTCGCTGGATGTTTTTTTACAAGAGTAGTAGAAAAATCCACCATTTGGCTTATATCGTCTTTTTTACTATTGGCTGCGAGTTGTATTTCTCTGGAAGGAGCGTGTGTAAACAACTTCTTTATAGCAACTCCACCATGGACAGCTGAATTTGTTTAGCAATCTTATGAGGCATTCCAATCAAGACTATTTTGGCTGAAAAACCTTCATGGGCTGCCGTGTAGTAGTGGTGGAATAGAAAGCCACTGAAAAGTTTATATGTGACAGCAGGTCAGCCGTTTTTTCAATCCAACAACAACAGGAAGCTCTTCTCGACCAAAACACATTGGAGATAAGTTCTTGGCTGTGCAAGGAGCAGGTACGAGAGGACTAGAAAGTTATCCATTGATGAGCATATTGGAACAAACTCTATTGATTGGCAATCGGCTTACAAGGCAGTATCCGAAGTTTCCGATGGAGCACAACCTACCGCTCATATGCGGTATCTTTGTTTTTGAGACTGTCTAGATTTTGGGAGTTTGCTCCTTTATGCGATTACCATTATGTTTTTGAATGCTCTATTTTATTTTGGATATGTTTTATTATTGAAATTTTGTTGATAGTTACTCAATTCTTTGTTTGAATGGTTACACTCTGTATTATTATCACCTTTTGTTGGTGACCGTTGGAAACAGAAATCGATGATCAACATCTACATGATAGTTTTCAGATGCTACACTTTCTATAATCCAAGCATAGCCACATACATACCATCGTTACTATCCATTTCCCTTCACATCGTTGATGTTCCCGGGCGAAAATTGAGAACCGACACGTGGAAAATGACAATTTATCAAGAGCCTGGTCCGACTACGCACGATCCAGAATCTATGTCATTAGGGTAATTGTAATGTAGTTGATGATTGAAGCTAGTCATGAGATCTATGGCGAAGTTTCCTTCAGCTCTTATATCAATAATAACTAATGGAGCTGAGATTGTTTTTGGATACGCTGTATGGACTGCGCTTCTGTTGAGCTCCATTTTGGTTGTATGTATTTATTAAAAATCATCTAGTTCGACCCAAGTGGGAGATTGGTTGGATT
>NW_023591127.1:0-61776 GCF_014843425.1 Jatropha curcas
AAGGATGGATGAAACCAATAATAGAATTCCTGGAACATGGAATTCTCCTACAGGTAAAAAAGAGGCGATCAAGCTATCAAGACAAGTAGTGAATTACACATGTGATCAACAAATCCTTTACAAAAGATCCAAGTCTCATCCATGGTCAAGATGTTTAGACGAAGATGAAGCTCAATATACCATTAATGAAGTTCATCAAGGCTTATGTGGTGCACACGAAGGTAGATGCTATCATAAGAAAGATAGATTTACTTAGCTACTATTGGCGTACTATGAAGAAAGACGTTAACCTCCGAGCATGCCAACAATGTCAAAAATTTGACATGATACCAAGACAACCAGCAACACATCTACAGCCTTTGGACAGAGCTTGGCCATTTGCACAATGAAGAATAGATATATTAGGACCCTTCCAAAAACTACAAGGCAAAAGAAGTTCGTAGTGGTAACAGTGGATCATTTCTCCAAATGGGTAGAAGTGGAGACATTATCTACAATTATGCAAAATAGAATCATAACATTTCTTCAAAATAAAATTCTGTTCAGATATGGAATCTCGAACAACATAGTCATAGAGAATGGGAAATAGTTTGATTCTTTATTGTTTGGAAATTTTTATGAAAATTGGAAAATAAAGCTACATTTTACATCTATAGCACATCCATACACAAATGGATTAACATAAGTGACTAATAGAATCGTTTTGCAGGGATTAAAGAAGAGATTAAATGAAGAGAAAGCAAATTGGGTGCATGAATTGAATAACGTTCTATGGGCCTACCAAACAACACCAAGGAAATCCATAGGAGAAATTCCAGTTTTGATGGTTTATGGAGTAGAAGCCATAATTCCAATTGAAATTGGAATGCCAAGCAAGAGAACAATGCATTATAATATCGGGCAAAACATAGAATACATGAAAATTAATTTGGATTTATTGGAAGAACGCCGAGAAGAAGCAAGTATCTGAGTAGAAACATGCAAATTGCAAATGATGAAATTCTATAAAGAAGAGTAAAACTAAGAAATTTCCAATTGGGAGACTTGTTTCTTAAAAAGACAAAAATCACTAAAGGATCAGTAGGAGTAAGCAAGCTCAGACCAAACTGGAAAGGTCAATATGAAGTAACACAAAAAATAGGTCCGAGCACCTATAAAATAAAGAGAATAGATGGGCAAGAAATGCCTCAAGCATCGAATGCTGAGAATAAAAAATAATACATGTAAAAAGTGATGTACTAGATAAAAGACAGGTTTCTTCACCTAAGCATTATGATCTTAGAAAACATGGATGTAATAGGGGTAGCTCGGGGGAGCTAAGGGATAGATGATCCTAATAAATAGGTTTTTCCTGAGCTTTTACAAAAATAAAAGAAATATTTGATCAAAGATTGTCAATCATACTAACTTTAACAAAAAAATAATAATACTAAAATACATATAGCAATATGAAAAAGCTCTAAAAATGAATGTACAAATGTATATTCTGAGTCTAAGTAAGCTCCGGATAAAATTTTGAGATAGAAAGCTCAAATCAAAATAAAGGCCTTCAAAGAAAAAGGAAACTGCAAGTTTTCATTCCTAAAGAAATTTACATTCTACATAAAATAAAAGAAGGAAAACCCTTCAATTTTGTGGGATATATTTTACAAAGGTATCAGGATCATTTTCCTATTTATCTTGTGCTAAAATCTGCTCAGAAGTTAAGTTTGGGCGATCTTTAACTGGAGCTTCACCTTCTTTCTCCTCCACTACTAAAGGAACGTCGAATATAAAATCAAAATCTTTGTTGGGGAGGCGAGCCTTAAGAGCAGCGATCATTTCATCTTGAAAGATTTCAATAGTTTCTATCAAGTAGTTGGTAGCATCCTTTGTTTCTTTTCAAGAAACCTCCAATTCAACCATAAGCTAATTGCAACTCATTCCTTCCCAACTTTGCATTTTATGTTACCTGCTCCAGTTCAGCCTTATTCTTTAGTAACTCAGAATTTTCTTTCTCCAGTTGAACATTCTTGTCATTAGTAACCAGAGCCTGCTTTGATACCCTTCTATATTCTTCAGTGGCAAAGTTTAATCTTTCATTCAGGTCACAAATCTCCTGATTATGAGTAGAGCAACCCTTATGCAACATTTCCCTAGCAATTTTAGCCAATTAAACAACTTTGTTCTTGGCAAAATCAAGCTGAGTGCAATGCCCTTGAAGATCTCGAACTCTTTTTTCCATCACAGCAGCTTAATGAACGAGATACAAAATAATAAATAAGTATAAAAAATATTGACAAGCAGAAAAAAGGATGAACAAGAACAAAAGTAGTACTTACAGTAAAAAGATTGTAATACATGCCATCGAAATGGCACTCTCCTCCATATGATCAAAATATTTAAAATCTTGTTTCAGGAGAGTTAGTCCAGTAAGCTCCTTGCTGACTGAGCTCTTAGAGTAAGAAGTAGATGGACCATAAATAGACTTAAAAAATGCCTCAATATTTGGACAAATTGGTTCTGCATCAGAATCCACCCGAGCTCTCTTCTTACCCATCCTTGACAACAGTTGCTCCTCTTCAGTGGCAGAGTCGACCACAACATTTATTTCAATATTCTCCTCAAGAGCAACATCCCCAGTAGATTGGTCAGGTAGAACATAAGCAGAGGTTACTGGATTGGCAGTATGAGTCGAGGAAGTAGGAGGAATAGAAGGGACTGAGGAAGGTCTAGGGCTTAATGGAGAAATTGTTTGATTTTCCTCATCTTCATCCTGTAGCACCAATCCTTCACATCTTTTCTTTCTCATCTGTTTTCCTTTAGCTGCAGCTTTAGCAGTTTGTTCGGCTTCCCTTTATTTTCTCCTCTCTTCATCTACTTTTTTTAGATATTACTTGGACACTATATCTGCAATAAAAGGCAAATGTTAAAAGTGTTGCGTCTCTTTTGAATTCCCGCAAGTATACGGATCGCAACGTAGTAATAAAAAGATCGATCCCACGAGGAACGGGTTAAGTCCACTTTACTACTTTTCAGTCCACTTACTACTTTACTCTTAATGGTATGATTACAGAAATATGAATATATAATAAATTGATTGAATTTCTAGTTATACTACAACTAATTATTAATTAATTCTAGAGATAAGTGTGTAGTAAATACTTAGAACAATTAATCGTACACAGGATTTTCTCCTTCTATGCCAAAGCTTGTAGCACACAATAAATAATTCTTCAATCATATATGGTAAGATATAATTCAACCTTTCGGTATAGAATTATTCTATCTGTTTTATGTATTTCTACTTATAATAAATACTTATCTTATTAAAAATTAAACCCATTACTTATTCTTTGATTATTTCAATAAGATAGATCTAACTTTGACAAAGATAAGTGAAATATGCATATGTAAATTCAATTAAGTGAATTAAATCTCTTTGATCTTTACTAAACTATTTCCTTTTGAGAATATAATTTAGTAACCTTGATTGATTAAAACAAAGACAAAAGATAACTTAAAAACTTTTTATTGAACGTATACCAATTTAAATTGTTGCTTGCATGAGAAATTATGAAAACAACATACAAACAAGTCTATAAAACAAGAGAAAAATAAAATCAAACTCAACCTCCGGAGGTGTCACACCTCGAGGAACTTCCTTGATGTTCTTGCACAATCAATAACAAGGACTCTTGTCAACTTTCTAAAATACTATTATTCACACTTCCTCTATTTACACAATCTAAAATTTTCAAGTAATCTCTAAACTATCTGAATCTGAATATATTCTTCCTTCACTTTGATTGCTATTTATAGAAGAGGAGAATGATGTTGGTTATGATGGTGATTGGTTGGCCAAAAGGTGCTTGAGGTGACTTCTTTTGCGAAGAGTCTAGACCCATGCATGGGAAGACATGTTTTTTTGATGAAAAGACAGCAATTGCGTCTCCTGAAAACACGACTCGCGCTTGCAAGGTTAAAGGTCGCGCTCGCGACTTTTGCTTTAAAAGTCTCTGCCTCTCAGGAGTGCTTCTCGCGCTCGTGTAGACGAATGTCGCGCTCGGGACTTTTGTTTGTAAACTCTCTGACTTGCTGGAGTGCTTTTCGCACTCGCGCATACGAATGTCGTGCTCATGACCTTCGTTTTGGTGCCTGCTAAGTCTTCTGGTATGTAGGTTGCGTGCGCGACTTCAGGTAGCGCTCACGACTGGCCCGTTTTCTTTCCAGCGCCACCTCCTTCGAGTCGTGAAGTCTGCTGAACAATTTTCTTCCATTTTTTATCAACTTTTTGGTCCTCTTTTCTATATAAAGCAAGCCTTTTCATTGCTTTGCTCAAATTGTGTTCCTATAATCACTTTGAAATAACAACAATACGAGCAAACGTAAAATATATAAAAACAACATGCATTCATGCAAATTATATGAAAATAACATAACAAAATTTGCCCGCTTCGCGAGGCTATCAAATCCCCATCACTAGCCTTGCTTGTCCCTAAAGCAAAACATCATCTTTCCTTTCTGAACTTCATGTTATCATGTTTTATTACTCAAAGAATTAGACTTCTTAAGTATTCTAACAAAGATAAAATGATGATTTTAACAAAGATAGTTATAAATGTAATATGACATCTAAAATTTTCGAATTATAGCAAACACAAAATCTAAAGTATACCAAAATCTAGTCATGTTTAAAATAGAGATAGGCGATATTTCCTCCTCCTTCCTTCAGAATGCCAAAAAATAGGAATACTAGGAAAAATTTTACACACATTAATTGTTTCTTAATCTCAAGCATTTTAGGTAAATCTATTTTCTATCTCTACTAAGTGTTGCAATTTTCATGCTCCATACCACATTTTCCTTTGCTTCTTTATATAATATATATAATATATATATTATTATATTATATATACTATATATATGTGGGTAATGTAAATGGTAAAGTGTGCATTTTCATGCTCCCGTTACCCACTCTTTAGAACGGATTTCTTTATTCCCTCTTATCGTATATTTTCTTCTTATAAATACCTTCATCCTTTATTGACTTGAAACATACAAGTATTTTTTTTCTCTCTTAAAATACCTTCATCCTTTATTGACTTGAAACATACAAGTATTAAGTTTCCCTTTTCTTCCTATTCTTCATTCAAGTTAGGATTCATGTTTCTCTAAAGCAAAAGAAAATGTCTAGATAGTTAACTAAAGATTAACATTTGCTAAGGAAATTTTCCATATGTCATATGTAATATCTTAATACCTAAGTTCATATAAGCATTTAAATCTCTTAATTATGGTATATTATTCAAGACTTTTATTTCAACAAGCAAAATATAAACAAATCAACATGTAGAGACTAAAACATTGAACTAAGGCAAAGAAGTTCACTTTTTTAATTGTCACAATTATTTTTTTTTATATGAAATGACACGAAGATATAGGTCTCCCCCACACTTAAAAGACACAATGTCCTCATTGTGGGAGGTTATATGCAAATAACACACAATGCACATGCATAAACACACAATAAAGCACTGAAAATGAAAATAAAAACCAAAGAGGGACAGAAAAACCTTAGGCCTCTGGAGAACCTGGAGGTGACGGAGTGAATTCAATGTTTTGTTTTTGGAAATATTTCATCCACTTCCGTTCCATACTTGCTATCTGTTATTTTGTGGCATTGTTTCCCATTTCAAAAACATTAGACTTGTATCACGCAAAAGTTCCTACGATTCCTGTAATTATGCTTCCACCTTTTACCTCAAAACTTGCTGTCCACCTCGATCTAACCTCCCAATCCCCTCATCTCTATCTTCTTTCTCTCTCTGCTTGAGAAGACGTATGGACTGGTCATTCATTTGCCTTTTCCTCTGTCTTTTATGGCATTTGTCGCAGAGCAGCGCACTCCTTCCATTCGTCGATCCTCCTTGTCCGGCTCGTCTTCCCCATGGACCTGCTCACAGCGATACACAACTGTTGTTGCCCTATTTTTACTTCCCCTCAACTAAATTCCGGCCCTCCTTTCTACTAATCGAAAGACTCCTGCGCATCCATATACTGGAAAAATATCTTAGCTTGTCGCCCTGATAGGGTGGAAATAGGCCCATCCCCTCCTCACTGTAGCAGCAATATGGCAGATAATCCATCCTTACTCAAATCCCCTTAAAATAATCTTACCCCTGATACGAGAGGCAGTTGTCCAACTTCTTGGTATAATTGTATCGAGCCACTATGCAATCTCTGCACTATCCCAAACTCTTTTTCCCGCACATAATCAAGTTTCCAACACAAACAATCCCTTGTTTCTGACTTAGAGGCTTCCACATCGTTTCCGAACCAAAGCCAATAACAACAAATATTTTTATCGATAGGACAAAGCATAACACAAATATTTATGTAGGTATAAAATACTCTCATCCTTAATCCATTTGTTTCCAGCATTTCGAGGAGTAAAAGATGATTGACCCGTTAGCATTTCCCAAACGGGAGTCGCATTCTAACCTTTCGATTTAGAAGCAAATCCATTTCTGGGTAATCCTAACCATTGGTGCATTTTATCATAATCCATAGTTAACTTCTCTCCATCCACTCTAAATTTGATGGCCATTTTAGTGTTATCAACCCAGTCAATGGTAGTCAATAATTCTAAACTCAATTTAACATTCTCAGGAATTTTCAATTGACTAAATATTTCAAAGTTCAGGATTTTCAAATAATCTTGACCTTTCTCTAAAATGCCAGTATTCTGTAAAAAATTATGGTCAAGAAGATACATACCTGTGAAATTGCATTTGGCAAGGCAGGTGAAACGTTCTCCTTCCTCCATAGTATATAATAGGAAAGAGCCTGTTATACCTGTAAGCCAAATCCCTTTCTTGCTGGTGCAGAGATGAAAAAATCCTTCCTTGTTCTTCTTGCCTTTTTGTTTGAATGGCATTTGATGTTCTGGATCGTGAAGATATTTTCGTTGAAAGACTCACACAGAAAGTGCGGTTGCTGTGAATTTGATTTTATTGCCACTGATAGAGTGGGTTTAACACAGCGGAATTGGGAAACTCTTATAATAGATGATTTAGTAAAATAGGGTTGATAGTTAATGCGGAAGTGAAAAGACAGATTGATTGGATTGGAAAGGTTATTTGCAGTTTTTTGGATTTGAAAGGGTATTTGCAGTTTTTGCAGGTTTGAATATCTTGGGAAGGAGAAGAATTGAATTTGAATATGAGAGGGCAGTTGAGAGTTTTGATCGTTGGAAAGTCGCGCCAGTAATTGCTGGTGTCGCGATCACGTCTGAGATTTGCGCCTCGCGAATGGTTGTCTCCGTTCTCTCTGACTTCTGTTGTACCCTAATCACGCCCGTGCTTGATATAATTGCGCACGCGAAAGGGGATCTCAAAGTTTCTGACTTGTTTGTGGAGAACTCGCGCTTGCACTGTTTATTCTCGCGATCGCGAATTGTGATAAAAACCTTCTGTCTCTTTTTTACAACAATCGCGCTCGCGCCTTCTGTATTCGCGCTCGCGAATTCGATTCCCTGTAAAAATAAACTTTTCTGCACACTTGACTTTTAATGAGTTTTTTTTTAGCAAATAAAGAAAAGTAAATTAAAAAACAATCAGATATAGTAGATATTGATATTATACATACCCATTGCTTGATTCAAAAGTTACTTGTGATGGATTCAATTACCATTTTAAACACTACCCGAATAAGCTTACCACCCCGTCGTCCATGACCAAAATCTGTGGAAACCATTAGATAGAATCTTTCCAATTCTAATTCGCTCCATGATCTGAAATTTTGATACTTTCAAATTCCACTCCATCTTTGACTTCTAACTTTCCAGCGAAAATACGCTTATCTTTGAATATATAAATAACACGCCTTTCATTGAAATTATTGAGTCGAATGCTGATCTATCAGCCATTTCTTCTTATACAACTTTGGCCATTTTCATGTGCCTAATAATGTCCTGATCTCATCAAGTTCATAATTAGCTAAAGTTTTTCCTTTTGTATCCTTCTGCCTTGCTTTAAATCAAAATCAACAGACTTTATTGCCCATATATGCCCTTATACTCTAAATTCTTAGTAGATAGCATGCTCTTACCAAAATAAACTTATGAGACATTCCCAATTGTTGTCTTTAAAATGCCGTTCTATATGCCCCTAAAGTGCCATTATCGAGCTTAATGACCAATCTTTCCTTCGTGATGATTCATGACAGCGTCTCGAGGTTTCCAAAATTCCACCTTAAGCTCTTCTAAATCTCTAAATTTCCACTTGACCACTGTTTGTGGCATGATACGGGGGTAGATACTTTGTGTACTCCATATTTCTCGTCAAACAGGCATTTTCAAAAAGGTCATCTAGTAAAAAGTGCGTACCTCTCGTCACTTATTTTATTGCCCTTGGAAAACTCCAAATCTAGTTAAAAATCTGGTAAATAGTGCTTTTAAGAATTTGACCACTGTATTAGCGTTGTTTGTGACACAAGCTTGTGCTTCCACCCATTTAGAAACATAGTCGACAGTTACTAAGATATAACTTTTACCTTGTGAAATAGGTAAGGGTCCCATGAAGTCGATCCCCCATACATCGAATATTTCTACCTTAAGTATGTTGGATAAAGGCATTTCATCTTTCCGACTTATGGTGCCAACCCTTTGACACCTGTCACAATGAGAGACAAATATACGTGCATCATGAAATAAGTAGGCCAATAAAAGCCATTTTCCAAAACTTTGGAAGCAGTTCTATTTGCTCCATGATGCCCTCTATATGGACTTGAATGACAGTGCATAAGTATATCTTGTATTTCTGTTTCCCCTACACATCTTCTAATTATACCATCCATACATATCTTTAACAAGAATGGTTCATCCCATAAAAAATTTTTAGCATCTGCATAGAACTTCTTTCGTTGTGCATAAGTCATATCTGGAGGTATTATGTTAGAAGCTAGAAAATTGGCAATGTTAGCATACCAAGGTCTGTGAATATGTTGTACTAACATTAAATTTTCATCAGGAAAACTTTCATTTATAACTGTAGATTCTCCTATTGGTCCTTCTTCATTTTCCAGACGTGATAAGGTCCCAATCTTCATTTCCAGGACATTATAAATGACTCCAGGCAACTAAATTTATCGAAACCCTTTTTTTATCTCTAATTTCCAATGTCAAATTCTGCTTCAATAATACATACCCAATCTTAATAAGACTAGGTTTTGCATCTTTCCTTAGCAATATATGTATTTTCTAAGCAGAATGATCAGCTGTATCACTATGAACTTTCTGCTCCAACAATATGCTACTAAACTTATCACATCACACTATCACCACATCAACTTCTTCATCAGATAGTTAATATAATAATTCTATATAAAGTACTAGTCTAGAACATGCTCGCAACTAGGTATTATCCACATGTCAATTTGTACCCTCTTATCATGTCTTTGCTAAAACACAACCAACATCAACATCATAGCCAATCACCCACATAATATTTCAACAAATGGTTAAATCCCCAATTAGTTTGCCCATAATAAAGTGCACTTTACTAATGCATTCTTTAAATATTAAACTTTCCACACAATCTGGAAGAAAAATCAAAATTGCATTATTTTAATACACTAAGCTTAGTTAAAACGCGTTCAGAACAAAATCTGATAGAGAAATTCTTTGATAAACTCTCTATTTAAAACTTGCACAAGCCTAGCAAAAATTCTTAACTACGTTCATAATATATTTATATCTTCTGCATCCCTCTCTTTAACATATTAGAGCTAGGAACCGTATACTTTTTTCTATTGGTTTCTTAATCCTTAGCACCTATCTGTTGCAACTTCCTTCCTATTCTGCGTATGCCTAAAATAATGCCTATCATCATACCCATAAACAGTGGCATTTCTCCAATTTAAAAACCAGTCCAATTTAAAACCAAGTTAGCACTTTCACATCTTGACAATACTAAGTCCAAATGCTTCAAACAACTTTCAAATGAATCACCATAAATAGAAAAATTATCCATGAATACATCCATAATTTCCTTCATGTAGTCATTAAAAATTGCGGTCATGCAACGTTGAAATGTTTCAGGTGCATTGCATAATCCAAAAGGCATGTGTCTATATGCAAATGTACCAAATGGACAAGTAAATGTGGTTTTCTCTTGGTCATTCAGAAAGATATTAATCTAAAAATATCCAGAATATCCATCGAGAAAATAATAGAAAGCATGACCAACCATGCAACCAAGCTATCTCTCTAAACAATTTGATCTCATGATTGGTAAGTGGAAAATGATCTTTCCTGTAGCGATTGAAGTTCCTATAATCCAATAACATACCCCCCAAACCTGTATCACCACCTAACATAGAATTTAGTTCACCATTTTGTTTTACTACAGTCATTCCTCCCCTTTTAGGGGCACACATTAAGTGACTAACCCATTGGCTATTCTTGTATAATTGACGTCATTATTATTATTCCATCGCATCTAAACAACTTGATAATTCTTTCTTCACTACTTTCTTCATATTAGATTAATTACAAAAAAAATTCTCCTATTTCTTTTGTGCCTTAGATATGTCCATCTTCAATTGATGTAATGGCATGACCGATCGACTTATCCCCTTAAGTCAGAAATTGTCTCATCTCATACTACTTAATTTCCTATTTCATAAACAATCTTTTAGCCAAGTCATTCTTGATCCTATAGTTAATTTGTTAGAAATTTAATTATAGGAAGTGTGGATCTTTACCTAAGAAAGCATATCCGTAGATGACTAGGTAACTCTTTTAAGGCCTTGTTCTTTAAGGTCTACTATTGGTGGACTTTCAATTGATGGAGGCAAAGGCTCATGCTCCCTAAGTAACATTTCAGGTCTTAAATTTATAAAATCCTCTTCTTCATTATTTGCATTATCTTCTTCATATTTATCATTATTTTCCAAAGCAAAAATTTCCTATACACATGCATCAACTAAGTCCATTCTCATGCAATTACCTTCATCCATATGATATTTCATAGCTTTGTCTATATGAAACTTAATGACATCATCACCTATCCTAAGGACTAACTTTCCTTCTGAAACATCAATTAATGCCCTCCCTGTGTTCATAAATGGTCTTCCTAAAATAAATTTTCATCTATTAAACAAAATCAAGTTATGACCAAATCATTGAAAAAGTAACTTGTCAACTCTTAACAATAGTTACATCTTCAATGATACCATAGTGGTCAATTAATATATGGTCAGGCCAAGCAAAACCATATTAGTTCTCTTAACTTTATCTTCTAACCCAATTTCTTAAAGAGCGAAATAAATGCATCAAAAATTGTAATACTTAGCCCTAAATCACACAAACATCTAGGAAATCTACTTTCACCTCACACTGTCCCATGAATAAAGCTTCCTGGATCCTTGAGTTTACTGTAACTACTTGAGATTAAATGAACTACTAATCTCCAGCAGATGCACTATTCATTACATCCTTCCCATACTACGTTTCTTTGAATCAACCTTCTTTAAACGAAACTCCCATACGGAAAAATTGTTAATCACACTGATGGCGACATTGTTAATAATTCACAAATTCTTTCAATTATCATATAAAATTTTTAAGAACTGCTTATCTTAGCCCTCTTGCTTCTTAGCCTTTACTGGAAAAAAAAAAAAAACGGGTTTTGGGCCTCTTTAGGGGATTTTTGATAAAAGGGCCCTTAACATCATCCTTTCCTTACTCCTTTCCTTTTTCCTTTCTTTTGATCCTGCCACATTTACTTCAAGGCTCCGTTCACAAACGACTCCACAGTTTGATTATCAAACATTAGCATCTAATACCTAAAAAGAACTATTTATCTACTATTTTCTCCAACTCGTAAAGCAATGCACTTACCATTTCCCCTAGCGATTCGTTTCTAACTTATTACTGGAAATTCCCACTTCACTGTTGAGGAAATAGCATTTGCAAAGCTGCCCTACTTGTAACTGCCCTACTTGTACCTCCAAGTTATGTATGGATGATGAATGGTTTTTGAATAACTTGTCAAACTTTGATTCTAACCATTTAAAACTATCGTCTTGACTACCCATTTTCTGGTTAATTCCCTCCAAAAATTTATCAATTTACTAGTCAATTGTCCTAGTCTATCTTGAGATTGACTAACTTGATTGTCCCTATCTTGATTATCATGGTTTCTCCAAAAACAAATTATGATAATTACGATTTTCAGCATTATAAGTATTCGAGTATGGACCGCGAACTTGTCCTTGAACATAATTCACTTGTTCCACCATAACCAGATGCTTATAATTACATTCATTCGACACATGCCCATTTTGACCACAATTGTCACAAATAAGAGATGTTGATTTACTCATGTTTAAGTTATCTATTCAATTATATATGACAAACAGAAAATTTTGTGCTTGCATCATAGTAGGGATCTAATATTCATATACTTCTTACCGAATTCTTTGAAGAAGAAGAAGAAATGACTTCATTAATTAACCCATCCTATCTATGTACGAATATGACTTTACCTAGTCCCTTTTCGGTTGGCATATTACGCTCATTATTGTTTGGCCATTCATTCTTCTTCTATTTAACTCAATGCATCATTAGTATTAGTCATTCATTTCATTTAATTAGATCCCTCCCTGCCCATAGGCATCTATAATTTCCTCTTATAGAAGGATAACCCCCAATTGGCTCAGAAAGTTTACATCAATATATTTTGGGGCAAGCCATGTGTGGCAATACTCGTTGGATTCTTATTATAGCATCCCATGCCTCATTATAGGGAATTTCAATTTTCATTGTTGCGGTAAAAATGAAGTTATTTCTTGATAATGCCTAGTTGTTTTTACATGGCAAATATTTAGACAAAGAAAAGCTTCTCTGTACTAGTTGTTTCCCAAGAGTGAATAGGAATTTGATAGAATTTGGTGGTAATGAATTCAACCAGGCTTTTGCCTTATCTTTCAACGTGAAAGGAAATGGACGTAACTTAATAGCGTCTGCTGGTACTGAATTCATTTTCAATGTATCACAGATCTCGAGAAAACTGGCTATATGAGAGTTAGGATCCTCATTCGGTAGTCCGTAAAATTGAACACTATTTTGGATCATTTGTAATAAAGTAGATTTAATCTCAAATTGGTTAGCATTTACCGGTGGACGTACTACTCCTTTTTGTGAACCATTTAAACTGGGAGTAACACAGTCCATCAACCTCTGTAGCGGATTTCCATCACCCATAACTCTTGAATTTCTTCTTTTCTTTTTCTTCTTCTGTTGTGAAAGAAACTGTTCAATCTCAGGCTAGTAATCCTTTAATTCACTGTTTGTAGATCTGGTACTTGGCATATGAGGTACGTAAATTATGTGTTCCTGCAAAATTTTAAATAAAAAATAAGTAAGTATCTTAATTAAAATAAACTATAAATCACATATAAGAATATTTCGTTAAATGACAGAACACCGTTCCCCGGCAACAGCGCCAAAAACTTGTTGAGTCTCTTTTGAGTTCCCGCAAGTATACGGATCGCAACGTAGTAATAAAAAGATCGATCCCACGAGGAACGGGTTAAGTCCACTTGCTAATTTACTCTTAATGATATGTTTACAGAAATATGAATATAGAATAATTTTATTTAATTTCTAATTATACTAAAACTAATTATTATTTAACTCTAGAGATAAGTGTGTAGTAATATACTTAGAATAATTAATCACGCACAGGATTTTCTCCTTCTATGCCAAAGCTTGTAACATACAATAAATAATTCTTTAATTACATATTGTAAGATATAATTCAACCTCTCGGTTTAGAATTATTCTATCTATTATATGTATTTCTACTTATCATAAATACCTTATCTTGTTAAATATTAAACCTAGTAATTATTCTTTGATTATTTCAATAAGACAGATTCAACTTTGACAGAAATAAGTGAAACATGCATATGTAAATTCAACTAAGTGAATTAAATCTCTTCGATCTTTACTAAACTATTCCTTTCTGAGAATATAATTTAGTAACGCTGATTAAACAAAGATCAAAAGATAACTTAAGGAACTTTTATTGAATGATTTTAAACCCAAAACGATCAAAAGATACTTAAGAGCAATTTTATTGAATTGATTACCAAATTTAAATTGTTTCTTTTGCCACATAGAAAAAGTTATTGAAAAACAACACAATTACAACTAAGTCTATAAACAGAGAAAGAAGTAATTCAAACTTCAAGCCTCCGGAGGCGTGTTGTCACACCCCACACCTCGAGGAACTTCTTGATGTTCTTGGCACAATCAATAACAAGTGACTCTTGTGAACTTACATCTAAATACTACTATCACACTTCTCTATTTTACGCAATCTAAATTTCAGAATCTTAATCTGAATCTATATCTGAATCTGAATATATTCTTCCTTCACTTTGATTGCTATTTATAGAAGAGGAGAATGATGTTGGTTATGATGGTGATTGATTGGAAAAAAAGGTACTTGAGGTGACTTCTCTTGGGAAGAGTCTCGACCCATGCATGGGAAGACATGTTTTTCTGATGAAAAGACAGCAATTACGTCTCCTGGAAACATTTTCGAGGTACTTGAGGTGACTTCTCTTGGGAAGAGTCTCGACCCATGCATGGGAAGACATGTTTTTCTGATGAAAAGACAGCAATTACGTCTCCTGGAAACAAGACTCACGCTAGCGAGGTTAAAGGTCGGGCTCACGACTTTTGTTTGTAAACCCTCTGACTTGCTGGAGTGCTTCTCGCTCTCGCGCATACGAATGTCGCGCTCGCGACCTTCGTTTTGGTGCCTGCTTAGTCTTCTGGTATGTAGGTTGCGCGCACGACTTCAGGTAGCGCTCGTGACTGGCCCGTTTTCTTTCCAACGCGACCTCCTTCGCGTCGCGAAGTCTGCTGAGCAATTTTCTTCCACTTTTTATCAACTTTTGGTCCTCTTTTCTTTATAAAGCAAGCCTTTTCATTCCTTTGCTCAAATCTTTACTTTTATAAAGTGCTAAGCCTTTTCTTCTATTGGATACTCAATAATGTTGTTTCCTAAAATCACTTTTGTGAAACCAATTAAAAATGATTACGAGCCAAACGAGAATTCGTTTGAGGTTAGTATAATGTTTCTAATGAATGCGAGACTCCCATAACTGTAGTTCGTATAATAAATTAACTAATAAATTAAAAAGATAACAAACAGTATCATTTCATGCCCATATGATTATCGATGAAATTACAATACACATAACAGTAATCTTGCCCGTCTTCGCGAGGGACTGTTAATCAAAAAATTTAGTTTTTATAAAATTAAATGACCATTGATATGAAAGTAATAAAAGAAAAAATGAATACACTCCTTCATCGCGTTTTTCTTGTACGAACAATTTCAGCATTATCTGAATATAGGGTATTATTTATAGGATGGATGAAGACCTTAAAAGTCTAAGTGAAGTAGGATATATATCATGCATTACTTTTTAGTCCAGACAATCTGTTTTTTCTCCTTCTTCATTTATGACCATTCCTACTATAGTAACTAGATAGGAGCATTAGTGGACCAGATCATTCCCTTACACCAAAAATCACTTTTGATTCTTAAACTCCAAATTTTCTTCTTACATTCTCACCTTTTCAAATGAACTTTTGTCTACTTCCTTCTATCAATGACATATGCAATTTGGGAGCTCGCAGTGGACGGAGGTATTGGGCGTGAGCGGATATTGGTTCTTCTTTTCTCTAAAAACGATAAAAGAGGTCAGATGAATTATAAGGCACTTGACCATATAGAGAGGCAAAATTTCAGGATCAATACGAGCAAACGTAAAATATATAAAAACAACATGCATTCATGCAAATTATATGAAAATAACATAACAAAATTTGCCCGCTTCGCGAGGCTATCAAAAAATTAGTTTAAAAAGAAATGAATGAAGTAATAAAAGAAAAAATGAATACCTCCTCTCGACGTTTTCTTGTACGAACATTTTCAATATTGAATGATAGGGTATTTTAAGGTGAGAAGACCTTAAAGGTGAGTAGGTTTATCATCATACTTAGCCAGACTATCTGTTTTTTCTCCTTTTCATTTAATGACCTTTCCTCATAAAAGATAGGAGCATTAGTGGACCAGCTCATCCCTACACCAAATCCTTTTAGATTCTTAACTTCAAAATTTTCTCTTTACATCTCCCTTTCAAAGAACTTTGTATCTCATCAATGACATTGCAATTGGGGCGAGTGGAGAGGTGAGGATGGTCTTCTTTCTCCTAAGAGGTCAATGAATATAGAGCATTGACCATATAGAGAGAAAATTCAGGATCAGCCTGTTGGGCTAAAATGCTAAGACCTAACACTATTCTAATACTATATGTGGCAAGCTATGAAATAGTAATTCCTGAGTGATTAAGATAATTGCATAAGTCCTCTTGAAGAGGAAGGCGAACATCAACCCTTAAGTCTTTCTAATATAAAATTAAGAAGTTCGGGCTCTGTTCAATATTAGCCCGAATATGTTTTCCTACAGTTAGCAATTTAAAATCCCTTAGGACAGAGTAGTTATTCGTAACCTCTCCATATCACCATCTTCTAAAATTGAACCTAATCTAGAGCCTTGTTTTCTCTATGAGGCACAGATTTCTTCTTTTTTATTTTGTTAGTTTTTCTAGGGGTAGAAGATGTGTTCACAGTAGGGCGATTAAGGCGGAGAGGGGTATTCCTGTCCTTAATGGTAATCCCTGATGCCCTAATTCTTCTATTAGAAGCTTGAGAGGCTTGCCTAACAGCTTCCACGGTGACCAGACAGCAGTTAGAAGGAAAACCACCAGATCTCGTGGCCTTAGAACTTGAAGATCCAGAAGAACTAGTTTCAATAGCAATGGCTTTCCCTTTTCTCGAATGAGGAATAGAGGAACTCATTTTGTATAAAAAGGAAAATGCAAAAACAAAAGAATCAATTACCTTTTAGTATGAGAAAAGCAAAGGTTGCAGAAAGAAAATGGCAAAAGTTGAGCAAGGCAATAAATGAGAAAAAAGATATGTGGCTTCCAATTCATAGCTTAAGGAAGGAAAGGGAAGAGGCATGCATGAGCATAAGTGAAAAGCTGCACCATTTAAGATGTTTTCAAAACTTCAAAAGTCACATCAATTAAATGCAAAGCTCTAGAATTGATGGTTGTGACTAAAAAAAGTGCATAACTTTGCAATCTCACCCAAGTCGACTCTGACAGCTAGGACACATGCCTACCTCTGATAGATAGGGCATACAAATCAATTAGGGAACACATGTACAAGTTGAGTAAACTTGGTCATATTCAAAATTGCATAAGAATGAACATAAACGTTTGGTACTTTTAAGAGGGACTTTTGATAGTAGATTCGTTAAGAATCAACCAAGCATTACTTAATTGATTCAAAACAAGTAACGTTCGGTCAAAGGTCCAGTTTATTATGTAATTAATGTTCAAGATTTCTACCAAGTATTAAGTTTTGAGATTCTCGCCAGCATTTATATCCTTGACTCTTACCTTGAATAACCAGAAATGCTATAAATACTTGTATTCAGTCTTAGTAGAGGACACATTATCATTATTGAATTCTCTCAATTTTATTCAACTTTTCTACTTCTATTAGTAATTAACTATTTTTTAAATAAGGTAAAGGGTGGCTCTTACGTGAGTCGGACTTACATAAGTTTGTGTAGGTGCAGTGATTTTGATCTATCCATAATCTATGTCTCTATCTATCTATAATTAATAATCTATCTATAATATATATAAAAGTACAAAATGGGAGGGGAACATTGGCATTGTTAAAAGTGCTCCTACGAAATTTTTTAGGATTTTAATTTTATTGGTTGAACAAGTAAAGGTAATTTAAATTTGATTGATCATACTCATTTCTTATTTAAATCTAAATTCTACTGGTTAAAATAATAAATTGTATTATACACTAAATAAGTTGTATGTTAAATATGATAAGAATAAAACATTTTTGAGGATTTTTATTTTATTTGTTGAGATAATTTAATTTTGATTGATTATATTAATTTCATATTTACATCTAAATTCTATTTGATAAACTAAGAAAGTAATATATGAAAGTTATAGGTAAACTCTTATTCTCATGGCAAGCTTCTAAACTCTCTTGTTTACGTAACAAGCTTTTTTCTTTTCCTTTTCATCTATTCTTTATTGCCAATATACTAGGTTGGTTGGGGTGAATTCTTATTAAAATGGAATCCTCTAATCCTACTATAAACGAATCACCCCTTATTGAAGAGATTTATGCAGCTTTGAATATAAAAGAATCAGTAGGTAGGTTGGAATACAACGATGAACTTGAAGCGGACGAAAACAACGAAACTAGTGAAAAATGGTGTGTGGTGGCTAGACTATTGACTGATAAACCAACTAACACTCTTGTCTTCAAGGATACAATGACATAGGTATGAAGGCCAGTGATGGGATTGCTCATAAAATCATGCTTTTATGTTCAATTCTTCCACCAAATAGACCATGATCGGGTAGTAGATGGAGGCCCTTGGAATTTTGTACAGAACCTCATTTTGTTAAAACCCCTACAACTTGGAGAGAACCCTCGGAGAGTGCAGTTAATAGTGGTAGACTTTTGGATTCAGGTCCATGATCTCCCCTTAGGGTTTATATTTGAGCGTGTAGCACAGGATGTGGGTAATTATATCGGTGATTTTTTGAGTTCGGGTCCTAAGAATTTTTCTAGTATATGGTGGAGGGAGTACATAAGGATTCATGTTTGAATGGATGTCTGAAATCCACTTAAACAGAAAATGCAGATTAAGAAAGCTAGAGGCGAGTGGTCTTGGATTTCTTTTAAATATGAATGACTTCCAACATTTTGCTTTTTCTATGGAATATAGGGACATTTAGATAGATACAGTCGCAAATTATTCCTAACAAAAGGAATGACAAAGAAGCAATTTTCATAAGGCTATGGATGCGGGTGCATAGCCATAGAGTTAATTTGCTACAAATCGATGGATGGCGCCGTTAGGAGGATTGGCTATTGAGGTAGGTGACGTGGATAAGGTAAGCAATTTCAAAAATCCTAATTACGTGGGACTTCATCCATATTTAATGCCTGGTTTTGGGATCTTGGAATGGATGTGGGGGTAAAGGATAAGGGTAAAGGGAAGGAAGGAGAAGCCAGTTATGGTAAGGAGTCTATGAAAGTTGAAAATAACTTGAAGATGGCATGATCATTACTGATCTAAGCGATGCCTGTCAGGATCTTGAGGCATCGAATGTCGTTCTTGATACTCAAGAGGATAGCAAGCCAAAAAATGGGCATAGGGCGGGCCCTACACAATAGACCCACAAGTCATTATGATTTCAATGTGTTAGAACTGTCATGGGATTGGGAACCCATATACATTTAGAGAATTAATGGACATGGTAAACTCTAAGCGACTCAATTTAATTTTTTAATGGAGACTAAAGTTGGTTTTGATAAGGTGGATTATGTAAAGCAACGGCTGGGGTATGAAGGATTTTCTATGGTTAGGCCAAATGGTATAGGAGGTGGGGTAGCCCTTTTATGGAAGGTAAGATCGATGTGATCTCTATTGAACTATAGGAGAAACTTTATTGATATAGTAGTTGACATAACAGGAATCCGTAAGCTTCGGTTTCCTGGCTTTTATGGCTACCCAAAAAGAAGTCATTGTCAACAATCTTGGGATCTTTTATTATTAAAAAATAAATCACGTCTTCCTTGGTATGTTGCTGAAGATTTCAATGATGTTTTATCCTTTGGACATAAAATGGGTAGAATACAACAACCAAACTGATTGGTTAAGGGGTTTCGGAGAACGGTTGAAAGTTATGGCCTTCACGATTTGGGGTTTTTCAAAAATCGTTTCGCCTAGGAACGGAGAAGGGATACTATTCATTGGGTTTGTGAAAAGAGCTCTAATGAATTTGGCTTGGCATAATTATTTCCAAAATGCTATGGTGTATAATCTCCAGGTGATTACTAGTGATCATCTTGTTATTTGTGTATCCTTGGGAGTGACTATCATCTAGTTCAGGCCAAAAGGTTTTTGATTCAAAAATGCTTCGTTATTAGAAATAGACATATATGAAGCAGTTCAAGAAGCATGGTCCATACACAAAAACCAAGGAATCAAAGAGCAAATAAAGTAGTGTGGAGTTTCTTTGGAGAACTAGGCAAGGCCAAAACAACTTCAATTTCGGTAAAGTTAACATAGTGTAGACAACTGATGGCACGATTCCTATTGGCTCAAGGGTCAAATCTCGGATTTTGATGATTAATACAAAACAAATAAATTTAAATTATGCTATTTGTGCTAATTTTATTTTATGCAGAATATTGGCTCAAGGGTCAAAATCTCGGATTTTTATGATTCAATACAAAACAAATAAATTTAATTATGCTATTTGCTGCTAAAATTATGCTATTTGTGCTAATTTTATTTTATGCAGAATTTTTTTGGAAAGAATATCATACAAGGCAAATCCTACTTTGAGTGAGAAGATTTCGAAGACCTAGTAGCTAGGTATTTAGAGAAACTTTGTAGGATAGAAAGAAAATCTATATATGAGCACAAAAATCTTTTTCTCTCTCAAAAATATTTTTCAAAAAATTAGTTTTCTTCAAAATAATTTATTTTCGAAAATATTCCTTCAAATCGAAAAGTTTTATTTTTCCTAAAAACTAAAGAGATTTTCTTCTCTAATGTTTTTGGTAATAAAATCATTTACTTTTTCGGAAATATATTTTGAAAGATCTAAGAAAGTTATTCGCTTCCTTAAAAGAAGGGAAATCTCTTTTCTGGTTTTGGTAAGTGAATCTTTCCGCAAATTAAATTTCTCTCCAAAATAAATGCTTCGAAGATCTTTCTAAAGGGGAAGTGAAAATCGGGTTTTTTATTCTCTTACCAAAAGGCGATAAAATAATTTTTGGTAACAAAGATTTTTAACATCTTTCAAAAATTAGGAAAGAAGATATTCTGAATCTCTTTCCAAAAGTACAAGCTCTTCTGTTTAGCCTATAATAAAGGAAACATTCATGCTTAAAAACATTTGGTGATGAGGGATTGGTTTTAAAGAGCTCTCTCTCTCATTGAACGAATCCTCTCTATTCTCAAAACTTACTCTACCCCCCATTTTCTTTTCAATATATATTCTTAACATTTTCATATTTTTAAAGTTGAATTTTACAATCTACTTATTTTGAAAAACAATTCTGTGTTCTAAGTCGATCTTCTTAATCTATAAAATTGTTTTTCCTATGCGTATATAGGCGTTCTTTCTTGTCTATTTAGAAATTCTGTATTCTATAGTAGACAGGCTCTTTTATTTGTGATACTTTGAGTGTAAATAGCTTAGGTTAGAAGCTATTGAGATAGAGGTTATCAAGTGACCTGTCTCCATGTGTGGGATTGGTAATGTCTTGAATCGAGTTTTCTGTACTCTACCAAAAACGAAAAGGGTTGAGGTAACAAGTACCTTTTGGAAAAATCAGTGGGACAAAAGGGTAGATTCTAGTTTTTGACCTATTGCCTTTGTACTGGTTGGTTTGCTCTTACCCTTTAAAGAGATAAACTTAGTGGAGGATTCTCCAAAGATGCGTCTTGGGGAGTGGCATGTAGGCGAGTTGTGCCGAACCCACTAGGCGAGTTAGTGCCGAACCACTATAACTTTCGGTGTTGATCTCTTTATTTCTGAAGTTTGGTTGATACTGTCTCTTTTACACTCTTGTTTAATTTCTAGAAACGCTGAAATTGTTAATAATTCAGATGTTCTAAAAACGGTAATAAGTCTTATCTATTATGAACATTAGAACTCTGGTATTCTAATAAAGTGAATATACAATGTTCTAATTATTGTTCTATTTCCAGTATTATTCACTGATTGGGTTTCTATTTAATGTTCTAAACTTTATGAGGATGTTCTAATCTTGATAGCTCTCCATCATAAAGTTGCTAATTTTTAATTAAAGCTTTGTGAAGAAGTTCTAAACTTAATAACTATCTTTCACTTTGCTTTATATATGATTTTGCAAACTTTATGAGGAAGTTCTAAGTTCAATAACTTTCCTTCATAAAGAAGCTCTGATATTGTACAAGGTCCAGGTGCAAGCTGTTCTAATCAATAGCTGCACTTTGCGAGACTTTCTATATCTGAAATTATACATTGTGTGGTAGATTCTAAGTTCAACTTATTTCTATCTCCGCACAAAGTCTCAGTGCGTGTTTTTCCGCTGTGCTTAGAATTCTAATTTCTGTTAGAATTTCTAAAATTTTATTTCAGTTTTAGAAACCCAATTCACCCCCCTGTGTGGTGTGCCATATTTCTGTTTAGAATTTCTAAAATTTATTTCAGTTTTTAGAAAACCCAATTCACCCCCCTCTTGGGTTGTGCCATATATATTCGGGACCCACAATTCCATCATAGCATGGACTTGACTCGTGTAATACTTTCGGACTGCGAAAATAGCATAATTGTAGATTCTTCATCAACGGGAAGCTTATTGGATGCAACGAGTAAAACAAAATTGTGTGCAAGGTGGAGATTCCAACACCCAATTTTTTCATATCTTGGCTTCTTCTCGTTAAAAAAAGTAAAACGCAACAATTGAAAAAACGATAATGAAGATTAGTTAACATGGGGGAATGGCTTGGCAGATTGGATTCTCCAATACTCTCAACTATTTACTTCAGCTCCGGGTAATATGGAAACAATTTTGGATACTATCCAAACTTGGGTAACGGATGCAATGAACAAAGAAATACACCAACCCTTTACACAAGAGGAGGTCAGACAGGCTCTCTTTAGCATGCATCCGGATACGACTTCGGGACCGGATAACTAAATCCGGGATTCTATCAGTCATTTTATAATATAGTCAGTAATGATATCTATCTTACTGTCTTTAACTCTCTTAATAATAATATTATTGCTCCTAAAGGTAATCAAACTAAAATTATTTTGCTTCCTAAAAAAAAAGCATCAGAAATGGTATTTCATCTTAGAACAATTTTGTTGTGCAATGTAATTGACCGTATTACAGCAAGGTGTTGGCAAATAGAATGCTCAACTGTATGGATATAGTAATCTCTCCTACAAAAAGCACCTTCATTTTCGGACGATTTATTGTGGACAATGTAATGATAGCACTTGAGATCCATCATTTTATGAAGCGCAAAAGACAAAGGAAGGATGGCTACGTGGATGTCAAAACGGACGTGAGTAAGGTGTATGATTGGGTGGAGTGGAGTTTTCTTGAAGCTATGATAATTAAGTTGGGATTTAGTAAAGGATGGATATCTTGGATTATGACGATGATTACCACAATTTCATACCATATTTGCTATGGCGGAAACAGATATGGTCACATTGCTCCAACTCGTGGTCTCATGCAAGGTGACCTATTTTCATCTTATCTATATTTGATAATGGCAGAAGGGCTTTCTTCTTTATCGAGTTACTTTGAAAATAAATCACAGTTACATGGAGTTAAAGATGGTTGGGTTGGCACCGACAATTTAACATTTGTTCTTTGACGACAATGCCTTTTATTTTTTCAAAGCAAAACTTTTCGAAGCCTATCTTATTAAACACTACTTGAGACTTTACCAAGATGCATCGGGGTAACAAGTGAACTTTGCCAAGTCTGAGATTTTTTACAGCGACAATACATCATAGGAGGCTATGCAGAGTATTACTGCGTTGTTGGGTGTCGAACAAGTGAATATGCCTGGTAAATATTTAGGCCTCCCATCTGTTATTGGCTGAAATAAACAAAAAGTCTTCAACTATATTATTGGTATAATCCAGCAAAGGATGCAGAAATGGGAATGCAAGTTGCTTTTCAAAGCCAATAAGGAAATATTATTAAAAATAGTAGTGCAAGCGATGCCAACGTACTTGATGACAGTATTTTTATTACCGATGAATATTCATACTCCAATGGAAAACGCTATGAACCGGTTATGGTGGCAAAATGGAGGAGATGGGTCGTCCAGCATTCATTGTTTATCTAGTTGAGATGTGATTCAAAGGTTGACCGGGTTTTGAGGAGTTTGTTAGTAGTTTTCGAAAACTTGTGAATTTGTTTTTTGGTCAATTTCTTAAGTAGGATCCATTGTTAACAAATCTCTGATAGGCTTAGTGGTTTTCTGAGATTTTTTATTTTTAGTTACAGTGTAAGCCTATATATATAGGTACATCATAGCTATTTTTGAAGTGGTCAATCAAGAAGTAAAAAAGCATCTGCAGCTTTAATCTCATTCTCTCTTCCTGCTATCTTTTTTTTTTAATATCTTTTCCCAACGGATTTGGCATCAGAGCTTGGTTGGTCCATTTGGACTATTGAGTGAAAATGAGGCTTGGGTCCATTGGTTATTGAGTTGAATACTTCTTTTGGGTACTAAAGGGAAACACGATAGTGAGTGTTTCTCTTCCTCTGCATCAGTCATATCAATTTTCAATGGTGAGAAATATGATTGATGGAGCATCAAGATAAAGACCTTGCTTAGATCGCAGGAGCTATGGGACTTAGTGGAGTATGGATTTGTTGATTTACTAGAACCCACAGCAGAAGAAGAGGAAAGGCTGAGAGAAACCTAGAAGAAGGATGCCAAAGCTCTGTTCATCCTTCAACAAGCAGTTCATGAGACTATTTTCTCATGAATTGTAGCAGCAACCACATCAAAGCAAGCATGGTCAATTTTGCAGAAGGAGTTTCAAGGAGATTCAAAGGTGATAATGGTGAGATTGCAATCTCTAAGACGTGATTTTGAAACTTCACTTATGACGAATGGTGAGTCGATTGCTGATTTTTTATCAAGACCAATGGCAATAGTCAATCAAATTCGTGCCTATGGTGAATAAATTTCAGATGAGACAATTGCTGCAAAGGTGTTGAGAAGTTTAACTCCAAAGTTTGACCAAGTGGTGGCTGCTGATAGTGTTATTTTTATAGTATTTTTAATATAGTTCTTATTAGGATTTTTGGCATTTTTATTACTTATTTAGTTTTTATTTCCAGTTTTATCTATGTTTTTGTGTAAAGCTTCTTTGAATCATAATCCACTTGATCTTAAAGGAAATTTGTAGGGTTTTTGGAGCAAAAAAGAGCAAAATAAAGCAAAACACTAAGGCTCTAGCACGCCCTGTCTGTGCACATTAGCACGCCCGTGCTGGACTCAAGGAAAATCACACTAAGGCCTGTCTAGCACGCCCTGTTGTTGCACATGCCCGTAGCTGGACTCAAGGATAAATCAAGGTGGAGACTCGACTCTAGCACGCTAAGATCGTGCTATCTGTCCACGTGCTATCTGGCACGCCCGTGCCTAAAGAGGACATCAACATAAAGCAAGCACACCCGTGATGCATTTCATCCTAGAGACTCAAAGCCTAGCATGCCCTAGGCGTGCTATGGGGCACGCCCGTGCCACAGATTCTTCTCTAGACGTGCCGCTGAGCACGGCGCGTGTTGAACCATCCTTAAAACTCAGGCTCTGGCACGCCCAGATCGTGCAGAACAACACGTCTGTGCTGCGAATTAAGTGTTGTCTTAAGTCGAGAACGCCAGCCAGTCTCTCTAACTTACATGGGCCCACCTCAGATACTTTCCTGACATACAAATCAACATCTAATCCTATTTAGGCAGATGGAAAAGTCGATACTAATTGAGTAAAGAAAATCAAAGCCTATAATATTTTCCCTATCTCTCAAAAAAGATTTTCTTACTTAATAAGGAGTCTTATTTCCTAAATGAAGTCGTGATTTTCTCTAGGGAAGTTCTATATAAAGAGGGAGGCCATCATTTGTATTTATTCCATTCTTTTGTCATCTATTATTTTCTCTCTCTCTCTCTTCTCCAAGGATCTTCAATAGAGTTCAAGATTTGTGTCAAGATTCAAGGAAGCGCCCAAGCTAATCATTTACTAGTTTTTTATTTCTAAACTATATTCTTGTTTATTTCAATATCATGTTGAGAGATGAGAATATTTACAAGCTCTCATTGAGTATATTATTCTCTCATTATGTTGAACTAAAAATCTCATACTAGGGATTAAATGTAGCTTAATTTTGATTCGGATTCTATAATATTAGATTTTGACTTTTTCCTTGTTCATGATATTTTAATTTATTATGAATTTTTTAATGCTATCCAGCGCAGAGTTTCTCTCCTGGATTGATTTAATTTCATTAATCATTATTGGAGAGAAGGTTTTGATTTGAACGGGAGAAGGGTTTTTGATATGAAAAAGGTAATAAATTACATGAAAATAATAACTTGATACGGAAGTTATATGGTTTGACTCATGGGGGGGTTTTCATAAGTTAATGACTTTAGGTTATGAATTCATAAACAAAACCATAAAACTTAGTGATTTAATTCATGTTTGATTGCGCTAATGGAAGATAGGTAATTAGACTGAGTTAAAATATCTAACAATACATCGGGAGAGCTTGTTAGTGATTTTAGGGTTGTTTCCCCCTACTTAAACAATTAAAATTGATTAACGAACTAATAAAATAAATTGGATAGAATTAAGTGAAGCCAAAATCCCTAGTAGTTTTTAATCCTTGATTTTCGTGTGTAATCAAAAAATTGCGTACTTGATTTCTTTTTTTATCTTTTATTTGTTGAATTAGGTTCTTAAAATAACTTTCCCTTAAATTGTTGTTTTACCTAGTGAAGATTCTAATGCCCATATTTCATATAAATTTCCTAGGATTTGGCGATACTATTCAAACAAAATGGAAGTTTCTTAGAGAGATCTTCATAAATTAAAAACTCTTCCTTTCACTCTTAGGGACAAAGCACGATCTTTGTTATCTTAGGGACAAAGCACGATCTTGGTTACAATCGTGCCCTGCTGGAAGTTTTACAACATGGGAGGAATTAGCTTAGAAATTTTTGGCAAAATTCTTTCTATCTTCAAAAAACACAAAACTGCGCAATGAGATAATGACATTTGTCCATCATGATCAAGAAAGTTTGTATAAAGCTTGGGAGAGATTTAAGGACTTATTGAGAAAGTGCCCACGTCATAGCTTGCCTAAGTGGTTACAGGTGCAAACTTTTTATAATGCATTATCTCCTAACATTAAGAATACTCTAGATGCAGCTGCAGGTGGATCTTTTGAAAGAAAAGAAATTGATGAGGCATATGACTTGATAGAAGAGATGGCAAGCAATAGTCATTGTCAAAGTAACTCCGAAAGGAAGAAGACAGGAGTTTATGAGATTGATGCCATTACAGCACTTAATGCCAAGGTAAGGAAGTTGGACTTATTGACTACTAACTTGGTAAATTCTACTGTGCAAGCTTGTGACAGGTGTAATGGATAGCATGGGATTGGAGAATGCATGTTAGATTCTTTAAATCCACAAACTTTGGAACAGGTCAATTATGTGATGAACCAAGGAAGGAAAAATTACCCATACTCTAACTCTTATGATAACAGGTTGATGAATCACCCTAATCTTTCGTATGGGAATCCAAATAATGCTTTGAACGCACCACCAGGTTTTCTACCTCAAGAGAAAAAGTCTCATGATGATCTCCTCATCAAATGATGAATCTCCTCACGCCCTCTCTAATCGACTGGACTTCAATGAACATAAACGGCAAGAAAAACAACACAAAATCCAATAAGCTGCGATAAGGAACTTGGAGATTCAACTAAGACAGTTTGCAAACATGATGGGCTCTCGACCCCAAGGTACGTTACCTAGTAATATTAAAAAAAATCCTAAAGAATAGGTACAAGCCATCACCTTGAGGAGTGGCAAATAGTTGGAGGAACCAACCAGGGCAGAGAAGGAGAAGGAAGAGTAGAAAAAGATACCTATCATTGACTTATAAGAGAAAGAGGAAGTAAAACCTTATGTTCCACCTGTCCCTTGCCCACAAAGGTTAAAGAAAACATAAGATGACAATAGTTTCCTCAAGTTTCTTGATGTCTTCAAAAAGCTTCAAATCAACATACCTTTTGTTGAAGCCCTTGCTCAAATGACCAGCTATGCAAAATTCTTAAAAGAGATCCTGAGCAAGAAATACCCACTATTGGCAATAATCTTAAAGAGATCCCTGAGCAGAAAATGGAAGATTGATGATCAAAAAGGAAGGTAAATTGTTGATAGAGGAGTGAGCGGAGCAACTATATACAACGGAATAAATTACTCCAAAATTAAAGCATCCAGGAAGTTTTCTATCGTCTTGCATGTAGGAATGACGCTCGCGGAAATCTTGAGAGGTTTTGACAAAAGCATTAGCATATTAGGTGCTAGATTTAGGTGCTAGCATTAATCTAATGTCTTATGAAGTTTTTAAGATGCTAGGGATGGGAGAGCTAAAATCAACAAGGATGTCTCTACAGTTGGCAGATCGATCGATAAATCAAATATCCAAGAGGAATTGTAGAAGATGTGCTCATCAAGGTAGATAAATTCATCTTTCCTATTGATTTTGTTATTCTGGACATTGATGAAGATAGAGAAGGAACCTTAATCCTTGGAAGGCCCTTTCTTGCAATTGCAAAGCATTGATTGGTGTGTATGAAGGTAAGTTAACCTTGAGGGTACGTCAAGAGGAGGTTGTGTTTGATGTTCTTAAATCTTGTAAACTTCCCATGTGTAACACCCACCGGACAATCCCAGAGAACCAGACGGCGGATGCCACAATCAGTTCCGGAGCACCGTCTTATGTCACTTATTAAAGCTAAATCACAAATTAGAAGTGATTACATTTTCATAAGGAGGCAAGTGATTAAATTTTTTTTTTTTACAAAAATAATGTTTAAGGAAATTCCTACGAAAATTTCGCAAGAGTTTCCCCTAAAAATTAACTTGCCACACAAAATTCTCTAGTAAATTTTCGCTCAAGATGTTTCCTTTTCCTTTATATTAGATTATATCCTTTGCCACACGAAGAGAGAAATATACCAACACTGTGCCAATTTCAATCCAAAACCCCCAAAAACTACCAGGATTCAAAGTCAGCAACATAAGGCGCGGACAAAGCACTCAAAATACAGCGAGGTGGCCATCAACATATTGCGCATAATATTTAAACACACTCTATTTGCAAGAATCTATAAGTCATAACATAACAATCTCGCAAAAATATAGGATAAGAATGTATGTCCTTAAATAATCATATCTCTTCAATACATTATATAACTATCTATTCAACCTCACAACACAATATTTATATACCATGCCAAAAATCACCATTTACGAAAACATCCGACCGGCAAAAATGAAAATGATATCTACCTATGCTCACTTCCTATGTCCTTGAAGGAACATGGTTTTCCTCGCTGCCCTAACTCTCTCGTTGATTTATAAAATTTCAGAGCGCGCTATATCAGGGTGACTAGACTTCAGTGGGCAAATAACAACGGCAAGCGTATATATTGTGTTACCGATGCCGGACACTAACCAAGGAATAGTCCAAGCGAGAACCTTAAATGACTCAACCTATAATTAAGTATGCGGGAAATCGGCATTCATTATAAATTCAAATACTTTGAAGCAAATGAGAAGATATAAATACAAAATATGTTCTTCACTGTCTTATAGCACAATAGAAATCTATTTTTTTTTTTTTGGTTAAGCGCTCGTACATGCAGAGATGAACATAAGCAGATTGATCGCTGACTAGTATGCGCCACTGATGGCCCATCACATACCGGCCTAATGAAAGCACCGAACCCCCATCTACACCAATCGTCGGCCTATGAAAGCACCACCGTCGGCCTAATGAGAAGCACCACCCAGTCACCATAATAAGCGGTGTCCGCCTATTAAAGGGGGCTGATAACCCTAGCATATGATCATAGCTTCACAATAACAAAATCCATCTCATCATACCACGTCTCAATCATGCATAGTAGAGCCCAAATCAAAATCAATCTTTCACAAAAGCAATAATTCTTAATCAAAACCTCTTCATTTCTTAATACTCATCAGTTCAAAATTTTTTATAGATATATGTAGACTTAATATAGTATAAAAGTACATAAATCAAGAACTTTTCAGCATTTTCATAAACTTGACCCTTGCTGGATTTTTAACACATAATTTGAGTTATGGGGCTCCAAATTGAATGAAAAATTTGGAACTAAGATTAGATTAATTGGAAAGCTAAGAACAAAATGATACAACTGTTCCAGAAGGGACCACTAGCCCAGATAATATGTAAAATAGCAAACAAAAAAGCTAGGACAACAAACCAACAGATCATACCTGATTCAGCAGAACCAAGGTCCAATGTTCTTAAATCCTACTAACCAAAACACTCCAATGAAACCAACTAAGAATGAAAGAGAATCCAAGACACAAGGAAACAACTTTATGAAGAACCAGAACCTAATCTGCATTAGTCAGTGGCGCAAATGGCAAGCAATTTATGATGCCGCTAGCTCCACGCACACAAGAGTCGAGTTCGGCCTGTTTTTTCAGCGCATACACGATTGAGGTATGTTATTCTCCAAACTTGGATTACAAGAAGGATGGTTTGAAAATATAAGAAAGTAATGCTACAGACTTTTATGAAGATACATAAGACAAGTATAATTATTTACGAACATTTCAGTAAGATCGATACACAATGGACCAATCATTTCGATAATACAGTAAGACAGCCAAACACAACCAGCCCGGGTATTTTATGTAAATCATCAAGTCGCACTATAAAAAAGAGTTAACGTTTAGGAGCCTGAATTACTTGTAGACAAAAAAATATAAAGTTTTGGACAGCCTGAGAATATTAGAAAGCTACTAAAACTTTCATTGAAGAAGTCAGGCGAAATCTGATGGACCAAGTATGAAAATGGGTCGTAAAAGAGGTTCACCACACCGTGAGATACATATTCGCTACATTGAAAATAGTCATGCAATTAATGACCAAACGGACATCCCCATAACAATCTGAAAAATGCACATATTCAAAACGAGCTAATCATTAGTATAGACAACAAGCTTGAACATATGTAAAGTATATTGAAGTAAGATCTCTCTCATAAATCAAATATAATGAATAGATCAAGCTCGGTAATGGGCCTTACTCTCTTGGATCCTTCCTTATCCTCATTGATGGATAAGAGTTCTGGTCCACCTCTATTCTATAAGTTGAATGATGAAATTGGCGAACTATATAAGAAGGCAATACATGACCAAAAAGATAATAGTAGTCGTATCAGTGAGTTTATATCTGCATTCGAGAGAGACGAGGAACGAACCAGCCATGATAACATTCTACGTTCAACTGTCTAGCAAAGACTTCAACATAACCATTCTAACTGATCTTGCTTAATTGTTAACTTATCTCACTTTCTTTGAGCTCTTGTAGATGCAACAATTCGTCGACTCTACTTCACTAAATCTTAGAATTAAGATCCTATTCTTGTTTAATAGGTTAGTTGGGTGGCTATATATTGAACGTAACGCACAAATGAAGATTACAAATTGTCAATGAAGAAGGAGAGCGAGATGAAATGGCGTGGAGAATGACGAAGAGAATGATTAAGAAACAGTGTGTGGTACTTAAGTGCCTAAGTCAATTTGACTTCCATTTATCGATGCCAAATTTGGGCTACTGAGCGAACACGTACTAGAGTTTTATGTTGTCTATCCAATGGCTCTTAAATTATATTCACTCAAATAATTCCTCTTGTATTCTAATATTCTATACTCCATAACAATGAATAATATAAGCTCCGACTCATATAATTAGTTCCTTGACATATACTTCTTTAAGTCAGAGCGAACGATCTAGATTAATTATTAGGCAACATTAATAAGGAGTACATATAGATAGACTTCCTTCCAAAGACCATATAGTTAGCATGTAGAATATTTTGAATAGCCCTGCAGTAGAAATACATGCAGAAGCAGTCTCCACAACACATTACAGTATAAAGATAAAGATGAAAAGATAGTATCTATAAGTATTAGAAGTAGTTGTGTATGGACTAAGCAATTAGACGTATACTCAATGGTGCCGAGCATACACCCAAAGAGATGGTACTACTTCAATGGGTTATAAGGACCCGTATAATACACTAGTTGACTCGAGAGACACCTATTTTTCGGACTAAAATAATACCAAGTCCCGGACCGATGGTACTATTCATAGACCGGTAAATCACTATTACCGACACTAAAAGAAAATTAGTCTGTTACACCATGGATTATAATGACTGTTTTAGGATTGATGTTGTTGATGAATGTGTAAAGGACAACTTACATATTAAAGATAAAAATAACATTAATAATAAAAGCATCATAGATGAGAAAGAAAGTAAATCACCAAAGCAAGAACTGAAACAGCTTCCATCTTATTTAAAACATGCATTCTTAGGTGAGAACAATTCTTTCCCTATTATTATTTCTTCGCACTTAACACTTGATCAAGAGGAAAAATTGTTGCAGGTTCTTCGAAAACATAAGAAAGCCCTAGGTTGGTCAATTTCGAATTTGCAGGGAATATGTCCAAGTATTTGCATGCACAAGATCTTAATGGAAGAAGACTACAAACCGTCAATTGAACATCAAAGAAGATTGAACCCAAATATGAAAGAGGTAATCAAAGCAAAGATCATAAAACTTTTGGATGTTGGCATTATCTATTCAATTTTCGATAGCAGTTGGGTAAGTCTTGTTTAAGTTATCCCAAAGAAAGGAGGTATGACAGTTGTCTCTAACAAGAATAATGATTTAATTCCTACTAGAACTGTCACGGGTTGGCGTGTGTGTTATAGGAAATTGAATAAGGCAACACGCAAAGATCACTTTCCTTTACCATTTATTGATCAAATGCTTAAAGGACTTGCAAGTTATCCCTATTATTGCTTTTTAGATGGTTATTCAGGGTATTTTCAAATACCCATTGCTCCCGAGGATCAAGAGAAAACCACTTTCACTTGCGATTGCTTTAGATGGTTAGTTTCAGGTGTAGATTAAGTTCGAATAATACTGCCATATGCTCCCGAGGATCAAAGAGAAAACCACTCCTTTCACTTCCCTTATGGTACTTTCACTGTATAGGAGAATGGACCTTGGATTGTGGTAAATGTAGCTCCTCTGACGAAGACTTCAAAGGATGCAGTGATGGCTCGACTTATGTAGTTCTGATAGTGGGTTTAAGAATTTCATAACAATATTTATAAAAATGACCTTTCCTGTGTTTGTTCTTCTTTGATTCTTGTCTTTACAAAACATAATGACGCTCTCTTTTAGTAAGGCACGAGCGAGTCCTGGAGGACCACTAACCTTGTCGTTTGATATGGTGGGAACTTTATAATGTCATTTGTTATGCTAAGTGCAAGGGTATGTGTTTTTAGGGCATAGAGAAGAGCCCTCACGAAGAACGAAATCAGAGGGATTCCGGTGATGGAAGTGGTAAGAAGTAAGCCAAGGACAGAGCTACATATGACAAAACTTACAATCCTTCCAAAATGTCTTAGAAAGGTAAAAAGGAAATGAAGAACTTGTCTGCGCATGGCGAGAGGTGGTGGTTTGACTTGGAGATTGTATCAAGAGTTCTCTAAAATCACACAAACTTCTTTATAATTTAGTTAGTTATAAGAGTGTTAACTTTTATTTGACAAAGAGTTGTTTACCTACTTTTTGTCGCAGGTTAAAGAAAAGAGTTGATTTCAGCACCTACATTTTGACTTGACTCTTTGCAGGTTAAAGAAGTTATTTTCAGCACCTATCATTAAACTAACCCAGCATTGTGAGTCTTCCCTTTGAACTTATGTGTGACGGCTATTGTATCATTGCCTATGGAAGCTGGTCATGCTATTGGAGCTGTTCTTGGGCAAAGAAAGGAAAAGAAATTGCATGTCATTTATTATGCTAGTCGCACATTGAATGATGCACAATTGAAAAAGAACTTCTAGCTATTATTTTTGCTTTTGATAAATTTAGGGCTTATTTGATTGGAGCTAAAATAATAGTGTACATTGATTGCTCTGCTATTAAGTATTTATTGGAGAAGAAAGATAAAAAACCTAGACTAATTCGTTGGGTTCTTCTCTTACAGGAATTCAATTTTGAGATTCGTGATAAAAAAGGAATTGAAAACCTTGTAGCAGATCATTTATCCAGGTTTGAGTTGGGGGAAAGAAAAGCAAGCAGAATTGCAAATCAATCAAGAATTCCCCCATGAACATCTTCTTCTTCTAACTAAAGCACAAGCTCCATGGTATGCTGATATAGTTAACTACCTTGCTTGCAAAATTACTCCACCCAATCTTTCTTATCAATAAAAGAAAAAATTTTTTCATGATTTTAAATATTACTATTGGGAGGAGCCCTTTTTGTTCAAGTATTGTAGTGACCAGTTTTTTCGATGATGCATACCAGAAGAGAAAATGTAAGGTGTCCTTCGATTCTGTCATTCAATGGAATGCGGAGGACACTTTGGAGCAAGCAAGACGGCAGCACGCATTTTAGAAAGCAGTTTATATTGGCCTAACTTATTTAAGGATGCTTTTAACTTTGTGCGCCTTTGTGATTGTTGTCAAAGGTTAGGTAATATCTCTAAGCACCATGAGATGCCATTAAACAATATCCCTGAAGTGGAGATCTTTGATGTTTGGGGCTTAGATTTCATGGGGCCATTCCCATCATCTTATTCCAACCAATACATTCTAGTAGCGGTGGATTATGTCTCGAAATGGGTGGAAGCTGTTGCCCTCCCCAATAATGATGCGAAAGGGTGGAGAGCTGTGCCTCCCCAATAAGGATGCCAAGGAGTGGTGATGAACTTCATCAAGAAAGATGTATTTTCCACATTCATGGTGATACCCAACAGCAATAAGTCACAGACTACGAGGTAAGCACTGTTTACAAAACAAGTACTTAATCCCTGTCTTCAAAATATGGTGTATACTCCAATCGTTAGGTAACCTTCATATCACTCCTCAACACAAAGTGGAAGTCACTAATACGAGAATCAAAATAATACTGGAAGACCATTGGTTTGCGCAATCAAGGAAAGCACTCGGTCTCAAAAAGCTCGATGACGCCTTTGGGCTATAGAACTGCATTTACACCAATAGTAGTCTCCATATCAGGAATGGTCTACGGAAAAGGCTGTCACCTCCTAAATTAAGTAAGAGACACAAGGCATATGAAGCAAATCATTTTCTAACTTTAATGGCTAAGGAAACTTAGCCAAAAACGAGGTTGCTTCATTTGGGCTTATAGAACTGCATTTAAAACACCAATTAGTATGTCTCCATATCGAATGGTCTACGGTAAGGCTTGTCACCTCCCTATTAAGTTAGAGCACAAGGCATATTGAGCAATCCATTTTCTTAACTTTAATGCTAAGGAACTTAGCCAAAAAAGGTTGCTTCAATTGAATATGATGGATGAAATGCAACTTCATGCTTATGAGAATGCCAAAATCTATAAAGACCGCACCAAACAATGGCATGGTAAGCACATTATCCTAAGGAATCTAAAGGTAGGTCAACAGGTATTGCTCTATAACTCAAAACTCTGTCTTTTTCCAGGTAAATTGCACTCTAGATGATCTGGCCCATTCACGATCAAAGAAATTTTTCCACATGGAGCCATTGAAATAATGGATGGTGACCAAAGTTTCAAAGTCAATGCTCAACACCTAAAGGTTTACCAAAATGGAGACTTTGATCCAGTCAAAAACACCACCAGTCTTCCTTAGCCTAAATCAGGTTTAGTGCATCGAGATTAATGATGTTAAACAAAAGCGCTTGTGGGAGATAACCCATATTATTTTCCCGAACCTTCTTATTTCAATTTATTTTTTGGTATTTTTGTTATAGTTTTCCCAAATTTTCTCCATGATTGTTCTTCTGTTTCAGTCAAGTTCTTTCAGGTACAGGTTGAGGAACAGAATCTAACACGCCCTAGCCGTGCTCATCAGCACAGCCGTGCTTCAAAAAGGTGGAAATTACTCTTAAAGGTCCGAGGCTAGCACGCCCTAACCATGCCAATTAGCACGACCATGCCAGGAAAGTGGAGTTTAGCTTGAAAGTCAGAGTCGAGCACGCCTAGACCGTGCTAATTAGCACACCTGTGCTAAGGTAAGATAAGATTCCTGCAGTTTGCACACCCCAGCCGTGCCAAATAACACGCCAGTGTAGTTAACATTGCTCTTGCAAGTCAGAGGCGCGCACGCCCCAGCCATGCCAAGCCGCACGCCCGTGCCAGGTAAGCCAAAATTTTCTTTTATAGAACAGAGGCGCGCAAGCCCCAGCCGTGCCAAATAACACACCCGTGCCCGCCACCGCCTCAAAGAGTCAGCAGCAAGCACGTCGTGACCGTGCTGATTAGCATGGCCGTGCCACGTTCAGATCTGCGTATTAAATGCGCCTCTATTGAAAGCGCACCCCTTAATCACCATCACTTCTTCTCTTTTCTTTTTGGCACGCCCTAGTCGCCTCCCCTTCTCCTTCATTTTTCTCTCAACCCAGAAGCCAAACAACACCATTTTTCTTCTCCTTTTCCTTTACCATGCCTCCATGATACAAATGCAGCAGACCTGCACTGTCAATGGCAGTAAGAAATAGGCCAATCGCTCGGTCTTCAATTGTTTCTCCTCCACCTGTTCCACCTCCCACAGCTTCGACTCCTCCTCCATTTGAGATCAACTCACGGAAACAACAAGAAAGGTACAACAAACTCTCTCTTGGCCCTATTTTGCCAAATCGGTTTATTGATGCATCTGCACTAGCACAAGTAGGGCTTAGGGATGTTGTTTTAGAACCCTTTAGGCGTATTGGGTGGGAATAGTTTATTGCAAAGAAAGACCTTGTTTATGCACCTCTAACTTTAAAGTTTTTGAGTTCATATTCTTCTCTTATTCGTCTGTTGCCTGTTAATTTCCCTAGCAAAATTAAATTCAGACTTTTTGGGAGAAATTTTGAACGTTCAGTTAATGAGATTAGTCACATCTTTGGCTTTCCCATTCAAAATGCCCATAATCAAATACCGACGGATTTTATGGATTGCAGTACATAGATCGATCTCACTGGAGAAAATAACTATAATCCTAGGTTTTCGAAAGCATCAAAATTAAGAAACACAGCCTTGAGGTATATTCATAAATTCTTAGCCAATACTATTTTTGGTCGAAGTGAGAGTGACGGGGTGTTGAGTCGAAATGAATTATATTTTCTATGGGCGATCGATCAGGGCATTTTGTTGAATGTTGGCTATTGGCTATGCCTATGATGGGCTAGAGTGGCACGAGCAGATAAAGGGGCTATTATGATGGGGTGTTTTGTAACTTGAATTGCTGCGTATTTAAGAGTTTGGAACCCCACTAGGCCAGTTTATAATAGTGTGGAAGGAGGAAAGGGCACTAAGCTAGTCTTAGATGTCATGATACATATAAAGTTGGTGGAAAAGGTAGGAGATTCGTACCATATTGTGGGCACTCGAGAAGAGAGTTCTGATGATGAGGAGGCTGAGGATGCTGGTGACACTAATATGGAGGAAGGTAATCAGACTCCTTTCCCTGGTTTTGGTACTTCTTCTGAGGATTCGGTGACACTAATATGGAGGAAGTAATCAGACTCCTTTCCCTGGTTTTCGTACTCTCGTTCTGGAGCTGCCTTCTTTCAAGGAGCCTCTAAATGTCCAACGATGAAGTCTTGGCACTATTGATGTTCCAAATGGACATGTTTGGATACCTTGCCCTTAAAGGAAAAGGAATCCATGATGCTGATCGTTCCAAGTCCCATAAGATTTATGCAATGGAGCTCGACTCTCGTAAAATACACCATGCGAACATGGCAAATCGAGGGATATTGCTAGTCAACTCCAAACCGTGATTCAATTATTGCACAGCCACATCCACCTCCACCACCGAATATTGATTATTTTTAGTTCTTTTTCATTCGTTTTCTATTTTGAATTAATTTTCCTCTTTATGTGTATTAAGTATTTTGGATATTATATCTTCTTGTTTTTAGTGTTTTTTCTATTTTATAGCTTTGTTAATTTCCAACATCTGCCTACTTCCCTATCTTTTCCTTCAATCTTATTGTATTTTTTAATACAATGATGGTAATGATTCCTACACTTTCTTATTCTTTTACATTATTGCTAATATGATAAGTTTAGGGAATTACTTTAAAGCTCATTGAGGATAATGTACTAAATTAAGTTGGGGAAAAGGAAATTTTAGTTAAAATTTTTATTTTTTCTGTTTCATCAGTCTAATATGGTTGGAATAATTATGAGCAAGTTTAAAAATTATCATAACTCATTAACTTGCAGTGAATTTAGTTGTTCTTCGAAATTAATTATTTTTCTTAAATTTACTTGACTTAACATAATATCCTCGTTTGAAAACTATTGTGTCTAAAGATGTTAACATAAATCTTTATGATCTATATATAGATGTGTTTTTTTAATCAAAATTTATACTCTTGCATCCTAGAACAAATTAGAGATTTTCCTTGAGACAAAATCTTTAAATGCAATACAATTGAGAAGCAGATTGACTTACATTTCGATTTTGTTATGAAGCCCCTTATTCAGCCTAGGCCACCTAAGCTAATAAGTATACATTTTGCTAACCAATTCCGAAGCCATAAATCAACATAAATTCATGTTCACGACCTATTAAACATAGCCATTAATCCTAAATTCAGAACTTACCTAAGGAGTGAATTTAATGATAAGTTGAAGGAATTTGAGTTTTATTAAATGACAATGAGCAACAAAAGGAGTAAAATCAATTTAAATTACTCTAGCAAGTGAAGAAAAGTGTAAAACGATAGTGCAAGACTACCTCCTGTATAGCGTCGCTTTTCGATGGAAGAGGGGGGAGTTGAGCTAGTCAATTCAGCGGATATAGTTCAGATCTGGGGTTCCCGGTCTAGTTTTATGATGCTTGATTTGCTGGTGAACAGTTGCTTTTTGGGCTGTTGCGTCAATCTTTTTCGGTTCATCTTCGCCTCATCCCATGTATCTGCCCTTGCTTATGACGTCGATCGGGCGGTGTCGCGCTTCTGAATAATTGTGTCTGCAGTACTTTGGTTTCGAGTTCTGGTTGGTATTATCATTGCCAAAAAACTTAGTGGGCGGTGATTGTTTTTTATAGATTAGGTGATAAACTACTGTCTTTTGAGACTGAACTCTCGCTTTCTCCCGAGAATAATACGACTAGTAAAATTTTGCGACAGAGAAAGATTGAGTAGATCAAATGAAAGTCGGCTTTACTTCCGCTGTCGTCATAAGTATATAATTGAAAGCACGGGAATAATCTCAATAAGTACGCCCCGTCAAATATGAGATCGTTCCAATTGAGGAATTGAACGGAACTGACTCATCAAGACAGCAGCATTTGTCTCGTAATCAGTGCGGTGGTTCTATGACTCGACGTAGAAAGGAACAAGGAGAAATCACCTCCATAAAAAAAGGCAAAACAATTCAACATATCAACGTTTAGGGGGAATGTAAAAGCAAGGTAAATAATTCATCAAAAAGTGCTATGCAGAAGAGCCTTGCGCCCAAAAAGATAAATCTCCAATTTTGAAGCTAAGTGGAGAACTCAAGTTAATGCTCCCTTTTACAAATAAAAATTTTGTTTGTTTAATACAAATGAAAATCTTTTGATGTATGCATTCCTTTCACCTTGTTTCTACCCATGGTGTATCTTCTTGCCTTTTGTTATGCTAAGGTATATCGGCCTAAAACACGCCATAAACCTAAATAAGACCTAGTTTTGATCTTATTAAATCTTGATAGGACATTTCAATGTCGAGAAGGGAAACATGTTGGCCTATGCAATGTACTGAATCTTATATTGTAAACACTTATATTGTTAAACATCTTATTTAAAGGTTAAATACTTTTTGTAGAAATTCATATTCTATTTGTCATAGATTGAATAAATTATTGGTGTTGAAATTTTATTAACTTATGATTAAATAAAGGAATGTGTTTTTGGAAATAGGGAACACTTGAATTATTCTCATGTTAATGATTTTTTTTATACTCTTGAAATTGTGAATAATTATCTCCAACCATATTAAGCTAGCTTTATTAGTTTGTTTAGCTTGTAAATTTTCTTTAGTCTTTAGCTTTATTGCTTGAGGACAAGCAACAGTTTAAGTTTGGGGAATTTTTGATGGTGTTATTTTTATAGTATTTTTAATATAGTTCTTATTAGAATTTTTAGCATTTTTATTACTTATTTAGCTTTTTATTTCCAATTTTATCTATGCTTTTGTGTAAAGCTTCCTTGAATCATAATCCACTTGATGTTAAAGGAAATTTGTAGGGTTTTTGGCACAGAAAAGAGCAAAATAAAGCAAAACACTCAAGCTCTAGCACGCCTTGCCCATGCACATTAGCACGCCCATGCTGGACTCAAGCAAAATCAAGTGGAGACTCAGACTCTAGCACGCCCAGACCATGCTATCTGGCACGCCCGTGCCTAAAGAGGACATCAACACAAAGCAAGCACGCCCGTGATGCATTTCATCCATTGGTGCCTAAAGAGGACATCAACACAAAGCAAGCACGCCCGTGATGCATTTCATCCTGGAGACTCAGAGCCTAGCACGCCCTAACCGTGCTATAGGGCACGCCCGTGCCACAGATTCTTCTCTAGACGTGCCGCTGAGCACGACCCGTGCTGAACCATCCTTAGAACTCAGGCTCCAGCACGCCCAGACTGTGCAAAACAGCACGCCCGTGTTGCAAATTAAGTGCTATCTTAAGTCGAGAATGCCAGCTAGTCTCTATAACTTACATGGGCCCACCTCAGATACTTTCCTGATGTACAAATCAAGATCTAATCCTATTTAGGCAAATGGAAAAGTCCTAATTGAGAAGAAATCCAAAGCCTAAATAGTTGCCTATCTCCAAAAGGATTTCTTACTTAACAAGGAGTCTATTTCCTAAACAAACCCAGGAAGTCTATATAAAGAGGAGAGCCATTCATTGTATATTCCATCTTTTGTTCTATTGTTTTCTCTCTCTCTCCAAGACTTCAAGCATTCAAGATTTGTGTCAAGATTCAAGGAAGAAAAAAAAAAAAAAAAAAAAATTTCAAAAAAAAAAAAAATCACTCTCCCCTTTCCCAAAAAAAAAAATGGAAGCTGCCAGCCATCATTTACTAGTTTTTTAAAAACTTTTTTTTCTTTTTAAAACTCTTTTTCTTGTTTTGTTTTCAATATTCTGTTGATTATGGGAGAATATTTACAAGTGTAAATTGAGTATTTAATTACTATTGTTGAACTAAAACTCTCATACTAGGGATTTGATGTACTTAATTTTGATTCAGCTTTTATAAATAATTTTGCTTTCCTTAGTTTATGATATATTTATTACTGAACCTTATGTTCCCAGGCAGAGTTTTCTCCCCTGATTGATTTTATTTTTCATTAATCACTATCGGGAGAAGGGTTTTGATATGAATTGGGTAATAAATTACATGAGAATAATAACTTGATGCGAAAGGCATATATGGTTTGACTCATGGGAGTTTTCATTAATTTATGACCTTTAGGTTATGAATTCATAAACAAACCATAAAACTTTAATGATTTAATTTTCATGTATGATTTTCGCTATTGGAAGATTAAGGTAATTAGACCGGGTTAAAATAGCTAAACAATACATTCGGGAGAGCTTGCTAGTGATTTTTAGGTTGTTTCCCCTACTTGAACAATTTAAAATTGAATTAATGAAACTAAAATAGCTAACAATACATCGGGAGAGCTTGCTAGTGATTTTAGGGTTGTTTCCCCTACTTGAACAATTAAAATTGATTAATGAACTAATAAAATAAATTAGATAAATTTAAGTGAAGTCAAAATCCCTTGATTTCTTTTAATCAAAAACTACTTACTTGATTTCTTTTTATTATCTTTTATTTGTTGAATTTAGTTCTTAAAATAATTTCCCTAAACTGTCGTTTAAATAATAGTAAGTTAACATAATTTTGGTACTTGGTATACAATCCCTGTGGATGCTCTACTCATTCTATGTTACTTGTTGTGATTTCATACACTTGCGAAAATCACTGTCAGCTGCTATAGAATAAGCTAAGGATCTATCAGTACTCTCTGTTGATGAACTAATGGGCTCTCTTCAAGCTCACGAGTCTAGAATCAATAGATCATTAGAAAAGAATGAAGAAAAGGCACTTCAAGTGAAGTAGATAGCCACCAACAAGTGAAAAATGTTCGTTCAACAAGTAGAGGTCGAGGAAGAGGAGGATTTTGCGGTAGTCATGGTCGTGGTAATAGTAGAGGTAGAGGGAGAAATGATGGACAAAGGCAGTTTAATGAGCAAAGTAACATGAGGAATGGCATTCAATGTTACCATTGCAAAGGATATGGGCGTATAAAAACTGATTGTTGGTATAAAGATCAGCAGATGAACTTTGCAACAGAAAATGAAAAAGAAGAAGAAGAAGAAGAAGAAAGGCTTTTTACGGCTTGTATTGATACTAACCTGAAACCAAGTGATTTGTGGTTCGTTGATAGTGGCTACTCGAACCATATGACAGGCACTAAATCCTTATTCTAGGAGCTTGATGAGATACAAAGAGTAAAGGTGTAACTTGGCAATACAAAAGGAGATGCAAGTTGAAGGAAAAGGTACGGCAAAAGTTGAAACCAGTCATGGTAAGGTAAAGCTATTGAATAATGTTCCATTTGTGCCTGATTTAGGATATAATTTATTGAGTGTTGAACAATTGATGGCTGGAGGGCATTCCATTCTATTTGATGACAACACATGTGTCATTACAAATAAGAAATCGGGCCGGAGAGTTCAGATTCCCATGACTTCAAATAAGATGTTTCCATTTGATGTTTCTAACATGGAGAACTTTGCTCTTGCTGCTAGTGCAAAAGATGATTCGATGCTATGGCATTTGAGATATGGGCATCTTCATATGAAGGACCTAAAGTTACTCAGTGATAAAGGTATGGTTTTTGGGTTACCAAAAATTGATTCAAATTAATTTATGTGAAGGATGCATTTATGGCAAGCAAACTAGGAAGCCTTTTCTTGTTGGAAAAGCTTGGAGAACTTCAAATTGTCTAGAACTAATTCGCATAGATTTATATGGGCCAAAGCAAATTGAGTCCTTGGGTGGGAGTCGTTATTTCTTACTATTTACTGATGACTACAGTCGCATGAGCTGGGTTACTTTCTAAAACACAAGTCAGAAACTTTTGAGAAGTTCCAGAGTTTAAAGCTATGGTGGAGAACAAAAATGGCTGCCACATCAAAGTTCTTCGCGCAGATAGAGGTGGAGAGTTCGTATCTAAAGAATTCAATCTGTTTTGTGAAGAAAATGGCATCCAAAGGGAGTTAACAGCTCCTTACACTCCAAAACCAAATGGCATCGCTGAACGAAAAAATTGAACTATTGTGGAGATGGCAAGAAGCACATTACAAGCAATGAGACTTTCAAACCAATTTTGGACAGAAGTTGTTGCAACATCTGTCTATTTATTAAATCTCTCACCAACAAGGGCTATCAGGAATCAAACTCCTTATGAAGCATGGCATGGAAGGAAACCATCTGTAAGTCATTTATGAGTCTTTGGGTGTGTTGCTTATGCTTTGATAAATTCTCAAATTCATCGAAAGCTTGATGAAAAATCTGAAAAATGCATTTTCATTGGTTATTGTACTCAATCAAAAGCAAATAAATTGTATAACCCTCTTAATGAAAATATTTCAGTTAAAAGGGATGTAATATTTGATGAAAATGTAAGTTGGGATTGGGGTAAAGAGTAGGAGCAAGAGATTCCAATTGAAGTTTCTCCAGATGAAAAAACAAGAGTCAACTCCTGTTCACCTACTAGTGCCTCTACAGCAACACAAAATTTGTCAAACTCGTCAACTTCAGCATCACCAAATAGCAACTCTTCTTTTGAAGAACCTTCAGATGAGACACCGCCAAAGAAGTATAAATCTTTGGCCGACATATATGCATCTTATCATTTTGCTCATACTATTTCAGACCCTATATGTTATGAAGAAGCAGCTAAAAAAGAAGAGTGGCAGAAAGCCATTGTGAAAGAGATGCAAGCAATTGAGAAGAATGGAACACGGGAGATGGTTGACTTACAAGATGGCAAATATGTAATTAACTTGAAGTGGGTGTTCAAGACAAAAAGATGGCCAAATATGTAATTAACTTGAAGTGGGTGTTCAAGAGAGATGCAAGCAATTGAGAAGAATGGAACACGGGAGATGGTTGACTTACAAGATGGCAAATATGTAATTAACTTGAAGTGGGTGTTCAAGACAAAATTTGCAGCAGATGGAAGCATATAGAAGTACAAAGCTCGTCTTGTGGCAAAAGGGTATGCGCAACAACAAGGTGTGGATTTCGAAGAAACTCTCTCTCCAGTAGCTCACTTTGAAACCGTTAAGAACTGTTCTAACATTAGCAGCAGAATTGCGATGGCCTATTTATCAATTTGACGTCAAGTTAGCGTTCTTGAATGGAGATTTACAAGAAGAGGTCTACGTAGCATAGCCAGAGGGATTCATAAAGAAAGGTAAAGAAACAAAGGTATACAAGCTGAAAAAGGCACTGTACGGGTTAAAGCAGGCCCCTCGAGCTTGGTATAGCAAGATTGATGGGTATTTTCAGGAAAAAGGATACATGAGAAGTGAGAATGAGCCCACTTTGTATGTGAAGAAGGAAGATAGCGATTGGGCAGGATCGTTAGATGATAGACGGAGCATTTCAGCAAATGTTTTCACTCTAGGATCAGGAGTGATCACTTGGAGCTCAAAGAAGCAAGAACCAGTGGCACTATCAACCTCAGAAGCAGAGTATGTTGCAGCGACTTCAGCAGCGTGTCAAGCCATTTGGCTAAGAAGAGTGTTAGCTAATCTTCAATAAGAGCAAAAAGAAGCGACAGAGATATTTTGCGATAACAAAGCAACTATCTCCACGACAAAGAACCAAACATTTCACAGCAGAACAAAGCATGTTGAACTTCAGCATCATTATATTCGTGACCTTGTTGCAAAGGAAGAAATTGTCTTGAAGTATTGTAACACCAATGAATAGCTAGCAGACATACTTACCAAGGCTTTATCAAAACAAAAGTTCTGGTACTTCAGAGGATTACTTGGCATCTGCAACTTTGAATCAAGGGGAAGTGTTGAGATATGATTCAAAGGTTAACCGGATTTTGAGGAGTTTGTTAGTAGTTTTCGAAAACTTGTGAATTTGTTTTTTGATCAATTTCTTAAGTAGGATCTGTTGCTAATAAATCTCTGATGGGCTTAGTGGATTTTTCTGAGATTTTTTATTTCAGTTACAATGTAAGCATATATATATAGGCACATCAAAGCTATTTTTGAAGTGGTCAGTATAGAAGTAATAAAGCATTTGCAGCTTTAATCTCATTTTCTCTTCCTGCTATCTTTTTTTTTTTTTAAATGTCTTTTACCAACATTTCTTGGAAGAACTTGTCAACATACAATGGATGGAGGTATCGGATTCAAGTCGGTTCATAATTTTAACTTGGCCATGCTGGCAAGAGTGCTTGAAATTTATTAACTAAACCTGATTCTTTGATTTGCCAACTAAATCGGGCTCGGTAATACCTCGAAACTGATTTTAATACCTAGAAACTGATTTTCTTCATGCATCGTTAGGTAATAACCTAGCTATATATGGAGGTTGTTAATGGCTAGGCAGGGGATTTTAAAGAAGGTTGTATGCAGGGTATCGGTGATGGGAAGGAGACGTTGATCTATGGCTCTCCTCGGTTATTAGATGCTAATTATCCTTGCATTCTATCACAAAATAACACAGGAATAGATGATTCACTACAAAAAAAACGCCATTTTGCGACCGACAAATCGGTCGCAAAATGGCCAATATCGGTCGCTAATTTCATGTAGCGACCGATTTGCGACCGAAGCGACCGATCTACGACCGACATAGATCGGTCGCAAAATGGCTGGTCGCAAAAAATTTCTGCGACCGATGATGTCATCGGTCGCTAATTTGTGACCGATATAATCAGTCGCAAATTTGAATAAGCGGTCGCAATATTTGGTCGTGGTTTAATTGGAAATTCAGTCGCAAATTCGGTCGCAGACAAATCTGTCACAATTGTTTTAAATCGGTCGCAAAGTGTTAATTTAAAATTTTAATTTTCGGTATCAAATCGGTCACAAAATTGAAAAAAAAATAAAAAAAATTAAATATTATTATGAAACCAAAATTTTTCCGCACCTGTGAAAATTGACATATATACATGCACCTGTGAAAGTTGACATACAATGCATATAGTGTGCACACAACCTTATTCCAATGAACAGTATAAAAATGAAACTTTTTATTGTTACTGAACAAATTAAATAGATGAAAATAACAAATTGAAAAATAAAAGTCCAAAATAAATCTTATATGCTGCTGCTCATCTGCAGGATCCGATGTAGGATCTCCGATGTCGGATTCGGCCGGGAGGAGTACCTGCTGGATGGTTGAGATGTAGCCCAGGAGGGGTTGACACCAAGGTATCGTCTGCAGCATCGGGATCAGGAGCCGATAGTGGCTGCTGCTGAGACGTCGAAACATGTCGGTCTGTAGCAGGCGTAGGATCAGAGGGAGAAGTACCAGCACGGTGCTCACCGGACAGCCGTATCACATGCGCTCTAAGCTCTGCAATCTGTCTCTGCTGATCAGCAAGCTGAGCCCGTATATCATCATCACAGTACGAGTCACTGTGCTCCGGCTGTAGAAGCGTGAGCTGCTGAGCCAATGTAAAACTGTGATGCCTGAGACCCGATGCCGTATACCTTCCTCTTCTTCTCTCCCCCTACAGCCTCGAGATAAAGCGCTACCCCTCTTCTTCTCGCCCCCTACAGCCTCGAAGATAAAGCGCTACCTCGTCAATTCTTGACTCAGCTTCGGATTTATCATCCGGTCTGAGAAGTAACCAATACACTCCCAGCTGTAGTATAGGTTCTTCATGAAAACAAAAAATTAATTTAATTCACATTGCAATTTGCGAGCGTTTATTATATTCAACTTTGTAGCATCTTCGCGCAATGATTAGAGGGTAAAATGTAATATTATTCATTTGCTTACTTACATCTGACGCTCGAGCGCACGTTCTGTCGACAAAGGTATTACCGATCGTGGTATCCTTCGTTGTGGAGTGGTTATGTAAAACACCCCATCGTGTGGCTCACACCTAATTCTTTAGGCCTTTAGATGAATTTTTATGCAGTGAATTATTAATATTATAGTTGTGCCGTTTCATTAAACATCAGTTTCTTGTTAAAGGGAGGCTAGATTTTCACTTTACTTAATTAATCGAGCTGCCTTCTATAGCAGATATGAGATCCGCCTGGTGTGTGCGAACAGGTCTCTGCTTCGCATCACCGCCAGTCTCACTGGGCGCTTGTTTTGTGCAAATATCTCCCGCTTTTCTTCTTTGAATTGCAGGATTCCTCCTCAGCGATCCTCCCAAGCCTTTTGCCAGCTCTCCCATATCTCCTGAGACACGCACTGCTGCTTATTACCGCTTCTTCTCATCCTATAGGTGAAGTCAGCGTATTGATCGGTGCATATCTTCTCCCAGGCTACTTTCAGCATAGCCGTAATGGCCTCGTCCCATATGAAATGTTTCTGCTAAAAAATGAAATATAGCGTTTAAATACTAAGGATGTATCTTGAATTGTAAACATTGAATGATGATATAACTTAAACCAAAGAGTACCTGGAATTCCTCCCAATAAAAGTCTCTCACCTCTTGCGGTACGGCATCCCATGTGCATCCTTCTTTATGCAGCTGTAGCTTGATTATCTTCAAAATTTGCCTCGCTGCTCAAGAAGGTGGATATATGCTGAAAAAAAAACAGAAGTGAAATATAATTACACGAAAGCATCACAGTTACGAATAAGTACAAAATATAATTACAAAATATGCCTGCAGAAATATGCCTGCAGAAAATTTGAATAAGTACTTACTGTCCCGCTACCAAATTGAGGGTGATACATACGTGGATCTGATGAAGCTGCAAGAAGAAATGAACAAATATGTCTATAAATTTTTTAGATAATTAAAATATATTTAATTAAAATGAAGTTATACATTTATGATTTACCTTGCACAGTAGGTGAAGTGTGCAGCTGTGGAGTCTGTACTTGGGTCCAAAGAGGAAGGAGCAGAGAGGAAGGAGCGAAGGCTGTGATGGCTCGGCAGTACTTGGACGCTGAGCCGAGGATGAAGCCCCAGACGTACCTGAGAAGGATGTGATGGCGGCAGTTAACTGGTCGCCCTGAGCAGATGACGAAGCCCCAGACGTACCTGACGGAGGATCGAGGGATCGGACCCTCCTCGTCCACGGGCAGTGCGTCCAGGGCCATTGACCTCCACGCGAACCACTGCCGGACGCGGTCAGAATCAAACGGTATTGCCTCTAGCCATCTGTACTGCAGATATCAGAACCTAGATAAATGATTTATACAATTATTGGAAATTGTAGAACATGTTGGTAAATTGAGTAATGAATATAATACCATCTGATATTCATTTCATTTAATAATATTAATTACAATATTAATTACATATACATTTATCAATTTGTAACAGTAAAATTGCTCTAAGTTTTAAGTGTCTTGAATATCATCTGCTTCCTCCTCGTCTTCATCAGCTTCCTCTTCTTCATATTCATCTTCTGAGGTACCCATGATCTATTGATCTTCTTCCTCTTCATCATCTGATGGTCCTATTTAAACATAAGATCGGCTTTCATCATCTAATCTATCTGTTAAATCTTCAACAACTTGCATCAGTTGCGTTTCAACCCTAACTTCTGGAAATGCCTCCGATACTGCGAGTGAAGAAGATTGTTTCGTTTCAAGTGCATGAACAACTGATCTAGCCTTGATTTTACACACTCATCCAATCGCATCTATCTCGTTTAAACGATGGATAACGATGGATGTGGGACATAGTAGACGTGTGCAGCTTGCATTGCCAACACAAAAGGTTGATACTTTGTATATCTTCTTCTTTGATTAATATCTACCAGATTATATTTAGGATGAACCTTAGTACCAACGTTTGGCGTAGGATCAAACTATTCACATTTGAATAAGATTATGCACTTCATTGGTAGGCCTAGATATTCTAACTCTAAAACCTCAACCAATTTCCCATAAAAATCGTTTGACACGTCACTGTAGTTTGATCCCTTTATGCCTTTATGACACACACCGCTGTTCATTGTCTTTCTGCTTCTCCATAACCCTCAGTGTGAAACTTGTAACCGTTTACAAAGTATCCAAAGTAGGCATTAGCAACCGTAATGGCCCCTTTGCCAGAATCCGTATTACATAATATTTGAACCATTCTGCAAATTCCGTGTCCAGCTTTGCATCAACTGCAGTATCAGTCATATTGAGATTTTGAAGCCGCAGAAGATTGATATATTTCCTATTTATCAACGAACCATATATATTTCCTATTTAGCATAAGTACGATTTAACATAAGTACGATTTAGCATATATTTCCTATTTAGCATAAGTACGATTTGACACGTTACTTTGTAAATGCTATATATTTCCTATTTAGCATAAGTACGATTTAACAACGGCCCACGTCAAGTTTTGAATGTTTACATTATTTATACTTACTGTACATACGGTGTGATCTCTTCGCAATTCAATAAAATATAGGTTTGAGCCGCTTGTATCTCTGCATCAGTCAATCGTCTTTTTTTTTATTTACCAATCGTACGCCCGCGCAGGGTAGGTGAAAAATTATTAGATTCCTTCAAACTCAGATTGGAACGGATAGCTTGACGTGAAAAGGCAGTGATCTCCCTCCGTTCATCGTACGTGGCACTCTCCGATGCTTTGGTGGTCAAAGTAGTGTGAACAGAATGTGGAAGCTTCTTCCACCAAATATGCATTGCAAATGGATCCCTCGACCTTTGCCTTATTGCGCACATTTTTTTAAATTTTTTGCAGGTGTCTGTCATTGTACAATGCCAATATGTAAGTATAAGTTCAAATAAATGATGTAATCATTAGAATGAGATGTTATTGAGTCACCTCTTAAATGGATACATCCATCGATATTGTACCTGTCCTGCTAAATGACATTCATAGGGCAAATGAATCGGCAGATGTTCCATAGAATCAAAGAAGCCGGGTGGAAAAATTCGCTCCAACTTGCACATGCTCCAACTTGCACATCAACTAACTGGGATTTCTCGGCTCTAATTGGTCCATTATCATCGCATCGGATAACAGGTCATCGCAATTCCCTTAAAAAGAGACTCAAATCTGTCATTGTTCCCAAGATTTTTTCCTGGTAATAATTCCGGAATGCACAGGGATTCAAATCTTTGCATGAAAGACATGGCAAGTCATGGCTTTCAATGCAAACAATCTGTACTTCCTCATGTCCACACATCTACCCATATTTTGAACAGTAGGCCATCTGGAAACCTTAATGATCGTAACCATTCGCACAATAATTGGCTTTGGGTTTTATCTAAATCAATAAACATGCCTTCCGGAAACTTACCAGTAAGTACAGATTGCTCGAGTTCCCGGTTCGACGACAAAATTTCCTTCCAATGTCTACTCTCGCTTTGCATTATCCTTGGTTTTTCCCTTCAATGTTCATGACAGTGTTGAACAGATTTTAAAACACATTTTTTCATATTGTGGCATGACAATCAAGGTTAGAGAAAAGAAGTGAACTCCAGTATGGCAGAATCCAGAGAGAGCTTCACTTTTCCCACCCGCTATTCTGCCAATTCTTGTATTTACTCAATCTGCACCTAACGCTGTAACTTTCAATAAGCCCCAGATCTTCAAATTTCTTGTGTAATATTTGTGCTCCAGACTTCACAGGTGGAGGGGGTTCAACAATAGTCGTGTTCTTTCTAAAGCATTGTCGATTTCTCCTCCAAGGGTGAGATTCTCGTAAGAATTTGCGATGACAATCAAACCAACATTGTTTACCTCCATTCTTTAGTGTAAATGCATTAGTGTTTTCCATGCAGTGAGGACAAACCAATTTGCCAGCCGTACTCCACCCAGATAACATTCCAAAAGCTGGAAAATCACTGATGGTCCAAAGCAAAGCAGCTCGCATTATGAATTCTGATTGGTCGAAATATCGAATGTTTCAACCCCATATTCTCATAAATAATTAAGTTCAGCAATCAAAGGCTGCAGAAACACATCAATTTTATGTTTTGGATTAGTAGGCCCAGGAACAATAACACACAAAAACATCACAAAACAGTATATTCATCTTTCATACACATGACGGTGGTAGATTAATAAACGGTGTCACAATGACATGCCATGAGAATATTTTGCTGTCGCTGATTGCCAACAGGCTGAACCCATCAGTTACAAGCCCCAACTCACGTTTTTCTCATATCAGCAGCAAACACAGGATAATGTAATCAAAAATGTTTCAACGCTTCAATCTGAATGAGTCATTATACCATCCTCATATTCATGCAAAGCATGCCATGTCATGTGTTCAGCTGTCGCCTTAGATGCATACAACCTTTGAAGGCGAGGAATAAGAGGGAAATAATACATCTTCTTGAAAGCCTTCTCTTTTTGTTCTCTACCAGTCCCGTGACCCCGCCGTTGATATCTTGGAAGATTACAAAACTTGCATTCTCTGAATTCTGAGTCAACACCCCAGGATATCATACAATTATTACGACAGCAATCAATCTTTTCTACCGGTAGTCCCAACCCCCGAACTAATTTTTTTGTCCGATAAAAATTATCAACCATTGAAGAATGGCCTCAAGGCAACATTTCTTTTTGCTAAACTGCAGCAAAATCATCGTAACCACCTTTCTGAAAAATGGTCGCTTTCATGTGTAGTAATCATGCAACAACAGACAGAACTGAATGATTCTTGCATCCAGGTCACAGTTCACTGTTAGCTGCACTTAGCATGTCAAAAAATTATTGTGCTGCTACGTTTGGCGATTCCTCCATATTATCCCAATCACATTGTAGTCTACTCGCATCGATTACCATATCATTGCATTGATTACCATACAGAAATTGATAAGGCTGAACTTCTAAACTTACCGGAATGGAGTGGCCTGATCCACTGGCAACTCGAGCTTCACCATGATGTATCCATTCGTAATAATTTTCCACGAACCCACGAACCCATGTTTGCACAAATGAAGTTTCACTGTATCGATGTCTAATAAGGCTTGATTTCGACACTTCTTGTGATTACATGGACACCTCAACTTATTACCATCCATAAAACTGGGATTACCAACTGCAAACTGTATAAACGCCTCATAAACGCCTCCCATCCTTGCAGGAACTCGTCTTAATATCCCATTGACCTCGAACTTCAAGTACATCCAATCTCGATTATTTTGCATTTTTTTTACCTAATTAACAATGTGTTTATAAAGGTTCGTGTCATGTAATTGCATTAGTCTAAACCATCCTTAAAACATGCACCTAATGTAATGTTCAATTTACAACACTTATAAGTAACTAAGGTTATTTCTATAACTAAGGTTATTTCTATAATAAGGGTAACTATATATAAATGTAAAATCACTAAGTTCATTTATTGAATACAAAGACTACTATAATAAAGATAAGTGTACTATTCTACATATTGAATTTTTGGGGAAAAAATTCGGCAGCATTTCGGCACAACACAATCAAATCTCAAATATAAAAACAAATCAATAAACACTTCTATATCATACCAACATTCTCCAAAGGCAATATGGCCACTACTAGGCCTCCAATCCAAACTCATCATTTATTTAAGTCAAAAATATATTTAAGAAAAATAACGACAATAATATAAAATAAAGAAAAAAGAAAAAACACAGCCAAAACTTCTCAAGAAAAGATTGCCAATAATTAAAAAACATGTAATAACCTAAACCACAAAAATTATTTATAATACATCCCATTATTCTTTCAAAAAAAAAAAAAAAAAAATTGGAGGCAATTAATTTTTGTCTTGTTATATTTTTGTTCAAGTATTTCACAGAGTTAGTTTTTATGCATCAACTACGTAATACACTGATTTTAAGAATATTTTACAATTTAGTTTTTGTAGTTTGAGGCATATATTAAAACCTGAAAACTCTTAAGTACACATCGCATTTTGCATAATTTCTTTTAATTTTCTTTTCGATTTAACTTGAATAAAATGTAAAATATTATATAAATAAAAAGAAAATTTGCTTTCATTTTCAATCCCATAATATTTATATTCTGTATATTTGAAATGAACACTTGCTTTGAAACTTTGAAACTTTTCCGAAAACTTTGGTTTGCAGACTTTGAAATGGCCTACCTAAAGTATTCTATCAAGTTTGATTAAATTTTTTAAATAAATTTAATTATTTCGGTCAAATTTTTAAACTTGATGAATTATGTGAAAGGTTTTTATAAAGTTAAATTAAAAATTAGATCACTTATTAATTTGAGAAATTTTGATGGATAAAATGAGTTTATTTTTTTATAACATTCAACAATTTTTTTTAGTAAATAAAATGTTGAAATAAGAAAACTAACTAATTGTTAATTTCAACATTTTCATTAAAGTCCTAACAAAATAATATAAATAAATCAACCAAATTATTTAGAACCTTAAAATATTGTTTTCTCTCCTAATAACAACTGTAAAAATCATTCTACTATAAAATATTTACAATAGTGTTTATAATGTAATTGATTCTAGATTTTATATTAATAAAATAGAACTTTAAGCAAAAAGAAAAATGCAATTTTTAATGAATGAATAAAATGTTTTTTTAGAAAAGATAAATAAAAATAGAGATTGAATAAGGAAAAAAATTTGGCGTTCTCACTCACTAATCACATTCAATTTTGTTGCTAAATTTCATTATCATCCATCGGTAAAATTGCAGAAATTAATGTAATTTGAAAATTAAAATTTTTATCACTCGATATCACTCGAATGTATCTCCAAATGTCGTTCTTCCTAAATATTAATGGCGCGTTCTATTTTATTCGATTCAATTTAGTCAAATTTGTATGATAAAATGATATTTATCTATTTACTTGGATATTAAGGGTTATTAATTTTATATATAGCAACAATTTTTTTATTTTTTTTCATTTTTTAAATAAATTATGTAACAATATATAATTACGGCTTTTTGTTGACTGAAACTCTCAATTTTTAATTTATTTAAGTTGCATATATATATGTTAAATTATATGTAAAATTAAATAAAAATAACAACAACAACATTAAACAATAATACTAATAATAATAATACAAGTAATTCACAATAATAATAATAATAACAAACAACAACAGTAAACAAATAATACCATAAAATAATAATTATACAACAACAATAACAATAACAATAATAAACTAATAACATAATAATAATAATACAATACAATAATAATAATAATAACATTAGAATAGATAATATTAATACAACAACAATAATACTAATAATAATATACTAATCAAAATAATAACAACAACAATAACAATAACAATAATATAATAATAATAATATAAAACAAATCACAATAATAATATAACAATTAATATATATTATAACAACCAACAATATAAATAATAATAAATAATAATACTATAATAATAAATAATAAGAACAGTAGTAATAATATAATATAACAATAATAATAATAATATAACAATCACAATAATAATAATAAATAATCATAATATTAATCATATTAGTAATAATAACAAACAACCAATAATACAAATAATATAATAATAATAAGAACAGTAATAATAAATAATAATAATATCATAATAATAATACCTATAAAAAATTCTAAATCGCACTTCTATATACAAAATCAACCATAAATAAATACAAATAAAAACAAATACAATCGAAAACAAAAAAATTGGAAAAAATTAATCGCAAAATAAAACTAAACCTCAGATTTTCGCAACAGGCTGACCGGAGTGCAAAGCGGAGCGGGGCTGCCGGGTGTCCCAGGCCGGCTTGGAACGGTGTCAGGAAAGGGGCCGGAGTGGCGCGTGCGGACGGAGGAGAGGAGAGAAGAAGGAGAAGAGAGAAAGAAGAAGAAAAGAAAACAGAGCGGGCCCCGACGCTTAAAGGCCCTAAAAATTTTTTGCCGACCCGACATATCGGTCCCGCAAATGTTATAACTATCGGTCGCAATTTTTTTAATGACGCCGTACGTCGTTTGCTAGGCTCAAAATTGCGACCGATTGTCGACTAAACTCATATCGGTCGCAAAAAATCGTCCGGCAATGTAGTCTCCAATCGGTCCTCAGAAACTTTTGGCTCCATTTTTTACGCGCCGAAGTTTGCGACAGAAGAACATTTTAGTCGCAAATTCGGTCGCAAAATCGGTCGGCATCCAGTAGTACATGAGGGTCTGCAAATCATTAAACCATTTCTCCCTGCGGGCAACTTCAAGCGGCCATTAATCTTTGCGACCTTTGTTGGTATGGCGCTTTATAGCCGTTTCCAGCAATTCTGTTGGGTCTCTAATTGGATTAGAATTTACTCTGCCTGTACGTACCATTGAAGCCAAGAAACTTCAAATTTGTATAGCCCATCCGGTCTCGCCTCTAAAAAAAACCTCCGTGGTTGCCATTATTTGTCACATCCGAGCAAATCACCTGATCTTATGCAGTTAATTATTTTGAGATAAGAAGCAGTTCCATGTGAGTAGTGACATAATTTTAGAGCTGGCAAAAAAGGCCGTTTAAGGGAGGATGGACATTTTGAAGTTTTTGGGTCTAATTGGACCATTTGAATAGACGCCAAGCGAGTACAGACACTCCAATTAAAACCCAGATTTTGCCTGTGAGTTGCCTGCTGATGTGTAACGAATGATAGTCTGGTGTGGAGGTTTGATTCTATAAGCGTGAATGTGAACCCACATAGGTGTAAAATTTAGCACGGGCTCATAAAACGTTGTTTTAATTTAGATAGAGAAACAAGTTCCTGGAATCCCACAGCGGTTACACAGCATAAGAAATTTACCTTGGCGTAAAGTTTTGGCGATGTGAGTATCCCCACCAAAAGTGAAGAAATATCTTCCGCCGATTGGTGGTCGTAAGCTTTAAGTGTTTGAAAATAATGTGGTTTTTAACTCGTATTGGGCGGCGAACACACGCCATATCTTGTACCGATTGCCTACCAGTGCTGATTTCCAGTATATATACAAGGCGCCGAGACCCAACCAACGGTTTCCGATTTGCTATTGGTGACATGTGACGTCTGAACTGGCGGAGGAGATGTTGAGTTCCGGGAACACCTCTGGATATCAAAGTGATAGGGTTGGTGTGGTATCCTGTAATGTAGTATGGAAGTGGCCTGGTGTTCGGTCTGCAAATGAAAATCTTCGTGAACGGCCTGTTGGACAACAAATGTTTGGGGCCAAGGTTCTGAGACCGGATTGGAGATACTTGCCGACCGATTTTTTTGCCGAACCCGATATAGTTAGTCGCAAATCGGTCCGCAAATTTTAGCCTAGTCAACGACGTTCGGCTCATTAAATTGCGACCGATAGTTATAACATTTTGCGACCGTATGTCGGTCGGCAAAATTTAGGGCTTTTAAGCGTCGGGCCCCTCTCTTTTTTTCTTTCTTCTTCTTTCTCTCTTCCTCCTTTCCCTCTCCTCTCCTCCGTCCGGCAGCGCCACTCCGGCCCTCCTGACACCGTTCCCAGCCCGCAGCTGACCCGGCAGCCCGCTCGCTTTGCATCGGTTCAGCCTGTTGCGAATCTGAAGGTTGTTTATTTTTTGCGATTAATTTTTCCAATTTTTTGTTTTTTCCGATTTTATCCAATAGTCTATGTTTGGGGAAGCATATGTTGGTGATATGTAGTATTTGGGAATCTGTTTTAAGAATGTGGCTTGGCAAACTTAAAACTTGATTATGGGTACTAATGCAACAGACAAGACCAGTATTTGAGCAGACCAGAGTATGTTTCCAATCTTTTCTGCTGAACTATGCAAAATAGTACCCTCCATGCATGGAGAAAACAGTTGTTGCGACTCGTACTGCTAACCGGATCAGCTACAGTGAGTGGGAACTGCAAGATGGCGAACCTCCGATTACCTGCGTAACAGTGTAATATCGAATGTCAGAATTTGATGGTGCAACTGGTAAGGAACTGGGGTTGGCTGGATCGTACGTGACACTAATGGAAGTTTGTGTTGGCAAGGAAGCTGAAAAACCTTAAGACAGGTTCACAGCAGTGATGGCGGAAGCTTTAGGATCAGGGAGGCACTGAGTTGGTTGAAAAACGAGTAGGCAAATATCCCGTAGGTGGTTTGAGAATGATACCCTTTAGTATATCAAGCGATTAATAAGGCCAAATCAAGATTAATTTCATACTTGGGTTCTATTGTTCATGGATTGTAAGCTCTCTTTTAAAGAGTTCACATCATTATCTTTTATTTTTTGTTAGGAACTCAAACGAAGTTAAGTGGGTTCAACACTTGCTCAGGTTACTAATTCTATATCTGAATGTGATGGATGGGTCTTGACCCTCCATCTATTATTTAATGTTCTTTTGATGAAATTAATAATATATGATTCATCTTTTCTATTTAAATAAGGTAAGAAATAATATCTTTAAGGATTTGGAAAATTTTAGTTAATTGAAAAAATAAAGGTAACTTTGATTTTAAATGATTGTATTAATACTAATATAGATATATATTAAATATGATAAGAATACAATATGTTTTTATTGTTACTTTTATTAAACCTTTAAATTTTGATTGTTTTCATTATTTTTAAAAAAAATAAATGTAATTTATTATATTTATTTGAAATATATTATAACGATTTATGTCTAATATATTAAAAATTAACTTGTCTAAATATAAATACGAGAAATATGTTCTTTTTGGAACATCCAAGTGCCAAAAGTCACTGATGGGTAAGTCGTCAATCTCTAAACGGACTATGTAATGTACTTTATCTGTTGGGTTACGGGCGGCCATATACTCGGTGGTGCTTGCAGGGCGGACCGCTTTCAAAAGCGAATTCCCCAATTCATTCGATAAAGAAGATCATTAAGATTTCGTGATCCGCTGCGAACTCAATTAATTATATGCTCACAGAGTTTAGCTAAAAAAAAAGAGAGAGAAAAAATTCCAATATTCTAGACTATCTCAAAGCAATGATTAATTATTAATTATTATAATAGCTACCTATCTATAATGTATATCTCTATAATATAAATAATAATGTAATAGTCAGTCAAGCTAATCTCACATTGAAAAAAATTTTATTATTTATTATTTTGATTCTTTCATAAAATATTCTTTTTTTTTTCTATTATGTGAAATGCTCTTGGCTTTTTAATAATATAAACTATTCAAATAACAAAAAAAATAAATAGAAAATATATATATATATATATATATATATATATAAATAATTATATATTACACACAACACAAATTAGTAGAAAATTATCATGTATAATTTAAATTACATTTATTTATAACAAGTAAGTCAATCAGTAATAATAATGTGCAAATTCATGTGGTCCCGAAATATATGGCACATACCCAAGAGGGGGGTGAAATTGGGTTTTCCAAAACTGAAATAAATTTTAAACATTTCTAAACAGAAATTAAAATTCAGATAAGCAACAGCGGGAAAAACACACCAGAACTTTTGTGAGAGTAGAATATGAATTAGAATCTCCTCACAATATTCTAAATTTCAGAATATAGAAAATCTGTGCAAAGGTGCAAGCTATTGATTAGACAGCTTCACACTGACTTGTACAATATCAAAGAGCTTCTTTATGAAGGAAAGTTATTGAACTTAGAATTCCTCATAAAAGTTTGCAAATCATATATAAAGCAAAGTGAAAGATAGTTATTAAAGTTTAGAAACTTCTTCACAAAGCTTTAATTAACAATTAGAACAACTTTACGATGGAAAGCTATCAAATTAAGAACATCCTCAATAAAGTTTAAGAAAACAAAATGGGAAACCAAACAGTGAATTAATTGGGAAAAGAACAACAGTTAGAACCATTTTTTATATTCACTATATTGAAAAATCCAGAGTTCTAAATGTTCAGATAGATGAAACTTATTGCTGTTTTAGAACATCTGAATTATTAAACAATTTCCAGCGTTTCTAAATTAAACAAGAGTGTAAGAGACCAGTATCAACCAAACTCCGAAATTAAAGAAGATTAACACCGAAGAGTTAATAGTGGTTCGGCACTAACTCGCCTACATCACTCTCTAAGACGCATCTTGAGATCCTCCACTAAGTTTATCTCTTTTAAAGGGTAAGAGACAAACCAACAGTAACAAGGATAGATCAAAAACCTAGATCTACCCTTTTTGTCCACTAGATTTTTCCAAAGGTTCTAGTTAACCTCAACCCTTTCCTGTTTTTGGTAGAGTACAGAAAAACTCGATTCAAGACATTACAAATTCCCACACATGGAGAAAGATCGCTGATAACCTCTAATCTCAAAGCTTCCTAATCTAAAGCTATTACACTTCAAAAGTTTTCACAAATTAAAGAGCCTATCTACTATAGATCAAGATTCTAAATAGACAGAAAGAAACGCCTATATAAGCCACAGGAAAACAATTTTTATCAAGATTTAGAAGATCGATTAAAGAACATAAAATTTGTTTTTAAAGTAATTGTAAAAATTCTTTTCACTTTAAATATTGCAACGTTAAGAAATAGAGATGAAAAGAAAAGGGGGGTAGAGTAAGTTTTTTGAAGATAAAGATTCGTTCAATTAGAGAGAGAGCCTCTTAAACCACAATACTCTTACTTCACCAAATGTTTAAGTGCATGCATTGTTTCCTTTATATAGGAAACAGAAGAGCTGTCACCCTTTTGGAAAGAGATCAGAATATTCTTCTTTTCCTAATTTTTTGAAGATGTTAAAAATCTTTGTTAACCAAAAATTGTTTTTATCCCTTTTGGTAAGAGAATAAAACCGATTTTCCTTCCTTAGAAAAATCTTCGACAGCATTTATTTTGGAGAGAAATTATTTGCGGAAAGATGCACTACCAAAACCGAAAGAGGATTTCCTTTCATTTTTAAGGTAAGCGAAATAACTTTAAAACACCTTAGATCTTTCCAAAAATCTATTTCGAAAAAGTAAATGATTTTATTACCAAAAACATTAGAGAAGAAAATCTCTTTAGTTTTTAGGAAATAACGTTTTCGATTTTGAAAAGGATATTTTCGGAAAATAAATTATTTTGAGAAAACTAATTTTCGAAAAAATATTTTTTGAGAGGGAAAAGATTTTTGTGCTCATATATGACTTTCTTTCTATCCTACAAAGTTTCCCTAAACTAGCTACTAAGGTCCTTCGAAATCATCTCACTCCAAAGTAGGGATTTGCCTTGTATGATATCCTTTCCAAAGAAATTCTGCATAAAATAAATTAGCAACAAATAGCATAATTTTAAATTTAATTTGTTTTTGTATCATCATCAAAAATCCGAGATTTGACCCTTGAGCCAACAATCTCCCCCTTTTTTATGATGACAAAACATAATTTACCAAACCAGAACATGTGCTCCGCCCTGAATTTTAATGCCATATAAGTTTCTAAATATGCCAAAAGATTTAATATGAAACAATTTTAGAACATGTCGTTTTGGGCTCCTCCTGAATAGATGCAATAAAACTGTTTTTAATGAAAATTAGAAAACTAGGAGGCCTTTTAAGAAAAATGATTTTAGAACTAACACAAAAATAGGCAGAAATTTTAGTTCTAATAAACAAAATATATGATCAAGAGCAAAGAATAAAGCTAAATATTTAGAAATTAGAACAAAAAGAACTCACATTCAACCTGGCAAAAACAGTATTAGAATAAAATCTCAGTTCTAAAATCACCATAGCGTATTCATTAGCTCACAACATAGACCATATAGAAAATGTAAATCTGTAACACCATACAACTTAGAAAAAATATTAGCACACAGATAAACACTACTCATCGTAATTTTTTTTTGGTTTGCCCAAAGTACGTACCAGATAGTTTTCAAAATATCCTCAAATATCACCAAAATACCTTGTTCTCCCCTTTTTGTCCATCATATAAAAAAGGGTTAGATAAGATCACACACAATAGAAATAACCAGTTTCAAAACCAAATAACTACGAAAGAAAAAAAAATAAGTAAATTGTTCACAACATATAGAACAAATAGATAGGCTTAGGACCAGTTCTAAGAGCTTTCTCTTAGAACTTCTCAGGCTGAGCTGGAGCAGTTTCAAAAGAAAGCCTTTCCTTCCTTTTTAGAAAGATGGGATGTAGTGGAGCTTTCTTCCATGTGTCTTGCTTGCCAGCAGTATACTTCACATTTCTTTGGCTTTCTCTGAGGAGGGAAACATAAGGTGTTCCTTTCACCTTTAGAAGTAGCTGAACTTCCTGGCAATTTACATCTTTAATCCTTTCCAAGAATCTTGATGAAGAACTGATTTTGTTTTCAATCAACAGTCTTGCACTATTGACTCCCCTCATCAGTTTCCCTGTTATGTTCTGCTATTAGATCTTCTTCTATTCTTTTTAGCATCAGATCCCTACTACGTTGAGCTGACAATAACTCAGATTCTGCTCGCTGCCCTCAGTTAAGTCTTTTCCCGTCATTCACTAAATTTCAATTTTTTCAGTTTCAGCATCACTTTCCTTCCTCAGCTTTCCCCTTCCCTTTTTCTGATTTCT